>CP092868.1:5706565-5742904 GCA_030710605.1 Cordylochernes scorpioides | reverse complement strand
GGTTTAATATATTGTAAGGTAATTAATTAGACAAATTAAATTTATCGATAAGATAGAATATTTTATTTATGAATCTAAAGATCAAAATCTGAAAGAAATTCTAATCACATTCATTTACCAAAACAAAATATACAAGAATTCCTCGCGACCAGCTCGCCGAGGCACGCGCACGCGATGGATAAATTAAATGTTACAATATTCTTTAAATATCCTGTCATCCATAGACTAAAACCCTAGTTTTAAAATTTATTGTCGTGTTTAATTAAAAAGGCATATATTGGATCAAAATATAATTTATTTTACCAATATTTCAGTTGGCTGAACGCCAACCTTTATCAAGGTGTTATAACATTTTAAAGTGTGTCAACAACAAACTCAGCGTTTTGTGTGTGTGTGTGTGTGTTAGATAATAAAAAGGCATATTATTGGATTGAATAAAAATATTTATTTGCCAATTTTTTTTATTGTGTATATATATATTTTTACAAATATGGATATAACAATACACAAAATCCCCTAAGTTATATATACATGTATATACACTATATACATAGCTTCGTTATGGAGTCAGAAAATGGAGTATAAAAATATATTTGCATTTAATGATAATAAAGCAGTTTATATGCAGGAAAACTCTTAAAACTCTTTCTAAGACAATTCTTCTCATACACGGATTTGCATATAAGTCTGAGGAGATAAAATAATTTAAAGACAGTAAGTAAAATAATAACAACATATTTACATATGATACATATGTACATAAGTCTTTATTACGACCTTTCGTCTTATGTAAAAATTCCTCGACCGAAGAATGGGAGCTTCAAAACAATATATAGAACTATCAAAATCTGCATAAAAATGAAGAGGTTGCAATTAAAATTGAAAATTATTTTATTTGAAGTGTTCTGTGAGAAATTATATACAGAAGATGATTAGGTTATTACACGCTTGCGCGCTATGAAACACGAAAAACACAAGAAAAGGGGAGCGAAATATCAGCAATTTGTAAAATAAGGAATTATATAGAATATCTAACTTGATTACAGTAGGATAAATGCACGCTTAAAAGCTAATATAATTTTATATAACAGAATGGGATAATTACTCAAATATATCATTCTACACATACGCTTTGTATATAAAAAAAAAACATTCAAAAGAAGATATTTATAAAATTTAACACAATTTTACAAAGTCTCTTTCTAATTTAAATATAGCTTAGAGACATTTCAGTATTCAACAATAAAAAAGCGAGACAGGAGAATATGTTCTTTTTGAAAGAAATTCCTCTTTTTTTTTACTCTGGAATAAAACTTTGGTTAGAAATTGGCATTATATTTTCTCTGGTTCATCTGAAGATATTGTGAAGTTTAAGGATTTGAGGGAAAAAATTATTGGAAGATCTTCATCCCATAAGCTTGGGAATAATTCATGGTTATCATATTGGTATAAAAACCTGTTTGCAAGCGGGTACATTGCTCTAATTTCAGGAAAATTATTTACAACTTCAAAAATATCTATGTCTTCATCATTATTTACATATTCTTGCTGAACTTCCAAAGGTTGGCTTTTTTGTTGCGTATTTTTTACTGATTTTTTCCTTCTCTTTCTAACGTTTTTTTCATTCGTTTTTCTCGTTCCTGATGTTGGGGAGTTTGAAGACTTCTTGTTTGCGCTATCTAAGTGTTGATCCGAGGATTCTGATGAAATTGATACATTTCTTTTATGCATCCTATTCTTTTCATTTTTCAGACTTTCTGGTTTTAATGCTTCTATAAACACTTTCTTCTTTCTTTGCGACCTACTTTCTCTATCACCCATCTTTTCACTATGCAAGTAGGAGAATTTGTCACCAATTAATTTATCTATTTCACTTTTCGTCTGCGTTTTTTTCTTCTTTTTTCTATCAGCTAGATTATTTTCAACTTGAGAATTTACTTTTGAATTCTCTTTTTTATTATTTGCCTCGTATTGCGAATGGTTGTTATTTTTTGGCTCATATTCTTTTGAAGGATTCAGAGTCGTATTCATTTTTGAATTTTCGAATTTTGATTGAGGCTTTCGGATGGTTTTTTCTTTCTTTTTACGCGAAATCATTTCTATAGTAGAGATGGTGAATGATTTTCGTTTGATAGCCATATGTTTCTTTTTATTTTTTCGCTTTTGGAATTTGTTATCAGAATTCCTAGGTGAATTTATCCGTGATCTTTCTATTGTTTGTTGGTATTTCACATTCCTGTAACCATCAAGATTTGTCTATGGATAGCCGTGAAAATATTAAAGAAAAACAGATTTTTTTTTTCTTTCATTCATCTTCACTTTAGATAAGCAAAATTCGATACTCTTTGGCGCATTTTTTAAAATCTCAGAATAATAAATAAATAAAAAAATACACATACATATATAAATAAATACTAATATATTAAAATAAATTATTATATTAGGTAATAAATAAGTAATACATCGAGTCTATGAATTAATCCCTGTATCAAATTAAGACGAAAAAAATCAGACGACTTCCGAGGATAAGCTCTTATTTTAAAAATATTTAATATGAATCCCTAGCCATTTCTCCTTCAACCTTTGCCTGGCGTCCAGTTCTGAAATCTATTTTAAAAAGAAATTTATCCCCGAAAACCCTGATGTTTTCACCTTAATACGACAGGTATTATAAGATCTATAAAAAATATAATAATGCAAAGCAATAACGCGCCATATATATATATAAAATGAAAGGATTTAAGAACGAAGGTTTCTTTTATATACAATACAAACTTCTGTAAGCTTATGTCCATATTTTTCTTGAAAACCATTTCTGAGAGTTAGTGCTGCGTATTTAAGCAGAATCGTCCAATGCAGTATTAGAGCTCTTAGAAGCGGTCTGGTAGATTAAATTGGCGAAACCGCTGGGAGGGTTCACCACTGACGAGCCAAGCCCTCCCAATATATTTTTTCATCGTAGTAAGGATAGTAGAAGTTTGTGTTGTAAGCCACACCAGCTTTGGCAAACTGAGAAGCGTTCACCTGGAGACCATGGTTTCTGGCCCTCTTCAATTCAGGGCGAAATTTATTCCATGAGATCCACACAGGATCTAATGGAATCTTCTCAATATGCCATAGAGGTGTTTAGTTGACAAAGTGGCTGGGCCAAATCTATGGCTAAAATATAGATAGAAATCTTGCCAGAAGGAATTTGATCTATAAAATCATAGGGCACCTCTCCTGTCGAAATAAACGTCAAAACTAAACGCCATCTACCAGGTCTATTAGTATGAAACGCGAAAATGGCTGCCAGAGGGCGCTGTGCAACTTTATTTGAGCCGACCGTGGCGCTGTTGAAGGCATTTTGTTTTTTGACTCACGTGGCATCAGCATGCGTGGAGTTTTAGAAAAATTCAAATCGTGGAAAATTTCTGGAGCCCGTGGAAAATGGTGATTTCCGAGCCAAAAAGTGCCCATTTGTGGGAAGTTTTGTTGTTCGCCTTCAACTGGAAGAAAAGTGCCACTGAAGCCCACCGAATGCTCGAGGAAGTTCACGGCGACCACGCTCTGAGCAAATCGCAGTGTTATAGGTGGTTTAAAAAATTCCAAAGTGGCGATTTCGAACTTGATAATGAACCACGTGGAAAACCGCACCAAAAGTTCGAGGACGCTGTACAGCAAGCTTTGTTGGATGAGGACAGTGCCCAAACCCAGGAAAAACTCGCGAAACAGCTCCAGGTGTCTCAAGGTGCTGTTTCCCTACGTTTAAACAGCCTCAGAATGACCCAAAAGCTTTCCAGATGGGTCCCCCACGAGTTGAGCGAAAGGCAGCAAGAACGGCGTCTGGTAACCTGCGAAGGGCTGCTGGCCAGGCATGAAAAGAAGTCATTTTTGCATCGAATTGTAACTTCTGATGAGAAATGAATCCACTCAGCAATCCTACGCGCCAAAAGTCATGGGTCCTGCCCGACCAATTTTCAAAACAGACGCCTAGGCCCAATCGCTTCGGAAAAAAGGCAATGCTTTGCGTATGGTGGGACCAGACCAGCGTAGTATATTTCGAGCTCCTGAAACCTGGCGAAACGGTCGATACTAGTCGCTACAAACAACAAATACACAGTTTGAGAGAGGCATTGAATGAAAAAAGACCGGAATGGCGTGAAAAGCACAACAAGCTGATACTGCAGCATGACAACGCTCCAGCCCACAACGCTACGGTGGTCAAAAACACCATAAAAGACTTGGACTGGGAACTCTTACCCCACCCGCTGTACTCACCAGACTTAGCGCCGTCGGACTACCACCTTTTCACATCTTTAAGACACGCCCTAAAAAACCAGAAATTTTCAAACTCAGACATACTCCGAAAATGGCTTGTTGACTGGTTCGACTCAAAAGGAATAGAATTTTTCAGACAAGGAATTCGAAAATTGCCTGAAAGGTGGTCCGAGTGTATAGCTAATCAGGGCAATTACTTTGAATAAAAAATCTTTTGTTGTATGGATTTGGTGAACTTTTGAATTCACTGAAAATTTTCGCGTTTCATATTAATAGACCTGGTATATGGAAAAGAGAAAGTTAATTTTTTAAATAAAAACCGCTTATCAAGATACGAGTAATAAAAACAAGTGTAAATTAAATTAAATTTACTAATATATATTTGTTATGAAAACATATTTTGCGGAAGAGCTTTGCTCGATGCAATACCTTGAAATTATATGTATGTTCCTCTACAGACCTATAAGCTTATGTCCATAGTTCACTAAACACCCCTAAGCTGCCTTCCATAGAAAATACAGGGTATATTCTGTTATGATTGATCCGGCAACACTGCCGACTCGACTTGTAAACACTCTTAGATATATAACCACGATATAAAAAATAGATGTTAATAAATAAATACTTAGTTCAGTTGCATTCTGCGTGATCAAATAGACACAAGAACAACATAAACAACATGGTCGCAGCGGAAAAGTGAGTACTTTTTCAAATAAATATATTATTGAAAAATATTAGTGAAAAAAAGAAAACATGGACTTTGTTAGGCCTAGCGAACTCGCCTTGCACGGAAATGTAGCGGAAAATTGGCGAAGGTTCAAACAGCGATTAATGCTTTATCTTGAAGCAACAGAAAAAGCCACAAAGCCTGATAAACTGAAAGTTGCCATTTTATTAAATTTTATTGGCGAAGAAGCCTTGGAAGTTTTCAACACATTTCATTTAAAAGAAGATGAAGCAGAAAATTTCGATCTTGTAATAAACAAATTTGATGATTTTTGCGAACCTAAAAAGAACGTCATTTTTGAAAGATTCAAATTTTTTTCAGCGACCCAGAAGGATGGTGAATCCATCGATAGTTTTATAACAGAACTAAAAGGATTATCCACATCATGTGAATTTGAATCACAAAAGGATAGTTTAATAAGGGATCGCATTGTGTATGGTATACAAGACAAGGCTTTGCAGGAACGCCTCTTAAGAGAGCCCAATTTAACTCTTCTAAAAGCCATTGAAATGTGCAAAACAGATGAAATAAGCAAGCAACAGATCAAGATCATGCAGAACAACCAGAACATTTGTCAAATAAGAAAATATGAAAAGAAACACAGTCCAAAACAAAATCAAGAATCTGAAAAAGAATTCAAATGCCAAAGGTGTGGAAAGTCTCACAGAGCAAAAAATTGTCCTGCATGGGGTAAAAGATGCTCCAAATGCAAAAAGATGAATCATTTTGCAGCTTTCTGTAAAAGTTCAGCTATCAGAAGTCTGAATGATGAAACAGAAGAAACTGTATGGTCAATACATGAAGCAAAAGTAGTCCATACTTTGGAATGGAAAAAATCCATCATAGTGAATGGAAAGGAAATATGTTTCAAGTTGGACTCTGGAGCAGAAGTAAATGTTTTGCCATACACATTCACCAGACAAATGAAAGGTTTGGAAATATTTCAGACTAACCGAAAGCTAACATCATATACAGGACATGAAATCAAGATAAAAGGAATTGCCACACTAAATTGCAAAACTAAAAATAAGACGGAAAGTCTAGAATTTTTCATTGCTGATGGATACTATCAACCAATTTTAGGAATAGAAGCTATTGAAAAGCTTTCACTAATTAAGAAATGTGATGCTGTCCAAACAGAGCAAAACAATTCAGCAAAAGAAATTTTGAACAGGCACAAAAATATATTTGAAGGCATAGGAAGACTGCCAATTGAACACAAGATTAGACTAAAAGAAAATGCAACTCCAGTTATTGCTCCAAGCAGAAAAATTCCTTTTTCCATTAGAGAAAAAGTTAAAGCAGAATTGGAACGGATGGAAAAACTTGACATTATTGAAAAAGTGAAGAACCAAGCGAATGGACACACCCTATTGTAGTGGTACAAAAACCTTCTGGAGATGTCAGAATTTGCATGGACCCCAGGGAACTGAACAAATATGTTCAGAGAGAGCGCTATATTCTGCCAACAGCTGAAACAATATTTTCTGAATTGAAAGGTGCTACAGTTTTCTCTGTATTTGATGCATCATCAGCTTTCTGGCAAGTCCCATTAGACAAAGAAAGCACCAACCTGTGCACCATTGCGACTCCCTTTGGAAGATTCCGGTTCAAGCGACTTCCCTATGGATTGAACAGTGCATCGGAGGTATTCCAGCGATGCATAAACAATATCCTTTCAGGTCTCCAGGGAACTGCTTGCTATATGGATGACATCTTGATCTATGGAAACACAATGGAAGAGCACAACCGAAACCTTGAAACAGTTCTTCGAAGGTTGGAAGAAAATAATGTCAAGCTCAATGCTAAGAAGCAGCAGATAGCTGTCAACAAAGTAAATTTCTTAGGCCATATAATCAGTCGAGATGGAATAGCCATTCAAGCTTCAAGAGCAGAGGCAATACAAAAGTTGAAAAGACCTGAGAACAAGACTGAAGTCCAAAGATTCTTAGGTATGGTAACGTACCTTGGCAAATTCATTCCTAATCTTTCTGACAAGACTGCACCTCTAAGGAAATTGATAAGCAACAAGAGTGAATGGAAATTTGGAGGCGAAGAAATTGATTGTTTTAAAAAACTCAAGGATATGGTCTCGAATGCTCCAATATTGACATTTTTTGACCCAACCAAGCCAATCACCATTTCATCTGATGCAAGCCAATATGGTATTGGTACAGTGCTCATGCAAGGGGGACATGCAATTGAGTATGCGTCCTTCAGCCTGAATGCAACTCAAAGAAGATACGCACAGATAGAGAAAGAACTTTTGGCTATAGTCTTTGGATGTGAACGCTTCCAGTACTATATTTGGGGAAATGATGTTATTGTGGAAACTGACCACAAACCTCTCCTGAGTATTGTTAAGAAACCTTTAGAAAAGCTTTCCCCAAGACTGCAAAGAATGGTCTTACGTCTCATGAGATTTCAAATATCTTTGAAGTTCACACCAGGGAAAAACATGTTTGTAGCTGACCATCTGTCTAGAGATCCATTAAAAGATGAGGTGGACACAAGCTATTTAGAAGGTCAAACTGAATCAGTGCACATGTTGTTGGTTACCACAGATGAAAAAATAAAGAGACTACAAAAAGAAACTCATGAGGACCACACCTTGATACAACTAATAGAGTATGCGAAGAATGGATGGCCGAAATATAAAACTATGGTCTGTGATGAAGCAAAACCCTACTGGCAATTTCAAGATGAAATTCATGTGAGTGACGGAATTGTTTACAAAGGAAATTGCATCGTGGTGCCATCGACTCTTCGAAAAGAAATCCTGCAGGTTGTTCATTCATCACACCAGGGCATAGCAGCTTCCAAAGAAAAAGCAAGATCAGCATTTTACTGGCCCGGCATGATAACACAAGTAGAAAATGAAGTGGAAAAGTGCAGAACATGTCAGGAATATTCAAGAAAGAATCCTGAGGAGTCAAGAATAGCTCATGAAATCCCTGAATTTCCATGGGAAAAAATTGCTGTAGATTTCATGGAGGTGAGTGGAACCAGTTCCATCTTGGTTGTCGATTACCACTCAAAGTTTGTTGAAATCCGGAAATTATCAAGCAAAAGAGAAACCGAAACCATCATGCAGTTGAAAACCATTTTCAGGACTCATGGAATTCCAAGAACTCTAGTTTCGGATAATGGACCCCCTTTTAACTCTACTGGATTCAAAAATTTTGCTCAGAAATATGAATTCAAACACCAAACCTCCAGTCCCAAATATCCAAGATCTAATGGACAAGTTGAGAGGACAATTCAAACCATCAAAGGACTGATAATTAAAGCTGTGAAGTCAGGAAGAGATCCCAATCTGGCTTTGATGGAGTTCAACAACACACCTAAGTATGACTTGCCATCTCCGACCCAAATGCTTATGGGAAGATCTGTGAGAACTCTTTCGACATACACCCGACAACAGTTGAAACCACTGTTTGACACAACAAAGAATTATCAAAAATTGAGAGACCATCAACAAAAGTATGCAGGAAGTCCAAAGAGAATTTTGAGACCTTTGGAAGTAGGAGACAACATCATGTTGCAGGAAAGGCATAGAAAATGGGTTCCGGCAACAGTGACCGCAAAGCATGAAACTCCACGCTCATATATGGTGAAAACACCAAGTGGTTCTGAATACCGCAGGAACAGGTCTCACCTTAGACCGAGAAAGTTCAGTGTAGAAGACTCTGCCCCAACAAGTCAAAGTCCAAGCATTCCTGGATCTCAAGCAGGGACAGCCATGGATGACAACATACAAGATCACGGAAGACCCACTTCTGAAAACAGAAGAGCATATGATCCAAGAGAGAACGTTGCCAAGAAAGGTGAAGAATCATCTACTTCTCCTAGTGTGCGAACCCGCAGTGGTAGAACAGTGAGAAAACCTTTGCGTTATAGAGACTAGGAGAACTGCAATCCTTTTTATTTTTGTTTAAAGGAAACATGTTATGATTGATCCGGCAACACTGCCGACTCGACTTGTAAACACTCTTAGATATATAACCACGATATAAAAAATAGATGTTAATAAATAAATACTTAGTTCAGTTGCATTCTGCGTGATCAAATAGACACAAGAACAACATAAATAACATATTCCAAACCAATCCAATACAATAGTAGAGCGGTCTAGAGATTAATTTGGCGAAACCGCTGAGAGGGTTCACTACTGATGAGCCAAGCCCTCTCATTCAATAACTCATATCATTGCAGTAAGGTCTGTAGAGATATTATTTGATGATATCTAAAAGAAGCGCATTGCCAGTAAATTTATTTGTGTAAAATTTTAAAAACAAGTGTGTTTGTGGCCACCGAGGCGTCTAGTTTCTTATCTGCAGATAACATTCCAAGAACCCTTCGCACCTGTGAACTCCAATGATGAATTGACAGACGTCCCATAAAGCTTGTAGAGCTACGTGACAATACAATCAACTGTGGGGGGTCGGTGGAAGGCTGGTTAAACCGTTTGGTTTTCAACCACTACGACCCGGGTTCGATTCTCGCATTGGACACTTTTTTTTCTGTTAAAAAGAAAATGCTCCAATGGTCCCCGATTCTTGCAAAAGTTTAACCCCACCAGCGAGTGCAAGTAACCAAACGGGGGCTCTGGCACATTTGTAAGTGCAAAGTCGAACTGCTTTTCACATGTGTAGATATGTGGTGCGCTTACAGTAAAAAGCAGTCGCTAACTACCCACCATGATTATCATGGCCTGTACCACGTGTACTAGGGATAAGCAAAAATTTTAGCTTATCTCAAAACCGGTTGCTAAGAAGTTCATATATTGCAAGACAATAACACGCCCATCTATATATAAGATATGAAAGCATTAAAGAACCAATGTTTATTTTATACAGAAAAAAACTTTTACTATCTATATTAATAAAATGCAAATTTCATAAGTGGTGTTCGCTAAAAACTTTCTTTACAATGCATCAATTTCGACCAAATTTTCAACATTTATGTAAAAATTTTCCTAACTTTAAAATACATAACTTTGCTGTTATCGATAAAATACAAAAAAAAATTCAACAGAGTTAATTTTATTTATATATAAATACAAAAAAAAAAAAAAAATTCAGCAATTCATTCAACTCAATCTAAAAAAATATTCAAAACAAGCAATTTTAAGATAACACCATATGTAAAACAGTCGGCCAAGAAAACAACAACGATATTACATCTTTCTCACATATTCACACACAATCTTGATTAATAATTAAAACTAATCTTTAACATTGTTTATTATACTTCATAATATATAATATTCGTTAGGCAAACTTTCACTCGGATAAAACCCGGGCGAAGCCGGGTACACATCCGCTAGTCCTTAATACGATGGAAAATATTGGAAGGACTTGATTCATCAGTGATGAACCCTCCCAGCGGTTTCGTCAATTCAATCTACCAGACTGCTTCTTAGAGCTCTAATACTGTATTGGATCATTCTGTTTAATATATTTTACACATATACATTTACTGGCAATGCGCTTCAAGTTCAATAACTCATATCATTGCAGTAAGGTCTGTAGAGATAATATTTAAAAGAAGTGCATTGCCAGTAAATTTATATGTGTAAAATCTTAACGATAGATGGCAATTAAACTTAATTTACTGTTTAATATATGTTACACCAGGGATCGGTAACCTTTTAAGTCAGAAGAGTTAAAAATTACAATTTACAAAATTTTAAACTTTTTTTTTTAAGAACCACAAAATATTTCCTTACCAACAATAAATAATACACCTATCCCCAGATTTACACGGTACTTGTTTTACACGTTTTCGCTTTTACACGGTTTTCCAAATAAGTTTTTTTTTTTTGTTTTTATCGCACTATACTAAATGCTACTGTGATTGAACACATGCGCTGTGTACACATCTCACGAGGAATCCCGAGCTTATGTGCTGACTACATATTTTAACCTGTCAATGCATTTATTTTTATTTCTGTGTACACCTATCCTCCGATTTACACGTTTTTCTCAGGAACGTATCTACCGTGTAAATCGGGGGATAGGTGTTCTCGCAAATCTAAAAACTTTATTAATGTGAGTACTATACTCAGCTTCACACATCCAAAGAACCGTATGTGTCTCGTGAGCCGCAGATTTCCGATTCCTGTGCTACACTGAAGGGTCAAAATAGACGTAAAAACGATGTGCCATCTATTAACCGTCTCTACAAACTAGAAGACTCGGGTCGATGACAAAACCACAACACTAACTGCGATTCCATTATTCGCGAGGGATTGTCAGAACTCAGGGTGGCCTTAAGCTCCTGAAGAAATCCAGACTTCCCCTCGGTGAGGGCTCCGCCTGATGTAAATATTTAATGTAAATATCAATTAAGAAGGTTCAGAAGATGAGTTTCTTTAATTGTAAAAACGCTACAAACTTTCGGGCAAAAGCCCTTCGACAGGCAAAATATAACTATACTAAGTTTAGTACAGTTATATTTTGCCTGTCGAAGGGCTTTTGCCCGAAAGCTTGTAGCGTTTTTACAATTAAAGAAACTCATCTTCTGAACCTTCTTAATTGATATACCTTACTAGAAGAGTCTTTACCTTTAATTAAATGTAAATATTTATTTATCATTATATTTTTATCCTATTTAACTTGCTCTTATAACTCTTTGTGAGTGTAAACGTTGACGAGATGTCAATAAAGTTGTTTAATTGTCAATTGTCACTAACTTTGATAAATGTAAAGCACTCGCCTGAAGACCATGGTTTCGGACTAATTGGCCCTTGTTTGAACAGGGAGGGCCTTAATTTCAAGATATCCACAATGGATTCATATATATGAAGTCTTCATAAAAAATTGCTAAAAGTGGCCTAGCTGACATAGATGCAATGGGCGAAATACATATAGAGGCTATTCAAATTTTAAGTAAACTTGCTCAGGAACGAATTTAATTTGCATATTTAGGGGTCCGAAAATGATGATGAAGTACATTCCTATCGGTCAATAGATGGCGACTAGTTTTGCCGTCTATTTTGACGGGAAAGATTCCCTTTCTTTTTATAGATCAATATCCTCCCTAAAAAGAGAGAGAGAGAGAGAGAGAGAGAGAGAGGTACAAACACTCATAGACAAAACTTATATTATATATACACTCATGAAAAAAAAAAAACTTAAGGAAGTGGAAAGTCTTTGATATCGCCGGTCGCCTGTTTTTTCTTTTCAATGAGATAGAGGAAATTTTGTTCACACTTGGTTATCTCATGTGTCTTCAATAAAGGTCACTGTAATATCTTTCAGAGTTATTGTGTGAATACCGATATACATGCTAAAAGGTACAACTTCCTTGAGTTTTGTCCATGAGTGTATGTAAATTTTCCGGGGAGAGGGTATGATAGTGATCTATAAAAATAAAGGGAATCTTTCTCGTCAAAATAGACACCAAAACTAGGTGCCATCTATTGACCGATAGGAATGTACTTCATCATCATAATCCTTTTCGGACCCCTATATATGCAAATTAAATTCGTTACTGAGAAAGTTTGCTTAAGCTTTGAATAGCCTCTATATGTTTAACTATATTTCAAACTACCTCTACATTAAAAAAAGTTTAATGATTGATTTAGTTGTTTTGGAAGAGATAATAACAAATGTCCATTCAGTATTTTTTTTTATTTAAGAAGAAGGAATAAAGTAAAATGTTATAAAAAGTTCTTAAATACATATATACCAATAAATAAAATTTCAATACCCCCCCCCCCCCCTATATAAACATAACGATTAAAACCTAGAATATAACTCATATCATTGCAGCAAGGTCTGTAGAGATAATATTTGATGATATTTAAAAGAAACGCATTGACAGTAAATATAATTGTTATAAAGTTTAAGGATAAGTTTCTTTAGAACAATTTTTAACGCCTTGCCAAATGCTTTATTTTTATTTACTTCTCCTGACGAAGACAAAATATTTTTGTCGAAACGTTGAGAAAATAAAAAAACTCCAACTGGCCGAAGTGTCTATTTTTTTTATATAAATAAAACCTAGGAGTGATGCATATATATTTGTAGAATTATATTTATTCAATTTTCTATAAAACTTAGTTTTGTTTGAAAAATTGCATAAAAGTGAAATTGTACTGGGATCAGGTGGATTAAGGCATCTCCTGATTATGCAACTTTAAGTTGCTGATGGCTTGCGCCATCTGTCGAACTAAATATCAACAATTCGGTGATTTTTAAAAATTATTCCAGAATTGGCCAAATATACCCATTCTTGATTAAATTAACTTTTCTTGATTAATCAAGAATGGGTATTTGGTCAATTCTCTGGAATAATTAAAAATATAAACGATTAGTTTATATTTATTCCTATAGATGGAGCAAGCCATCAGCAACTTTTAGTTGCATAATCAGGAGATGCCTTTTTCCTAATTTATTTTTGTTGTTATTGAGCTAACCTAGGATATATATCCTAGAACGCCAACTACCTGGCGGGAAAAGTTTGTTATTTACATATTTTCTATTTCTATAAAAAATAGTCAGGCTTCTTAAATGATAAGTTTATAAAGAAGTCGATGGACGAGTGGGTAACACCCTCGATTCCCGACAGTCATGAACCGGGATTGAATCCCGCGTTAAAAATTGTTTAATATGTGGATAACCTTCACATACTATTCATTGTTCAATTATCATGAACTAGGTTGCTCTTGCTGAGCGGTACCTATTAATGTGATTTTGAACCAGGTTTATAAATTCTATTGTCATCTATCGCTAAAATTTATATCAATTAAAATCACTGTCCTTGTATTTCTTTTTAATAATATTGCCACGTGGAAAATTAGGGAAGACAAACTTCAGAATGACACAGCAATTTATTTCAGACAAGAACAAACTATAAACAAAAGATAAGGAATGAGGGAAGTTTACAGAGTAAATATCGAAATTGATAATCTTTTATAAAAATTTAAAAAAACTTCGCTACAATATCATCAAATATTATCTCTACAGACCTTACTGTAATGATATAATTCATTATCATAATATTAATGATTCAATATAACTTTTATCATTACAGTAAGGTCGGTAGAGATAATATTTGATGATATTATTAAAAAGAAACACATTGACAGTAAATATAATTAAATTTATAAATTTAATTGCCATATCTATCGTTAATATTTTACACAAATAAATTTACTTTCAATGCGTTTCTTTTAAATATCATCAAATATTATCTCTACAGACCTTACTGCAATGATATGAGTTATTGAATGAGAGGGCTTGGCTCATCAATAGTGAGCCCTCTCAGCGGTTTCGCCAAATTGATCTCCAGACGGCAAAACCTCTGAGAGGGTTCACTACTGATGGGCCAAGCCCTCTCATTCAATAACTCATATCATTGCAGTAAGGTCTGTAGAGATAATATTTGATGATATTTAAAAGAAACGCATTGCCAGTAAATTTATTTTTGTAAAAAATTAAGTAAATATAATTGTTATAAAGTTTAAGGATAAGTTTCTTTTTAAAAATTTTAGATCTTTCGGACATGAAAACCCTTCAACAGAAGAGAATAAAACTTCTAAATTACCGTAGAAGAAGGGACTTCATGCCGAAAGCTGGAATTCTAAGTTTTTTTTTTTTTTTTTTTGTAAAAAGAGACTCTTATCCCTGAAAGCCTGAGGTTTTTAATTTATAATATCTACACTCATGGACAAAAATTAAGGAAGTGGAAAGTCTTTGATATTACCGGTCGTCTCTTTTATAAATATTTTTCAGAATTATTAAAAATAATTTTAGTTAAAAAACATCATTATGTGTATGTGTGTGTCAGTGTTGTGTTTGTAACTATTGGAATTATGTGTTGGAAAAAAAAAGAAGAATAGTAAATCAATGATCTTGAAATACTTTTAGACTGACAACACTGTAATATAAAAACGAGAACAAAGGAGTGTTTTGTTTTGTTTTACAAAATTAGTAATTGTAATGTAAATTGTTAAATGTTCTTTTCTCTCTCTCTCTTTGAAAATAATAAATTTAAAATACTTTCTTAAAAGGTAAAATTGCTTAATTCTTTAAAACCACTTCAGCTGTAAGTAAACTTGTTATTTGTTGTTTCATTGTCTGAACCATAAGAGATTCCCAACATTATGTTCATTATTGAACTCATTTTAAATGTTTTTGACTCAGATTTAGAGAAACAAAAGTTTAGAAAATATAACAGCAGAAGTTACACCTACAAAGGTCCGGTGTAAACTATAATATACACTCATGAACAAAACTTAAGAAAGTGGAAAGTCTTTGATATCGCCTGTCGTCTATATATATTTTTTTTTTCATCGAAGGAGACAGAAGCAATTTCCAAGAAAAACCTGGTTATCTCATGTGTTTTCAATAAAGGTCACTTTCTGTGGTAATATCTTTCAGAGTTATTATTTGAATCCCGATATACATGCTAAAAGGTAGAATTTCCTTAAGTTTTGTCTATGAGTGTATATTAATATATAGAGAAAATACACAAAAAAAATATAAGAAAATATATTAATATTTGTTTTTAAAAATCTCTATATAGTTTTATATATTTATTTATCTAATTTCTTTAATTAAAAAAATAATAATAAATCTATTTTTCAAAAACGATTTTAATCTAAAAATATTGGATTTTTTTTTTCAAATTTAAAAAAGATTAAACCCCCTTTTTTTCAATTTTTATATTCCATGATTAAATTGGAATGGACGAATCAAAAGATAGGTTGCCAATATTAATATTTTATTGTTTAATAATTCAGTCGACTGCCTTTGTTTATCTGTTGCCAATTTCTCTATGAAAGACATCACAACCAATCAATTGGTAATTTTTCCAATTGGAAATATATTAAACACAATTGGAGTAGCAATAAAAAATATTGGCTATTTAAGGCATCGTATTTATTTGTCCATAAATTTCATTTTCCCAAATATATCCATTTAATCAAAGATTTATTGTCAATATTTCTTATATTTATATTTAAATACATTTTGAGGTTTCATTGAAAATAGGAAATATATATTTAAAATTCTAGAACTATTATCTTTTGTTATATATATAAAATGCTTTCAAATATATTATATAATAATAGGTAAATTTAATATCAAAAGATTTTTTTTTTTCAAAAATGCGCGGGAAATTAAATTAAATTGAGAAATTCCATCATAGAGAGGGGTTAAAATTAAATTAAAACTTTGTGATTGAGACAGCTAATAACATTTATCAGCAGAATTTATTATGACAAAATAAACAAATGAATATTTAAACGCCATTTGACAAATAGAACTAATTAAATAAATTCGTATATTTAAAATTGATATATATATTAATCAAGAAATATTTTGTATAACCAAACAAAAGAAACTTTAAATTAAACAGGAGTCGTTTTTTTCATTATAACCAAAATAAAAAAAAATCAAACGAATAAAATATCGCTAATAAATAAATTGAAAATGAAATTTCAATTTTCTTTCCCTCGTTTTATTTAATTTAATCAGCATTAAAAAATTTATCAAAAGAAAACTTTTTTTTTAATGTTGCTGTGCGCCTATATAATAATATATAAAAGGGAAGGTAATAAATTATTAAAAATTAGAAGGGATCTAAAAATATTTTTTAAAAAAATAGAAAAGAGAGTAAAAAAAAAAAGAAAATGGCGTAAATTAAAAAGTATACGACTCATTAAAAAATAGCGTTTTAATGATGAAAGCCGCTCGTTTGTTCATTTAAAAGGGGAAAAGGGAACCTGATTAGTTCCCTAACTAGAGCCTAATTTGTGTTAATTAGACCTTGGAATATGAGTCCTCGACGGTAGTTACCTACAATTATATTGCCTGGCATGGGGGATCGTCTGATTGGCTTACTCACCATTTGGCGCCCAATCTGGGGCCCCATAAAATCTTCGTTAATGGCATTAAGGACTTTATTTTTGTTATTAATCAGTCCCTAGCTGTTATAGCGCTTTGTCAAGATTTCGATTTGATAAGAGGTAAACATTTAGCCGCCATTTTGACTAAATGGAATGACCAGACTTTAAAAATTATATTCGAATTATGATGATTGGATAGTCTATGAAGTGCTGTGTTTTAACGATATTACTTTGTTTAAAAACTAATATATATATTTTTTGCAAGTTAAAAATGATGTGTGTTTAATTTATAATGTGGAAAACACATTAAATTTGCGTTTTATGTATTATTATAAGTTTAAAACAAAATTTTGCAATTTTTATAGGGCGTAATAATATGTTTTATGCATTATTAAAATTCTTTTGAACATTATTAATAAAAATTTATTCTCCATTATGAAACTAAGTTTCCACAATCTATCTTATGACTTTACATTATGAATTGATACCTTTTAAAAAAAGTTAATAATGTGTTGAATAATGTTGAATTCTTTTAGTGAAATAATTTTTTTTAAATTTTTAATCAGGAATTTATTAACTGAAATATAGAAGACTCTCGGGTCAGTGACAAAGCTACATCAATTTTATCAAATTCAGAACTGTCACTTGGTGACAATGTTTTTCGGCTGTGATTATCGTAAGTAAAGGGTGAATTTTGACTTAACGAAATCTGCAAAGGATCCATATGAAATCTTTAGAATTAACCAAAGAGATGTTTAATTGGTAAGTGCATAAATTTGGTGAATGTATGAAATGTAGAAATTGGGCATATGTATGAAATGTAGGCAGACGACCCGAGTCTGATAGATTGCCGAGACGATCAATAGACGGCACATATTGAAATAACTAATCATGTTCTTCGTAATGAGCTTCTTCAATAATGTATTAAAATTTGAAAGCTTTCAGAGCTAATTTCCAATGTCATGAAGAACATGTAGATTCTTGACTTAGCCGAAGATGGCGATGGCAAAGTCTTGAGAGAAAGAGAGAATATGCAAATTGGAGATAACATATTACCCCGCAGAAAATTAGGGAAGACAAACTTCAAGATGATACAGCAATTTATTTAAGGCAAGAACAAACTATGAATGATAAACAAAAGATAAGCAATGAGGGAAGTTTACAGAGTAGCAAAATATAAACATAAAAAAAATGATACTCTGTTAATAAAATAACAAATTCTTCCCTACAATATTTTTTTTTTTTTTATATCAAAGGATAGAATCCCTAATGGTTCTATCAGGGTGGAAAGAGATTTGTATCAGGTTGGGTGTTGTCAAACGTTAACCTGGCAGCTGTTTCAACTCCACACTTGGCACTACCAATATCTTAGAACTTGTATGAACCCAAAATAAAAAAAAGGTGATTTTAGAATATTAAAAAAAAGAATTGAAAGGAATATATCTTCTCTATGATGTGAAATTGCGAAATTATAATTTAAAAAACTCACATGTACTTTATTTCGACGGTATAATAAGTATTTTTGTGTTATTTAATTATATTTTTTTTATAGAATATTAATCTCTAAAACACAGCGTATTTATTATCTTTTCATTAATAAAATTCTAAATATTAACTAATAATATCATCATAAAAAAAATATATATAAATTTACATTTAAATATATATATTTTTAAAGAATCGACGCTTTTTTTTATCTCTAAAAAAATAAATATTAAATAAAAAAAAACACATTTTTGTTGATCTTTCACCTTACCAAACATAAATGAAAAACAAATAAATTGTGTTCAGTGAACAATTTAAATAAGCACACATATTCATAGAAAAGAATCCTCGTAAAGTTTTCAAATTGGTCCCTCTGCCCCTGGGGTACTACCGGTGACATCATTACCCACGAGACACTCAGTCGTCTGCATCGTTTTATCATTAATTTATCCTCGATCGTTTGATTAAATGGCTCTTTATTGGCTTCTGTGAGCATCACATTTATTATTTTATTCGTATTTGACCAAGAGCCATCTTTTCTCTAATTAAATATACCTCATTAACATTAATATATCTACCGTATTTTTTCTTGATTATATTATTTATAGATAGATATATAAAAGTATTAATATAATTAGTATATATATAATAGTATATATAATATTATTGGTATTTGACTAAAGGCAATTTTTATGATTAAATAGATCACAGATTAATATATAATGGGGACGCTCGGTCATCTTTTAATTAAATGTATATATATTTAGATATCTCTATGAAGGTGCTATTTAATATTTTATTGATATTTGACTATATACCGAAGCCAACCGCATTATCTTTTAAGTATATTTTAGATCTTAAATTAAAGATAATTCGGCCAGTAAATCTTTTTATTATCTCGACGCTTCGACAAAAATCTTTTGTTCTCGTCAGGAGCGAACAAAAATTAAAATGCAGCCTTAGAATAATTTTTAACGCTTTGCCAAATGTTTTAATTTTTGTTCGCTCCTGACGAGGACAAAAGATTTTTGTCTAAACACCGAGATAATAAAAAGATTTACTGGCCGAAGTATCTTTATTTTTAAGAGCTATGAATGCTGGCCAGGCAGCCTCTATCTTTACAATATATTTTAGATATTATTAGTTTAATAATTTTTTTATGTATTTTTCTATTTTAACTATTTGTTAAAACATAGAATGCGTGGAAGAAATTCTAAAGTGATAGGAAACATTTTCTAAGATGTTTTAGCTTTCTTATTCAAAATTTTTGATATCATGGAATAAATATTTTCTACAGAAAATAAAATACTAGCTGAACCATCCGGCTTCGCTCGGTTCTGTTCGAGTGAATGTTTACCCAACGAATATTGATTTAGATTATGCAAATTTAAATGATTATATTATTATTATCCTTATTAGTATAGTTTTCCTGAGATAACTATATTAATATGTTATCATATTTATAATACAATATAATGCGGCATATAATATTTACGAACCGAGAAATATGTCCAGGGTAGCCTAGTGGACATGGCATCTACCCGGTAAGCGGAACACTGTGGGTTTGATTCCCATCCCTGGATACTTTTATTTTTCCGTTTATCATTACTCTTCACAATTCATCTCCTTTCATACTTCATACCTAAGGTTAGAAATAATCTTTATTTCTCATTAAAATAAATTTCGATTTTTCGTTCAAAAGGAACACATGCGGGATAATTGTCAAATGTTGTTCTATAATGTTATCCTATTACATAGGTTATTCCAATAGTAATGCCTGTTTGACCATAAGTCGAAAAGTACTAAATATTTTTTAATTTCTGGATTTCATTTGTTAGTTGGAAGTAGATTCAGAGAAAAACACATCAACCAATGATTTATTTCAACCCCCGACATTTCAGTAACTTCACCCTGTCATTCTCTTCAGGGGAATGATTGAATCCTAGCTCTACTTATATATAGGTTATAAATAAATAAAAAAAAATTCTGCTTGATTTTTGATTATCTTGTGGATTATGCTATGGTAATGCAGTCGTGGCAAAATCTCGAAAATATAATAATAATAAATAGTTTTGATCAGTAATTACTTTAATTGAACTAAAGGAATATATAACAAACATAATTTGACAAAAGCACAGCCTGTCTTAAGGCGAGTAGAACAAGGAAAAACAAAAGATTATTTACATAATTACATATGTTTTGAGCCGGCCATCGGGAAACAACGACAATGAGTTTTTATAGGGGAAGCGTCACCTCTGGCGGTCGATTTAGCAAAGTATTTGAATCTATGAAATATAATTCTAAATAAAATAATATTTTAATATAACATATATATATACACGAGAGTAAGTCACTGAAACGTCAGGAGTTAAACTATTGGTTAATGTGGCTGTGTTTTTGCTCTAAATATTTTTATGCAAATTTTTGTACACATATAAATCAAGTATTTGTGTGAATAGAAAGGTATTATGTAAAATATTCTCCAGCGGAGTCTATACATTTCATCCAGTGTTGAACCCACGCTGTAAATCCTCTTTGGAAAAATGCTGGAGGTTGTTTTCTCAATCATGTCTTTATGACCCGTTTTAATTCATGTAGGTTTTCAAATATTTCTCTCTTCAGATTTTTTTTCTCATTGGAGAGAATAAATAGAAGGTAAGAAGGTGCCAAATCTGGGTTGTGTAGGGGTTATGGAATCAGTGACCGGCCCATTTGTTCAATAGCCTCTGAAGTCTGGAAGGAGGTGTGCGGCCGTGCATTGTCATGGTGTAACTTAACGGATTTAAGAGGAATCTCTGGTCTTTTTAAAAAATAACTTCCCTAAGCCTTCGTAAAATTAGAACATAGCGAGAACTGTCCACAGTGATACCTTCTTCTAGAAAATCAATCAGTATTACAACTCGCATGTCCCAAAAAAAACAGTTGTCATCACCTTTTTTGGATGACCTCTGCACTTTGAGGTTTTTAGTAGGCTCTCTTATCTTAGCACATGGCCTATATGGAATTGATATTCTCTATTTTTTTCAGTATACTTAAACGTCTCTCTAAAACACTCAATTGAAATGAAACTAGAATGATTTGGCAGTAGTTATACCAGGAACTCAATGGGAACGAATCCATGGTAAATTTGTCTATAATAACAACCTTCTTCTCTAAGAAGATGAGATTATATTATTACCAATTTAAAAGTATTAGGAATGATTGAATGAATTCTAATTGTGCAAATATTCTCTCATCTATGCAACTAGGTATGTAAATAGGAAATTCTCTCGCTGGAAGGAACTCCGACCAATCGATTTCCTTCTTTGTCTCTGCCGTAAAAACCAATTTCAGGCCTCAAGTCGGTCTAATACGGATTTGCCGGGTGGCCGGGCGCGCGTATTTGGTTTTGAAGCAGGAACCTTTGATCGTCTGCCAGTATTTACCGCCACTTCATGGCTTAATTACCAAGAGTAAACACCCCTTGAGCTCTCTCTTTAAAAAGAGTTTGTCTCGCTTTGTTGCGGAGCCAATTGATGGAGTTCCAAATTGGAATCTAACTTTAATTTTTTTTTATTTCTTTCTAGAAACTGCTTTTCTCTCTCTCTCTCTGTATTCTCTCTCTCTCTTTTTTTGTTATTTGAAATTTAAAAAAATGTTTTCGTTTTGCTGCTCTTTTATTTGTTGTTTTCTTAATTAGGTTTGTAATTAGTAAGTAATCAATTGAATGTCTAGCTTTCTGTGATTTTTTTTGGTATTTTTTGACCAAGTTAAGGAATTTTGTTGGGTAATTAATTGTTGTTGTTTTTTTTTTTAAAGAATAATAGGAGGATAGAGGCTTATATTGGTTTCCAAGTGAAATATTATCTTGCTCACATTTTCTTGTTTAGTTGCCTATTTAATTTTTTTTTTAATTTCTTTAAAGTATCTTTTCGTATTTTATTATTTTTCTAAATTTTGAAGTATGGGTAGGATTACGAAATTGTCATTTTTTAATAAAATAAATAATTAAATATAGTTTTATATAAAAAAGTTCATAGATTTTAACGATAATAATTCCGGATAGTAGACGAGTTTAGTACGTGGTGGCTCCAGGAATCTGCCCGGATTACCTCAAGAGAGAGAGAGAGAGAGAAATATTTAAGATTTAAAATATTTTATTGACAACAAGTTAATGGTGGTATTATAAAATAATCATAAAAAGAGGGATATGTAAATATATTTTAAAAATAAAGAAGGCATTTCCTGACCACGAGCACATGTGCTTTTTAGATGACAGAGCGCCATCTAGTGGAGCAAAAATAAACTAAACGTTTATTTAACTAACTCCGTGATATTTGGCCAACCCAATTTCTTGATAAATCAAGAAAAGCCATCCACGAATTTATCAAGAAATTGGGTTGGCCAAGTATCACGGAGCAAGTTAAATAAACGTTTAGTTTATTTTTGCTCCACTAGATGGCGCTCTGCCATCTAAAAAGCACATGTGCTCGTGGTCAGGAGATGCCTTCTTTATTTTTAATATCAACACCTGACCCACTTATATTTTATTTTTCTATTGTTTTTCATATATATTCTATATACAGTTACGAGCGTCTTTCCTCATCTCCTAATCATCCTAATCACTCTGTCACCGCTTGCTTTTTTTTTGGAATGGCGCCCTCCTATTGGTTGGCTACGGTCACGCCACCTTTGCCCCCCCCCACTCGCTATTTATGTAACTATTGTGTTGGAGCGGGTCGCTCCCTAAATAAATGCATATATTAGATAATAACCAAATGGAATCCTCTCTTTCTTTTTCCCAGTAAGAGACGCCTACGGAAGCCAACAGTACATAGACAGATTAAGCACATAGGCTATAGTTATTAACTAACATATGCAATTAATTAAGGCGCCAATTTATAATTGTAACAAATAGTATTTGAATCAAAACATTCAATCGGGTAAAACACGGGCGTTGCCCGGGTCATTCGGCTAGTATATATATAAAAGAAAGATAAAATAAAAGAGTAAACGATATACAGTTAGGAAAAGTCCAGGAGACAAAGAGTCCTCCTCCAGATATTAAGGGGGTAAGAGAGAGAGAGAGAGAGAGATTTTGAGATCGAAACTCTACTTTCATTCATATAAGATTATATATAAGGTTAAATATACAAAATTGAATAAATATAATAAAAATAAATAAAGAGGTGATAATCATTTTTTAAAAATCAGTTATTTGAGAAATTATACTAAAGTTGAATGTTCCTCCTAGATTCTACACGATGGATATGTTTTCCCAACGAATATTTTGCCTTGAATAGGTTTTGAAAAAATTAAAGGATTACAGAAAAAGAGAGGATGTCAAATTAAAGAAGAAAAACAACCTACTCATCATGCAAATTAATGTTGCTGATAGCTCACTGCCATCTAGCGGGGAAAATACCAACTTAACGTTTTTTAAATATAATTTATAAAAAAAATGAAATGGTCAATAACTTTTTTTTTTAAATCTATATATATATATAAAATTGAATGTCTGTCTGTCTGTACTCTATAGATTCAAAAACCATACATCCAATCGCCATGAATTTTTGGGATATTATTAGGTATATCCCCGGGAAGGTTTTTGAAAAATAATTTCTTGAATATCTTAAATATCCTTAGAGTTATCTGCAGATTTGTAGATTTAACTAAATGATGATGATTATTTATCAAAAGTAAGATTTTCTACCTATTAATTGCGCACAAGTCAAAGTTAGTTTTATAATTTATCTACAACATATATATTGGGAGAATAGATAAAATGATGATTTTGTAATGTAGAAAATTAGGAAAGACAAAATTCAGGATGACACGGCAATTTATTTGAGACAAGAATAATGATAATTAATATTGATTTTATTCAACTTATCGAGTATTTTTCAAGGGACCGGGAAAAAAATGTTCACTTTATCGAGAGATTCAAATTTACGAGTTTCAAATTATCAAAATATATCTATTATTTTTTTACATATGTTATATTCAAATGACATTTATGTAGGGATAATTTTATTGTTTATTTTCATTTTGATGTATTGTATACATTTGATCATTAATAAATTATTATTTAGGTATTGTATAATTCTTCTCAATGTATAATTTTCTGATGATAAATTCAATGAATATTTACACAATCATAGAAAAATTATATTAAACCTTTATATAAACATAAATATTCTAACTAAATTAAGCAGGTATTAAGACTGCCTTTTTGTTCAAAGACAGCAACGTTTGAACGGGTACAGCTAGGTGGAGCAGATAATCAAACATAAAGTTATCTTGCCAAGTATAGATTCAGTAGGGATTGGATGTTTTCTAGAATTGTTTTAACAAATGTTCGTTAGGTAAACTTTCACTAGGGTAAAACCCGGGCGAAGCCGGGTACATCCGCTAGTTATTATTATATAGAAAAAGTCAACCAAGAACGCGTTTCGGGGTGTTGGCCCTTGTCAGTATTGTGCAAGTTGTACCTTGAAGATCCTCAATTGGGATCTTTACACACACCATTTCTAATTAATTAAAGTATAAAATATATCTAAGGCCAAATATGTGTAATCCATGTTAAAGCGGGTTTAATCACATTAATAGTAGTCTTGATGATAGGATCATTCTCCAACCCCAAAATATGCAAATTAAGCCATTAAGCTAATATATTATGGCTCTGAGAATAGCCTATATATATATGTTAAACTATTTCTCTTCAGCTATCTCCATATAGAATTTCTTAAATATTGATTAGTATTTTTGGCGGAGAAGAATAAAAGTAAAAAAAAAATATTTATTTATAAAAAAAATATATTTTTATTAGCTGAATGAACACGACTTCGCTCGGAAAAGCGAAAAATCAACGGTTATTTGATATTTTTTCCGATAGATGGCAGTAGGATAATATTTGGTTGCACAATCGGCAATTTCTCTTTCAATATATGTAAATATAGCTGTAAATATGTAAATGCAGGCGTTAATAAAAATCTTATAAACCATCTCCTGCCACGTTAATCTTATTCATTTTTTATTGCGACAGTAATAACTAATGTTAAGACTAATATTAAGCTTTCTAAAAGTTATCCAGCACGTGCTGTATGGATTAGATTTTAAAAGATTATTTAAAAAAAAAATGAAACAAGGCATTTTCTATTTTAAAGCAGACGATAACGGTGGGGAGAGAGATGTATTCCTTCCGGGCGAGGAGCTCACTCACTCACCACGTGGGCAAACACCAGGCGGCGTATGATGTCATCCAATTAGAGGCAGACGATAATCCGGGGCGAGCGAGATTAGTCGTTTGGTGAACAGGGGCAGGTTCCCAGCCGACCGCCCGAGGGAATGGTGGAGGAAAGGACATCTTCCAAGTTGGTGGGGAAGGATTAATGGAACAGAGAGCCAATGTGGAAATATGCTGAGAGAAATCTCAACATGAAACTTATCAGAATTCCCGATAGAAACAAAATACAACAAAACAATCCCCTTTCTAACAATATTGTCGCGGAGATAAATAAAGCAAGGACAAATTTAGGAATAATCAATTTATTATAAATGTGGGTATTTACCTTTTAGTTCTCCAATAAAATTATCTACAAGAGGTATTTATAGGGAGAACAACTTATCCCAAGGTAAAGATAATAATAATGAGAGTGGTCAGCCACCGTCCCGTTTTCCTTATTTGCCTATAAGATTCCGAGAACCCCTCACACCTGTGGAGTCCAGGAATGATTGACGGGTCTCCCATGGAGCTTTCTGTGGCCGGGGTTGCAAAGCTACTTGACAATATCAAGGTAAAAATATCAAGCTCTTCCAGGGATAAGTATCTTTTAAAACTTTTTACTTCACAAATCTATAGCTTTCGGATACGAAAAGTTATTCTACAGGGGAAGACACGATGCAATATCGTCACTAGGAAAAGAGTTAAATAAATATATATAAATATATGAAAAAACAATAGAAAAAAAAGATAAGTGGGTCAGGTGTTGATATTAAAAATAAAGAAGGCATCTCCTGACCACGAGCACATGTGCTTTTTAGATGGCAGAGCGCCATCTAGTGGAGAAAAAATAAACTAAACGTTTATATTTAGCTTGCTCCGTGATATTTGGCCAACCCAATTTCTTAATAAATCAAGATTTGGTCGCAGTGGTTACAGCCTTCTCCACGCTGACGAGCGCCAACAGCGCGAAACGCGTTCGTGGATGGCTTTTCTTGATTTATAAAGAAATTGGGTTGGCCAAATATCACGGAGCAAGCTAAATAAACGTTTAGTTTATTTTTGCTCCACTAGATGGCGCTCTGCCATCTAAAAAGCACATGTGCTCGTGGTCAGGAGATGCCTTCTTTATTTTTAATATATATATATGATGTAGTAAAGTATTTATTATTTTATTAATAGAATATTATCAACTTTGATATTTGTATTTTGCTACTCTGTAAACTTCCCTCATTGCTTGTCTTATTTTTTTAATCATTCATAGTTTGTGAAAAAATAGTACAAATGTGATATTGTACTGGGATAAGTTGCATAAATTATGAAAAAGGCATCTCCTTATCGTGTAACTGAAAGTTGCTGATGGCTTGCGCCATCTATCGGAATAAATATCAACGAGAATAGTTGATATTCATTCATAGTTTGTTCTTGCTGTATGAAAAAGTGAAAGTTTGTATAAGCTTATGATTTTGCTTTGTTTTAAAAATGAATCGATGTTGGTTCCATATGCTTGAATTGAATATTACACCTTAGTTTTATATATTTTATTGCTTAAAAAGGAACACAACAAAACAAAAAAGAAACTACAATTGCAAATGATTTGATAACTAACTAAGAAAAAAACAAACAAAACAATACTATTAAAATGATGATGATAAAAAATTGAATATGTTTGCCAGAAAAATGCTTCTATGAATTAAAAAATAAGAATAATTACAAAATATTAACATATAAAATTTCAAACACTTGCCTTAAACAAATTTCTGTGTGATCCTGAAGTTTGGCTTTCCTAATTTTTAACGTGGCAATAGAATAAAGAGGGTGCTTATATATATATTTTTGCTTATCCCTAGTACACGTGGTACAGGCCATGATAATCATGGTGGGTAGACGTTTGCGACTGTAGGTGCACACCATATGTCTACACATGTGAAAAACAGTTCGACTTTGCACTTACAAATGTGCCAGAGCCCCGTTTGGTTACAGGGTGCTTATATACCCTCTGTATTTGATTATATTTTAACTCTAGTCCCATTGGCGCGATTTATTGTAGTGTCTCCCGTAGAAGGACTTTTGTGTCCGAAAGCTGAGATATGTAAATTTAAAAGTTTTGAAAGAAACTTATCTCCCCTGGAAGCCTGATATCTTCACTTCAAAATGCAATATATTCAGTGTGCAAATATGTATTTAGATAGATGAAACCAGCAAGAAAATAAGTTCTTTTTTTGTATGCACGCGTTTCGGTGAATTAAGTATTAGTTTGCTTTTCATATGTGTAGACATGTGGTGCACTTACAGTAAAAGCAGTCGCCTACTTCTACCCACCATGATTATCATGGCCAGTACCACGTGTACTAGGGATAAGCAAAAAAAAGTCTTAATAGATTTTGTGCATCACCTCACACCTAATGCCTTTTGTTAAGCCTATGTTGATGGAAGACTGCGTTTGACGAACGAGAATAAATGAACACATTTATACACGTTGATAAGCCACACCCATTGAATCATCGTTTTTATAAATTATTCTTTAGATCGGAAAGAATGGAGATGTTAAGAAAATATAGATATTGGGATTATATCAAGGAATTCCTCTTTAAAGAAGTATCGAAGCGTATGAATATCTAAAGAAGGTTATTTTGTACTAAATATATCTGATATATATACAGTAGAACTACCTTCCTGTAATTGACACCTAATTGCAAAGCCAAAGTGTCTTTTAGGGAGAGGTGTCCTCTTACCAGAGAGTTGCTAAATATTAAAAATGGTAATTTTGCAAATGAAAACTGTCCTTTATAGAGAGGTGTCCTTTAGCGTGAGTGTCTTCTCATAGAGGTTATACTGTATTGCCAATTTTTTTGACAAACATAAACGGTTAAAGCTTACCAGTTATGCTGATTTTTTATTTGTTAAGCGAACTGATCTCCTTCGCATTCCTATTGGACAAATGTGGCCATGTTTGTACATATAAGGAATTCAAGGACTATTCACTAAATAAAGGCGAAAGAAGAAAAAAAAAAGGGGGGGGGGACTTTTTAAAAAATTTGCATCCAATGAGAAAGTATGCAACTTAGCGCAGCTGTCCCTAACTGCTATCTACCCGAGATTTGATGGGGGCCTGCGTTGTTGATGAGGAAGATGATCTGATAGAACCAGCTAATAGGCCATTGGAGATGGTCGGCCCCCCACCCTACAGATGGCCCCCCGGGTTGTAAAATGACCGGGCGTCCCCCGGGACACTGCGGCCCCACCGGAGCTAACACCCTATTTCCATATATGAATATTCGCACGGCATGGAAGAAATCCAGCGATGCCAGAACTTCAAAACGGCCCCTGGTGATTTGGTAGGCAACAGATGGAGGAGGCCTTTTTTTTTTTTTTTGTGATGTCTGTGGCAGCAGCTTGTGGGGACAAACATGTGCACAGTTTATGAGGAAATTTTGCTGCCAGCTTATTTCTGAAATAGAATATCATTCAGCGATTCTCTTGCTCTTGGTTCTTGTTAGAGAGGATGTGGAGGGGAAACATTACTCGCATCGAGTTAACCTGGCTTTCCATCGCAGATGTAGGAAGTTAGTTTATATTTAAAAATCGTGCCAACTAGTTTCTTTTTTTAGACACAGATGGCGCGCTAATGCCTTACAATTAAACCACAACAAGTTTTATATATAACCAGAAGAGGGTTTGTCGTGTGTTTTAGTCAATTATTATTAAAAAGATGAATAAATGTGCTTAATATGTCTTTTTTTTTATGATAAAGATAGCTTTCGGAATATTTTCCTTTTTCTTTCTCAAAAGTACAACGGATATTCTGAAGTATATATTGAGATTATCTCAGAGAAATCCCTGGTTAAAGAAGCTCTTTTTGAATATCTTATCCTGAAACATTTGCTCCTTTTTGAACTGAAAAAGTAAAATATTCCGAAAGCTCCTCTAATCATAAAAATAAAAAAATAATTAGCGTTAAATATTTCTTCATTTTTAAATATTAATCATAAATGTGTGCGCGTGCTAATATCTTAAATTTATTTAATATTAATTTGTTTATCAAAATTCAAAACTATTTTAAAGGCGTAAGATTCTTTTTGAAAATAAACAATTTCTACTGCCCTTACTGCAATGGAAAAATTAAATTAAATTAAAAGTAAGGGCAGTAGAAATTGTTTATTTTCAAAAAGAATCTTACGCCTTTAAAATAGTTTTGAATTTTGATAACAGATGGCGCGCTAGTGCATCATATTAATTGTTTATCTTTTTTAATTCCTATTACGTTACAATCTCATGCAACTTTCTTATTTGCATCTTCAACATTTTACATGTCCCATTTTGTTATAAGACGCTATCTATATATAAGAATTGAAAGTATTGAATTCTTTTCAAATCTTCCTACTATACTTACTGCGATTGAAAACATATTATTAAATATTCTATAATCATTTTGTTTTATATTCTCGAGTCCCATTTCAAAATGACACAATTCGCCATTCTTTGCTAATTCCACATCACTACAATATGCATGTAAATAGAAAATAAATATATATTCCATACACACACATTTCCACAATAGTTAACGTATCTATTTATATAATATAGAACTTAGTGATATAGCGTTATGTCTGTAGGAGTCAATTTCATAATTTAAACACTCCGGGGAATATGCAAATTATTCTATAACAGAATAAATTTGCATATTCTGAGGGTAGGAACAAGATTACGACAATAAGATATTATTGAATTCCTATCTTCATCATCACAACTAATACTATTGTTGATGTTAGAGTCCATCAAGTTTGATGACACTATATGATGACAAATTTTCTCCAATTTGAACTGTTGTCACTGGTGACCTTCCTCTAGCCAGCTTATCGGAAGCCTTCATCTATTTTTTCTTCTCCTTCAAATTTTCTCAACATCTACTTTTATAATACATTTCCCTTAATATGTGTCTGAAGTAGATTAGTCGTTTTGCATATATGTAGGATTCTAAGGATCTACCAGGATTAATTTCATTTAAGAGAGATTGAAATATTTGTCCATTTTTATGTTTTCATGTCCACAGTTCAAAAGCTTCAATTCTATGCCTATACAATTCTCTTCTTTATCTTAATTCCTTTAACTTTCACAATCATGTCAAATTTCATCGTTGTGTCCCTTCCTAGTGATACTCTTCTTTTTACTTTCTTGAAGCAAGCCTTCTATATTATCAATCCTGCTGGATCCTATGGATCAAGCCAAATAAACAACCTCTTTCTTTATCATTGTTTATTCTTCCATCTACACTCATAGACAAAACTTAAGGAAGTGGAAAGTCTTTGGTGTCGCTGATCATCTATTTTTTTTTTTTAAGGAGACAGAGGTTGTTCACACTTGGTTATCCCGTGTGTCTTCAATAAATGTCACTATGTATCAAATATCTTTCAGAGTTATGTCTGAATACCGATATACATGCTGAAAGATACAAATTCCTTTAGTTTTGTCCAGGTCAGTGTATATGTTCATGCTCTCTTAGCCGTTTGCTTAACGCCATAAAAAAAAAATATTATTTTAATTCAGGAAAAAGGTTAAACGGAGACTTCAATCAAATTCAGTATTCTTATTTAAATAACCTCAAATTTCCCATCGTCGCCTATGCAACAGAGTTCTATCTCATGCAAATGTTTTCCATCAAATGTATATAATGGGAGATCCATTTAGAGACTAAAAGTTTAATTAAATTGGTTAATTTTAATAATTAATATACGTAAATAGAATAATTAATGAGGGAAGGTTTCTTAATTCTGTTGACATTGCATACTTAATCAGAGAAGGGAAGTAATCAATTAGAAATTTCATTAGAGTAATACCTGCCTATTACAACACGGCTCTTTGGTAATTAATTAATTAACGTTCTATCACAGTAAACAGACGTTTATGTAAAGTAATTCAATTATTTATTATGATTTTTTTTTATAAAGACAGAGTAAACCTATTGTATAACCTCACCTAGTATGTGGTGTGGTCGATGTGGTCAGGATATACACAGGAGTCCAGAATAAGAACTGGCGAAGTGTAGATTAGGAAGTGTAAAAGTCCAGGTTCTGACAAAATTAGGCATTGAGGTGGTAAAGGACACATACAGGATAGAAGGAGTCCAGAACAATAACCGGAGAAGTGTAGATTAGGAAGTGGAAAAGTCCAGGTCCTGACAAAATGAGGCCTGGAGGTGGAAAAGGACACATACTGGATAGAAGGAGTCCATAACAAGAACTGGCGAAGTGTAGATTAGGAAGTGGAAAAGTCCAGGTCCTGACAAAATGAGGCCTGGAGGTGGAAAAGGACACATACTGGATAGAAGGAGTCCATAACAAGAACTGGCGAAGTGTAGATTAGGAAGTGGAAAAGTCCAGGTCCTGACAAAATGAGGCCTGGAGGTGGAAAAGGACACATACTGGATAGAAGGAGTCCATAACAAGAACTGGCGAAGTGTAGATTAGGAAGTGGAAAAGTCCAGGTCCTGACAAAATGAGGCCTGGAGGTGGAAAAGGACACATACTGGATAGAAGGAGTCCATAACAAGAACTGGCGAAGTGTAGATTAGGAAGTGGAAAAGTCTAGGTCCTAACAAAATGAGGCCTGGAGGTGGAAAAGGACACATACTGGTGAAGTCCAGAACAAGAACCGGAGAAGTGTAGATTAGGAAGTTGAAAAGTCCAGGTCCTTAAAAATGAGGCCTGGAGGTGATAAAGAACAAATACAGATTATCAGGAGTCCAGAACAAGAATCGGCGTGGTCTATATGTGGGGAAAGAAAAGTCCAGGTCCTTAAAAATAAGGCCTGGATGTGATAAAGAACAAATACAGATTATCAGGAGTCCAGAACAAAAATCGGCGTGGTGTATATGTGGGGAAGGAAAAGTCCAGATTCTTGTAAGATGAAGCATAGAGATGGTAAAGGACGCACACGGCAGTCAAGAACAAGAAATAAGGAAGTGTAGACGAAGGAGCGAAAAGGAGAATCTGAAAGAGATGTGACTTAGCTTTACCGTCAGGTAAAACTGCGAACGAAAAATACGCGGATGAACAACATCGAAGAATGGCTGAACTACCGCTCAGATATCTGACGTTATACAACATAGAAGATTTGAAGAGGAGAGCCATTCACGCCTCATGGTAGCATTGGAAAAGAAGAATTATCCTCATATATGTTTGGTTAAAAATTTTGGGTAAATCCCTCCATCTCTCTCTCTCCTCTTTGTAGTATCAGACCCATTTCTAGAGCAAATTGCATCAAAAATTAAAAGCAGAAAATACCTTCGAAGAAAAAGGCTTCAAACGACCAGAATTGACGAAGTGATGACATGAATCAATATCAGATCATATCCTCACGTCAAAAGAATGATAAGAATTTATGCAAAAATAACGAGTCGAATCGAAGGTTTGTTCCTTATCACGGTAATGATGCTGATGATATTTTATATTCAACTCATCAACTAAGACAACCAAATAACTGAAATGTTTGTTTACTGATTTATATTTCAAGGTTTCCTTTATGCTTACCATGCAAATATGTAATATATGTAAAATAGTGCGGTCAAATGAGTGTCTTTAACCTCTGCAGAGAGGTGATTGAAGTGTGTCAGTACTAGAGATGAAGTGCCAGTACTGTAAATGTTTGCAGAGAGAAATGGGATGGAGCAGCCAGGTTGGGTAAAAATGTCGGTGGTGGGATAATTTTTTAGCAATTATTGGCATATTATCTTGTCATAATCCCAGCTGCTGTAATAAGACCAACCTCCAGAAATTAATACTGTGGTACCACCATCGAATCCTAGTTAGAAATTAACGACAACGACTGAAAACATTCTGCAAAAAAAAGTTTCTTGTTATTAAAAACTTTTATTTAACTTATTTCACTGCCTTTATTTTGTTCTGTCTGTCTATCTGTTTACACAAATCTTGTAATAAAACTTTAATTAACTTACAGATCACCTATAAAGTATGAAATTTGTTTCACGTATTCACACCTGATGACAATGCAATTTGACAAAGTTTCAGACTTCTGGGTGGTTGGGAATTACCTAATTTATTACATTTCCTTTTAAATATTGTAATCGATTTTTAAAAATACTTATAGAGAACCTAGAAGCCTGAATTTTGGTACAATTGCTCACACCTGATGATACTGCAAGTTGACAAAATATCAGACTGCTGAGTTGTCTCGGCAATAGACAAATTTTAATTTATATATTTAATATCAAATTCTGTGTGTTGAATTTTAATATATTTAAAAACCACATAGAATTCAGAAAATTTGTAAACTTGCTCAAAAAAGTTAATAATGCAAGTTGACAAAATTTCAGATTTCTGAGCAGTCGGGGTTGTCGGTAATGGACGTAGAAGTCTGGTGTTTGTAATAGACTAGTTCAACTCCGCCTTCCCTTGTCCCCTTTATATACAAACATGGCCACATTCGTCCAATGAGAAGGCGTGAGAGATTGGTTCACTAACAACCGAAAACAACATTCTTCCCGCTAAAAAATGATCAGAAAAAGTGCAAATGTTTGTCAAAATAATTTGACAGATTAATTGATCATTAGACAATGGTCTTCTAGTACTAAAGACTAGTTCAATCCAACTGACATTGAAAGTTTACAAGACTTCTGACTTCTAGGTGGCCGCGAGGGTCGGGAATAGAATAGAATTTGCATATACAAAAAGGAGAAAATAAGCGCAACCGTTTGTGGCGTAATGGATGGCTGGCCTTATATAAAAATAAATCGGTAGTTTGAACTAGAACTATAAATAATTGTGAGGATTTTTTTTTTGTGTCAAAATATATAATATCCTTTATATATAATAATAATAAATTAACCAAATTTAAAATTACAAATATAATAATAAATTTGTACATTTAGAATTTAAGACTCTAAAAAATAAATAAAAATATATTTAATAAATAAAAAAGTTATGGAAAAAATAAATATTTCAACTTCCACCATTGAACAATGAAATCTATATGAGTCGAAATAAAAGCGGCGGGGGAAGATTGTCAAGAATTTCGAACTTATAATATAACTAGCCGAATGACCCGGGCAACGCCCGTGTTTTACCCGATTGAATGTTTTGATTCAAATACTATTTGTTACAATTATAAATTGGCGCCTTAAATAAATGCATATGTTAGTTAATAACTATAGCCTATGTGCTTTATCTGTCTATGTACTGTTGGCTTCCGTAGGCGTCTCTTACTGGGAAAAAGAAAGAGAGGATTCCATTTAGTTATTAACTAATATATGCATTTATTTAAGGAGCGACCCGCTCCAACACAATAGTTACAAAAACCAAAAAGCGAGTGGGGGGGGGGACAAAGTCAAAAACAAAGTGTCTCACGTAGTAGCGGCGCCATCGTAGCCACGTGATCGTAGCCGACCAATAGGAGAGCGCCATTCCAAAAAAAAAGCAAACGGTGACAGAGATGACGCATGACGCTCGTAACTGTATTCTATATACAGTTACGAGCGTCATGCGTGGCCTCTGTCACCGTTTGCTTTTTTTTTTTTTTTTTGGAATGACGCCCTCCTATTGGTCGGCTACGATCACGCCACCTGTGTTGGAGCGGGTCGCTCCTTAAATAAATGCATATATTAGTTAATAACCAAATGGAATCCTCTCTTTCTTTTTCCCAGTAAGAGACGCCTACGGAAGCCAACAGTACATAGACAGATAAAGCACATAGGCTATAGTTATTAACTAACATATGCATTTATTTAAGGCGTCAATATATAATTGTAACAAATAGTATTTGAATCAAAACATTCAATCGGGTAAAACACGGGCGTTGCCCGGGTCATTCGGCTAGTTATATAATATGGAGCAACTGATTACCAAGTGTTTTATGTTTCATTAAATATATATATATATTTTACCTCTTCACTCAATATACGATGATCGTCCCCCAGCGCTTTTATTCTGACTCCTATAGATCAAAATGTTTAATGGTGATAGCTGAAATATTTATTTTATCCTTTTTTACTGCATTTTAATATCTTTAGAAAAAAACTTTTAAACTAATTAATTATTTACTTTTATTTTTTTGTATTTTCAAGTAGATTTATACTCCTGGGCGTTTCTGCCCGAAACACATTCATGGTTGGCGGTTTTACTTGAAGAAAAGGATACAGAGATAGAGAAACTAACTCTGAAAAAAATAAAATTAATAGAGAGTTGATATACAATAATGGACTTAAAGAAGTTGTACCTTTCAGTATGTATATCGGGATTGAGACAATAACTCTGTGAAATATATTACAGTGACCTTTATTGGAGACACACGAGATAACCAAGTGTGAACAACCTCTGTCTCCTTCAAAAAGACAGACGACCGGCGATATCAAAGACTTTTCACTTCCTTAAGTTTTGTCCATGAGTGTAATTCCGATAGATGGCAGGAAGCCATCAGCAACATTCAGTTACACCATCAGAAGATGCCTTATTTTCTAATGTATAACACTCTCTGAGATCCTTTTATTCTTCTTCACTACCTTTAAACTATTTAAAAACTATTTTTTATTCGCGACAAAAAAGTTTAAATTTTGTTGTCTAAAATTACACAACAGAACGTACATTTTATATTTGAATGGTGGCGGTGACTTGTCCATGGAGCAGATCAGATCGGTCCATGCACCCTGATCACAATACCGGCCAACTGAGGTATCCGTATGGATGTCCTCTTCTGGATTGATGTCTGCCATATAGAGGGCTGCAAGGATGGCCGGGTAAATATGGTCTGGAGTGAGTTGGGTGTTGTAACAGTTATTGCAGTTCCTGTAGGATC
>CP092868.1:5636500-5706465 GCA_030710605.1 Cordylochernes scorpioides | reverse complement strand
TTTTCTCTAATTAAATATACCTCATTAACATTAATATATCTACCGTATTTTTTCTTGATTATATTATTTATAGATAGATATATAAAAGTATTATATCTCCGTATATAATATTATTGGTATTTGACTAGAGGCAATTTTTATGATTAAATAGATCACAGATTAATATATAATGGGGACGCTCGGTCATCTTTTAATTAAATGTATATATATTTAGATATCTCTATGAAAGTGCTATTTAATATTTTATTGGTATTTGACTATATACCGAAACCAACCGCATTATCTTTTAAGTATATTTTAGATCTTAAATTAAAGATAATTCGGCCAGTAAATCTTTTTATTATTTCGATGTTTCGACAAATATATTTTGTCCTCGTTAAGAGCGAACAAAAATTAAAATGCAGCCTTCGAATAATTTTTAACGTTTTGCCAAATGTTTTAATTTTTGTTCGCTCCTGACGAGGACAAAAGATTTTTGTCGAAACGTCGAGACAATAAAAAAGATATCTGGCCGAAGTATCTTTAATTTTAAGAGCTATGAATGTCAGTCAGGCAGCCTCTATCTTTATGATATATTTTAGATATTATTAGTTTAATAATTTTTTATGATTTTTTTTTCTATTTTAACTATCTATTAAAACATAGAATGCGTGTAAGAAATTCTAAAGTAATAGGAAACATTTTCTAAGATGTTTTAGCTTTCTTATTCAAAATTTTTGATATCATGGAATAAATATTTTCTACAGAAAATAAAATACTAGCTGAATCATCCGGCTTCGCTCGGTTCTGTTCGAGTGAATGTTTACCCATTGAATATTGATTTAGATTATGCAAATTTTAATGATTATATTATTATTATCCTTATTAGTATAGTTTTCCTGAGATAAATATTAATATGTTATCATATTTATAATACAATATAATGCGGCATATAATATTCACGAACGGAGAAATATGTCCAGGGTAGCCTAGTGGACATGGCATCTACCCGGCGGAAGACTGTGGGTTTGATTCCCATCCCTGGATACTTTTATTTTTCCGTTTATCATTACTCTTCACAATTCATCTCCTTTCATCTATATATATAAAAATGAATGTATGTGTGTGTGTGTCTGTCCTTTATGCTTGACCAAACCACTCATTGGAACAACATGAAACTTTGGGAAGTTATTTAGTATAGTACTGGGAAGGTTTCTAGCAAATAAAATTTTTGAAATAACTTTTCGCTTTAAAATAATCAAGATAAATATTCTAATTTATCTGTTATAATTCAACAATCTGCTCTAAATATTATCATGATGATACGATGATTTTGTAATGTAGAAAATTAGGAAAGACAAAATTCAGGATGACACGGCAATTTATTTGAGACAAGAATAATGATACAATTCCAAGGCAAGATACTATTCCTTTAACTTCCAATTACCGAGGGAACCAATTAATATTGATTTTATTCAACTTATCGAGTATTTTTCAAGGGACCGGGAAAAAATGTTCACTTTATCGAGAGATTCGTTAGACAAACCTTTACTCGGGTAAAACCCCGGTGAAGCCGGGTACGTCCGCTAGTACTTCATACAAAAGGTTAGAAATAATCGTTATTTCTCATTAAAATAAATTTCGATTTTTCGTTCAAAAGAAACACATGCGGGATAATTGTCAAATGTTGTTCTATAATGTTATCCTATTACATAGGTTATTCCAATAGTAATGCCTGTTTGACCATAACTCGAAAAGTACTAAATATTTTTTATTCCTGAAGATCCTATTTGTTGGTTGGAAGTAGATTCAGAGAAAAACACATCAACCACCAATAGTTTATTTCAACTCCGACATTTCAATGACTTCACCCTGTCACTCTTTTCAGGGGAATGATTACTGTGAATCCTAGCTCTACTTATATATAGGTTACTAGCGGATGTACCCGGCTTCGCCCGGGTTTTACCCGAGTAAAGGTTTGTCTAACGAATCTCTCGATAAAGTGAACATTTTTTCCCGGTCCCTTGAAAAATACTCGATAAGTTGAATAAAATCAATATTAATTGGTTCCCTCGGTAATTGGAAGTTAAAGGAATAGTATCTTGCCTTGGAAATGTATCATTATTCTTGTCTCAAATAAATTGCCGTGTCATCCTGAATTTTGTCTTTCCTAATTTTCTACATTACAAAATCATCGTATCATCATGATAATATTTAGAGCAGATTGTTGAATTATAACAGATAAATTAGAATATTTATCTTGAGATTATTTTTAGGCGAAAAGTTATTTCAAAAATTTTGTTTGCTAGAAACCTTCCCAGTACTATACTGAATAACTTCCCAAAGTTTCATGGCGTTCCAATGAGTGGTTTGGTCTGGCATAAAGGACACACACACACACATACATACATTCATTTTTATATATATTATAAATAAAAAAAAGATTTTCTGCTTGATTTTTGATTATCTTGTGGATTATGCTATGGTAATGCAGTCGTGGCAAAATCTTGAAAATATAATAATAAAAAATAGTTTTGATCAGTAATTACTTTAATTGAACTAAAGGAATATATAACAAACATAATTTGACAAAAGCACTGCCTGTCTTAAGGCGAGTAGAACAAGGAAAAACAAAATATTATTTACATAATTACATATGGTTTGAGCCGGCCATCGGGAAACAACGACAATGAGTTTTTTATAGGGTAGGCGTCACCTCTGGCGGTCGATTTAGCAGAGTATTTGAATCTATGAAATATAATTCTCTAAATAAAATAATATTTTAATATAACATACTAGACGGGTGACCCGGGCTTCGCCCCGGGATTGACCCGTGTGCATATCTACCCGAGTGATATATATTTAGATAATATTTTTTAAAATAATTGTTTGTTATTAGCATCATCTATTTGTTTGCATCAGCATAATTTAATCTAATCTTCGATAGAGGGCGCTGTTCGTGAGCTAAGTAGAATAATTTGAATATATAGTTTTAATAATTGATTTATATATTTTTTAAATAGCCTATCGTCTTCCCCATATTTTTTTTACCTATGTATGGAAATTTTGGTTTGAATTAGTGAGCTACTGCGAATTTGTATGCCGGACATACAAACAAACAAACATACAAACATTGATTTATATATATATATATATATATATATATATATATATACATGAGAGTGACAGTAAGTCACTGAAATGTTGGGAGTTGAAATAAACTATTGGTTGATATTGGCTGTGTTTTTGCTCTAAATATTTTTATTCAAATTTTTGTACACATATAAATCAAATATTTGTGAATAGAATGGTATTATTTAAAATATTCTCCAACGGAGTCTATACATTTTCTCCAGCGTTCAACCCACGCTGTAAACTGCTTTGGAAATATGCTGGAGGTTGTTTTCTTAACTATGTCTTTATGGTCGTTTTACTTCATGTAGGTCTTCAAATCTTTGTTCCTTCATTGGAGAGAATAAATAGAAGTCACAAGATGCCAAATCTGGGCTGTATGGGGGTTATGGAATCAGTGACCGGCCCATTTGTCCAATAGCCTCTAATGTCTAGAAGGAGGTGTGCGGCCGTGCATTGTCATGGTGTAACTTGACGGATTTAAGAGGAATCTCTGGTCTTTTTTTTTTAATAGATTCCCTAAGCCTTCGTAAAATTAGAACATAGCGAGAACTGTCCACAGTGATACCTTCTTCTAGAAAATCAATCAGTATTACAACTCGCATGTTCCAAAATACAGTTTTCATCACCTTTTTTGGATGACCTCTGCACTTTGAGGTTTTTAGTAGGCTCTCTTGTCTTAGCACATGGCCTATATGGAATTGATATTCTCTATTTTTTTCAGTATACATAAACGTCTCTCTAAAACACTCAATTGAAATTACACTAGAATGATTTGGCAGTAGTTTTACCAGGAACGCAATGGGAACGAATCCATGGTAAATTTGTCTATAATAACAACCTTCTTCTCTAAGAAGATGAGATTATATTATTACCAATTTAAAAGTATTAGGAATGATTGAATGAATTCTAATTGTGCAAATATTCTCTCATCTATGCAACTAGGTATGTAAATAGGAAATTCTCTCGCTGGAAGGAACTCCGACCAATCGATTTCCTTCTTTGTCTCTGCCGTAAAAACCAATTTCAGGCCTCAAGTCGGTCTAATACGGATTTGCCGGGTGGCCGGGCGCGCGTATTTGGTTTTGAAGCAGGAACCTTTGATCGTCTGCCAGTATTTACCGCCACTTCATGGCTTAATTACCAAGAGTAAACACCCCTTGAGCTCTCTCTTTAAAAAGAGTTTGTCTCGCTTTGTTGCGGAGCCAATTGATGGAGTTCCAAATTGGAATCTAACTTTAATTTTTTTTTATTTCTTTCTAGAAACTGCTTTTCTCTCTCTCTGTATTCTCTCTCTCTCTTTTTTTGTTATTTGAAATTTAAAAAAATGTTTTCGTTTTGCTGCTCTTTTATTTGTTGTTTTCTTAATTAGGTTTGTAATTAGTAAGTAATCAATTGAATGTCTAGCTTTCTGTGATTTTTTTTTGTATTTTTTGACCAAGTTAAGGAATTTTGTTGGGTAATTAATTGTTGTTGTTTTTTTTTTTAAGAAGAGGAGGTTAGAGGCTTATATTGGTTTCCAAGTGAAATATTATCTTGCTCACATTTTCTTGTTCAGTTGCCTATTTAATTTTTTTTATTTCTTTAAAGCATCTTTCGTTTCGTATTTTATTTTTTTTCTAAATTTTGTAGTAGATAGGATTACGAAATTGCCACTACTTTTTTATATATAAAATAAATAATTATAAATGTAGTTTTATATAAAAATCCTGGATATAAATTTAAAAAAAAAGCCATCCACGAATTTATCAAGAAATTGGGTTGGCCAAATATCACGGAGCAAGTTAAATAAACGTTTTGCTTGCTCCACTAGATGGCGCTCAGCCATTTAAAAAGCACATGTGCTCGTGGTCAGAAAATGCCTTCTTTATTTTTAATATCAACATCTGACCCACTTATCTTTTATTTTTTTCTATTATTTTTTTTCATATATATATATATATATATATATAAAAGAAAGATAAAATAAAAGAGTAAACGATATACAGTTAGGTAAAGTCCAGGAGACAAAGAGTCCTCCTCCAGATATTAAGGGGGTAAGAGAGAGAGAGAGATTTTGAGATCGAAACTACTTTCATTCATATAAGATTATGTATAAGGTTAAATATACAAAATTGAATAAATATAATAAAAAATAAATAAAGAGAGAAAGAGGTGATAATCATTTTTTTTAAATCAGTTATTTGAGAAATTATACTAAAGTTGAATGTTCCTCCTGGATTTTACACGATGGATATGCTTTTCCAACGAATATTTTGCCTTGAATAGGTTTTGAAAAAAATAAAGGATTACAGAAAAAGAGCTTGAGAGGATGTCAAATTAAAGAAGAAAAACAACCTACTCATCATGCAAATTAATGTTGCTGATAGCTCACTGCCATATAGCGGGGAAAATACCAACTTAACGTTTTTAAAATATAATTTCTAAAAAAAATAAAATGGTCAATAACTTTTTTTTTTAAATCTATATATATATATATATATATAAAATTGAATGTCTGTCTGTCTGTACTCTATAGATTCAAAAACCATACATCCAATCGCCATGAAATTTTGGGATATTATTAGGTACTAGACGAATGGCCCGGGCAACGCCCGGGTTTTACCCGAGTGCGAATATATTTTAAAAACGTTTTAATTCAAATACTATTCGTTACAATTATAAATTGGCGCCATGGATGTCACTCTTGTGAAACGTCCCGTTCCAAACTGTGTGTTTTAAAAAGTGGCCGCTATAGACAGGGTGGTCTGTTTAGACAGGTGGATGTATCACACAGCTAATAACAGGGTTGCCTAGAGTGGCCGCTATAGACAGGGTGGTCTGTATAGACAGGTGGATGTATCACACAGCTGATAACAGGGTTGTCTAGAGTGGTCGCTATAGACAGGGTGGTCTGTATAGACAGGTGTATGTATCACACTGCTGATAACAGGGTTGCCTAAAGTGACCGCTATAGACAGGGTGGTCTGTATAGACAGGTGAATGTAACACACTGATGATAACAGAGTTGCCTAAAGTGACCGCTATAGACAGGGTGGTCTGTATAGACAGGTGGATGTATCACACAGCTGATAACAGGGTTGTCTAGAGTGGCCGCTATAGACAGGTGTATGTATCACACAGCTGATAACAGGGTTATCTAGAATGGCCGCTATAGACAGGGTGGTCTGTATAGACAGGTGGATGTATCACACAGCTGATAACAGGGTTGTCTAGAGTGGTCGCTATAGACAGGGTGGTCTGTATAGACAGGTGTATGTATCACACTGCTGATAACAGAGTTGCCTAAAGTGACCGCTATAGACAGGGTGGTCTGTATAGACAGGTGAATGTAACACACTGATGATAACAGGGTAGCCTAAAGTGACCGCTATAGACAGGGTGGTCTGTATAGACAGGTGGATGTATCACACAGCTGATAACAGGGTTGTCTAGAGTGGCCGCTATAGACAGGTGTATGTATCACACAGCTGATAACAGGGTTATCTAGAATGGCCGCTATAGACAGGGTGGTCTGTATAGACAGGTGGATGTATCACACAGCTGATAACAGGGTTGTCTAGAGTGGTCGCTATAGACAGGGTGGTCTGTATAGACAGGTGTATGTATCACACTGCTGATAACAGGGTTGCCTAAAGTGACCGCTATAGACAGGGTGGTCTGTATAGACAGGTGGATGTATCACACAGCTGATAACAGGGTTGTCTAGAGTGGCCGCTATAGACAGGTGTATGTATCACACAGCTGATAACAGGGTTATCTAGAATGGCCGCTATATACAGGGTGGTCTGTATAGACAGGTGGATGTATCACACAGCTGATAACAGGGTTGTCTAGAATGGCCGCTATAGACAGGTGTATGTATCACACAGCTGATAACAGGGTTGTCTAGAGGGGGGGCAGGGAGGACACGTGTTCGCCGGCAGCCAATGGGCGCGCATTCTATCCGTGAGCTTCACACAGACAGAATAAGGCAATTATATATAGAGATATCCCCGGGAAGGTTTTTGAAAAATAATTTCTTGAATATCTTAAATATCCTTAGAGTTATCTGCAGATTTGTAGATTTAACTAAATGATGATGATTATTTATCAAAAGTAAGATTTTCTACCTATTAATTGCGCACAAGTCAAAGTTAGTTTTATCATTTATCTACAACATATATATTGGGAGAATAGATAAAATGATGATTTTGTAATGTAGAAAATTAGGAAAGACAAAATTCAGGATGACATGGCAATTTATTTGAGACAAGAATAATGATAATTAATATTGATTTTATTCAACTTATCGAGTATTTTTCAAGGGACCGGGAAAAAAATGTTCACTTTATCGAGAGATTCAAATTTACGAGTTTCAAATTATCAAAATATATGTAATATGATACGCAGGGAAATATTACTCTTGGAGGTTGATGATTGTTGTTGGTGATGGCGCAGTCGTAGTGGCTGAGTGATAAGGTGTACACACCAGGGGAAATAACCAGGACACTTGATGGGTTGAAATAAAGGCAACTAGTCGGAGGAAAGAAAGGCTTGAGAAGGTGGAGCGGATTGGCTATTGGCTATCTATTCACATTGCGGTGAGATTGACTTAGCTATGGGATGAGCGGAGAGGGGTCTCTAGAGCAGGTGTTACCTCGGCGGGATCGAAGTGCAGACTATAGGTGCTATCTCGGTGGGATCGAAGCGACAACTCTAGGTGCTATCTCGGTGGGATCCAGTCGATAACTGACAATTCTAGGTTCTCGATTTAACACGAGAACTCTTCTTACATCTCATTGGTTGAAAGGTGTGACGTGGAGTTTCCCTATTGGTCCTCTACTAAATGAATTGCTCCTTGATTGGTCTACGCTACTTCTTTGTCTTTAGACATGTCCCAGCTTGACCAGGAAGTAATAGTTTGTTGAACTCAACTTTTATTAGTTCCGCGATAATTAAACTGGGTATAACTTTACTAATGATCGTGCTAACTTCTAAGCCTCTTTTCTAGGCCTTTCTTCTAGGTCTTTCTTGCCTCCAATGTTACCTTTGTTCTTTATTGAAACAAATCATACATTATTATACATATTGGATTGACTATTGGCATCTATGTATGTACAAATTATGACATAATCTATTATTTTTTACATATGTTATATTCAAATGACATTTATGTAGGGATAATTTTATTGTTTATTTTCATTTTGATGTATTGTATACATTTGATCATTAATAAATTATTATTTAGGTATTGTATAATTCTTCTCAATGTATAATTTTCTGATGATAAATTCAATGAATATTTACACAATCATAGAAAAATTATATTAAACCTTTATATAAACATAAATATTCTAACTAAATTAAACAGGTATTAAGACTGCCTTTTTGTTCAAAGACAGCAACGTTTGAACGGGTACAGCTAGGTGGAGCAGATAATCAAACATAAAGTTATCTTGCCAAGTATAGATTCAGTAGGGATTGGATGTTTTCTAGAATTGTTTTAACAAATGTTCGTTAGGTAAACTTTCACTAGGGTAAAACCCGGGCGAAGCCGGGTACATCCGCTAGTTATTATTATAAAGAAAAAGTCAACCAAGTACGCGTTTCGGGGTGTTGGCCCTTGTCAGTATTGTGCAAGTAGTACCTTGAAGATCCTCAATTGGGATCTTTACACACACCATTTCTAATTAATTAAAGTATAAAATATATCTAAGGCCAAATATGTGTAATCCATGTTAAAGCGGGTTTAATCACATTAATAGTAGTCTTGATGATAGGATCATTCTCCGACCCCAAAATATGCAAATTAAGCCATTAAGCTAATATATTATGGCTCTGAGAATAGCCTATATATATTTGTTGAACTATTTCTCTTCAGCTATCTCCATATAGAATTTCTTAAATATTGATTCAGTATTTTTGGCGGAGAAGAATAAAAGTAAAAAAAAAATATATTTATTTATAAAAAAATAAATATTTTTACTAGCTGAATGAACACGACTTCGCTCGGAAAAGCGAAAAATCAACGGTTATTTGGTATTTTTTCCGATAGATGGCAGTAGGATAATATTTGGTTGCACGATCGGCAATTTCTCTTTCAATATATGTAAATATAGCTGTAAATATGTAAATGCAGGCGTTAATAAAAATCTTATAAACCATCTCCTGCCACGTTAATCTTATTCATTTTTTATTGCGACAGTAATAACTAATGTTAAGCCTAATATTAAGCTTTCTAAAAGTTATCCAGCACGTGCTGTATGGATTAGATTTTAAAAGATTATTTTTTTAAAAAATGAAACAAGGTATTTTCTATTTTAAAGCAGACGATAACGGTGGGGGGAGAGAGAGATGTATTCCTTCCGGGCGAGGAGCTCACTCACTCACCACGTGGGCAAACACCAGGCGGCGTATGATGTCATCCAATTAGAGGCAGACGATAATCCGGGGCGAGCGAGATTAGTCGTTTGGTGAACAGGGGCAGGTTCCCAGCCGACCGCCCGAGGGAATGGTGGAGGAAAGGACATCTTCCAAGTTGGTGGGGAAGGATTAATTGAACAGAGAGCCAATGTGGAAATATGCTGAGAGAAATCTCAACATGAAACATATCAGAATTCCCGATAGAAACAAAAAATACAATAAAACAATCCCCTTTCTAACAATTTTGTCGCGGAGATAAATAAAGCAAGGACAAATTTAGGAATAATCAATTTATTATAAAGGTGGTATTTACCTTTTAGTTCTCCAATAAAATTATCTACAAGAAGCATTTATAGGGAGAACAACTTATCCCAAGGTAAAGATAATAATAATGAGAGTGGTCAGCCACCGAGGCATCCCGTTTTCCTTATTTGCCTATAAGATTCCGAGAACCCCTCACACCTGTCCCCCCGGAGTCCAGTGATGATTGACGGGCGTGCCATTGAGCTTTCTGTGGCTGTGGTTGCAAAGCTACTTGACAATATCAAGGTAAAAATATCAAGCTCTTCTCCAGGGATAAGTATCTTTTAAAACATTTTACTTCACAAATCTCTAGCTTTCGGAAACAAAAAGTTATTCTACAGGGGAAGACACGATGCAATACCGTCAATAGGAAAAGAGTTAAATATATATATGTTGTAGCAAAGTATTTATTATTTTATTAATAGAATATCAATTTTGATATTTAGATTTTGCTACTTTGTAAACTTCCCTCATTGCTTGTCTTATTTTTTTAATCATTCATAGTTTGTGAAAAAATAGTACAAATGTGATATTGTACTGGGATAAGTTGCATAAATTATGAAAAAGGCATCTCCTTATTGTGTAACTGAAAGTTGCTGATGGCTTGCGCCATCTATCGGAATAAATATCAACTATTCTCGTTGATATTCATTCATAGTTTGTTCTTGCTGTATGAAAAAGTGAAAGTTGTATAAGCTTATGATTTTTCTTTGTTTTAAAAATGAATTGATGTTGGTTCCATATGCTTGAATTGAATATTACACCTTAGTTTTATATATTTTATTGCTTAAAAAGGAACACAACAAAACAAAAAAGAAACTACAATATTGCAAATGATTTGATAACTAACTAAGAAAAAAAACAAACAAAACAATACTATTAAAATGATGATGATAAAAAATTGAATATGTTTGCCAGAAAAATGCTTCTATGAATTAAAAAATAAGAATAATTACAAAATATTAACATATAAAATTTCAAACACTTTCCTTAAACAAATTTCTGTGTGATCCTGAAGTTTGGCTTTCCTAATTTTTAACGTGGCAATATAAAAGCTTATGTCCATAGTTCATCTAAAATACCCATTCGAAGAGTCTTACAATAGTCAACTATAAAAGGAAGTTCCAAAAATGCAATATAACAGCGGTATGGTAGATTAAACTGGCGAAACCGCTGGAAGGGTTCACCACTGATGAGCCAGACCCTCCCTTTAATTTTTCCATTGCAGTAAGGGCAGTAGAAATTGTTTCATTTTAAAAAGAATCATATGTGTCTAAAATAGTTTCGTAATTTAATAAAGAGGGTACTTATATATATATTTTTGCTTATCCCTAGTACACGTGGTACAGGCCATGATAATCATGGTGGGTAGAAGGCGACTGTAAGTGCACCATATGTCTATACATGTGAAAAACAGTTCGACTTTGCACTTACAAATGTGCCAGAGCCCCGTTTGGTTACAGGGTGCTTATATACCCTCTGTATTTGATTATATTTTAACTCTAGTCCTATTGGCGCGATTTATTGTAGTGTCTCCTGTAGAAGGGCTTTTGTGTCCGAAAGCTGAGGTATGTGTAAATTAAAAAGTTTTAAAAGAAACTTATCCCCTGGAAGCCTGATATCTTCACTTCAATATATTCAGTGTGCAAATATGTATTTAGATAGATGAAACCAGCAAGAAAATAAGTTCTTTTTTTAATTTTTGTATGTATGCGTTTCGGTGAATTAAGTATTAGTTTGCTTTTCATATGTGTAGACATGTGGTGCACTTACAGTAAAAGCAGTCACCAACTTCTACCCACCATGATTATCATGGCCTGTACCACATGTACTAGGGATAAGCAAAAAAAAAAAAAAAAGTCTTAGTAGATTTTGTGCATCACCTCACACCTAATGCCTTTTGTTAAGAGGAGCCTATGTTGATGGAAGACTGCGTTTGACGAACGAGAATAAATGAACACATTTATACATGTTGATAAGTCATACCCATTGAATCATCGTTTTTATAAATTATTCTTTAGATCGGAAAGAATGGAGATGTTAAGAATATAGATATTGGGATTATATCAAGGAATTCCTCTTTAAAGAAGTATCGAAGCGTATGAATATCTAAGGAAGGTTATTTTGTACTAAATACATCTGATATATATATAGTAGAACCTCCCTGTAAAGGACAACACCTAATTGCAAAGCCAAAGTGTCCTTTAGGGAGAGGTTTTCTCTTACCAGAGAGTTGCTAAATATTAGAAATAGTAATTTTGCAAATGAAAACTGTCCTTTATAGAGAGGTGTCCTTTAGCGTGAGTGTCCTCTCATCGAGGTTATACTGTATTTTTACACAAATTAATTTACTGGCAATGCGTTTCTTTTTAAATATCACCAAATATTATCTCTACAGACCTTACTGCAATGATATAAGTTATTGAATGAGAGGGCTTGGCTCATCAGTAGTGAACCCTCTCAGCGGTTTCGCCAAATTATTTTCTCGATGCAATACCTTGAAATTATATCTATGTACCTCTACAGACCTATAAGCTTATGTCCATAGTTCACTAAACACCCCTAAGCTGCCTTCCATAGAAAATGCAGGGTATATAACAAACCCAGTCCAATACAATAGTAGAGCGGTCTAGGGATTAATTTGGCGAAACCGCTGAGAGGGTTCACTACTGATGAATGAGCCAAGCCCTCTCATTCAATAACTTATATCATTGCAGTAAGGTCTGTAGAGATAATATTTGGTGATATTTAAAAAGAAACGCATTGCCAGTAAATTTATTTGTGTAAAATTTTAACGATAGATGGCAATAAAATTTAAATTATACTGTATTGCCAAATATTTTGAGAAACATAAACGGTTATAGCTTACCAGTTATGCAGAAAGATTTTTTATTTGTTAAGCGAACTGATCTCCTTCGCATTCCTATTGGACAAATGTGGCCATGTTTGTACATATAAGGAATTCAAGGACTATTCACTAAATAAAGGCGAAAGAAGAAAAAAAAAGGGGGGGAACTTTTTAAAAAATTTGCATCCAATGAGAAAGTATGCAACTTAGCGCAGCTGTCCCTATCTACTATCTACCCGAGATTTGATGGGGGTCTGCGTTGTTGATGAGGAAGATGATCTGATAGAACCAGCTAATAGGCCATTGGAGATGGTCGGCCCCCCACCCTACAGATGGCCCCCCGGGTTGTAAAATGACCGGGCGTCCCCCGGGACACTGCGGCCCCACCGGAGCTAACACCCTATTTCCATATATGAATATTCGCACGGCATGGAAGAAATCCAGCGATGCCAGAACTTCAAAATGGCCCCTGGTGATTTGGTAGGCAACAGATGGAGGAGGCCTTTTTTTTTTGTGATGTCTGTGGCAGCAGCTTGTGGGGACAAACATGTGCACAGTTTATGAGGAAATTTTGCTGCCAGCTTATTTCTGAAATAGAATATCATTCAGCGATTCTCTTGCTCTTGATTCTTGTTAGAGAGGATGTGGAGGGGAAACATTACTCGCATCGAGTTAACCTGGCTTTCCATCGCAGATGTAGGAAGTTAGTTTATATTTAAAAATCGTGCCAACTAGTTTCTTTTTTTAGACACAGATGGCGCGCTAATGCCTTACAATTAAACCACAACAAGTTTTATATATAACCAGAAGAGGGTTTGTCGTGTGTTTTAGTCAATTATTATTAAAAAGATGAATAAATGTGCTTAATATGTCTTTTTTTTTATGATAAAGATAGCTTTCGGAATATTTTCCTTTTTCTTTCTCAAAAGTACAACGGATATTCTGAAGTATATATTGAGATTATCTCAGAGAAATCCCTGGTTAAAGAAGCTCTTTTTGAATATCTTATCCTGAAACATTTGCTCCTTTTTGAACTGAAAAAGTAAAATATTCCGAAAGCTCCTCTAATCATAAAAATAAAAAAATAATTAGCGTTAAATATTTCTTCATTTTTAAATATTAATCATAAATGTGTGCGCGCGCTAATATCTTAAATTTATTTAATATTAATTGTTTATCAAAATTCAAAACTATATTAAAGGCGTAAGATTCTTTTTGAAAATAAACAATTTCTACTGCCCTTACTGCAATGGAAAAATTAAATTAAATTAAAAGTAAGGGCAGTAGAAATTGTTTATTTTCAAAAAGAATCTTACGCCTTTAAAATAGTTTTGAATTTTGATAACAGATGGCGCGCTAGTGAATCATATTAATTGTTTATCTTTTTAAATTCCTATTACGTTACAATCTCATGCAACTTTCTTATTTGCATCTTCAACATTTTACATGTCACATTTTGTTATAAGACGCTATCTATATATAAGAATTGAAAGTATTGAATTCTTTTCAAATCTTCCTACTATACTTACTGCGATTGAAAACATATTATTAAATATTCCATAATCATTTTGTTTTATATTCTCGAGTCCCATTTCAAAATGACACAATTCGCCATTCTTTGCTAATTCCACATCACTACAATATGCATGTAAATAGAAAATAAATATATATTCCATACACACACATTTCCACAATAGTTAACGTATCTATTTACATAATATAGAACTTAGTTATATAGCGTTATGTCTGTAGGAGTCAGTTTCATAATTAAAACTCCGGGGAATATGCAAATTATTCAATAACAGAATAAATTTGCATATTCTGAGGGTAGGAACAAGATTACGACAATAAGATATTATTGAATTCCTATCTTCACATCATGATAACTAATACCATTGTTGATGTTAGAGTCCATCAAGTTTGATGACACTATATGGTGACAAATTTTCCCCAATTTGAACTGTTAGTGACCAGCACTGGTGACCTTCCTCTAGCCAGCTTATCGGAAGCCTTCATCTATTTTTTCTTCTCCTTCAAATTTTCTCAACATCTACTTTTATAATACACTAGACGAATGACCCGGGCAACGCCCGGGTTTACATGATTAAATGTATAATTCAAACACATTAAACATGTGCCCGTTGGCTGGCAGCGAGTAAATGTCTGCGCCCGTTGACTCCCGGCGAGCAAGTGACTGCTCCCGTCGGCTGCCGGCTCGCAAGTGGCTTCCCGGCGCATGCGCGCGCACAGGGAAGCCACGTGCTCGCAGGCGGCCAATGGGCGCGCCCCGCCATCAGATCCACCGCGTTCTAAAGGGCGCTGTTTAGAATAATTTGAATATATAGTTTTAATAATTGATTTATATATTTTTTAAAATAGCCTATCGTCATCCTCGTTTTTTTTTACCTATGTATGGAAATTTTGGTTTGTATTAGTGAACTACTGCGAATTTGTATACCGGACATACAGACCAACCAACCAACAGACAAACATACAAACATTCATTTTTATATATATAATATATAGATAGATTTCCCTTAATATGTGTCTGAAGTAGGTTAGTCGTTTTGCATATATGTAGGATTCTAAGGATCTACCTGGATTAATTTCATTTAAGATCGAAATATTTGTCCATTTTTATGTTTTCATGTCCACAGTTCAAAAGCTTCAATTCTATGCCTATACAATTTTCTTCTTTATCTTAATTCCTTTAACTTTCACAATCATGTCAAATTTCATCGTTGTGTCCCTTCCTAGTGCTACTCTTCTTTTTACTTTCTTGAAGCAAGCCTTCTATATTATCAATCCTGCTGGATCCTATGGATCAAGCCAAATAAACAACCTCTTTCTTTATCATTGTTTATTCTTCCATCTACACTCATAGACAAAACTTAAGGAAGTAGAAAGTCTTTGGTGTCGCTGATCATCTGTTTTTTTTTTTTTAAGGAGACAGAGGTTGTTCACACTTGGTTATCCCGTGTGTCTTCAATAAATGTCACTATGTATCAAATATCTTTCAGAGTTATGTCTGAATACCGATATACATGCTGAAAGGTACAAATTCCTTTAGTTTTGTCCAGGTCAGTGTATATGTTCATGCTCTCTTAGCCGTTTGCTTAACGCCATTAAAAAAAAAAAAGATTATTTTAATTCAGAAAAAAGTTTAACAGGAAACTTCAATCAAATTCAGTATTCTTATTTAAATAACCTCAAATTTCCCATCGTCGCATATGCAACAGAGTTCTATCTCATGCAAATGTTTTCCATCAAATGTATATAATGGGAGATCCATTTAGAGACTAAAAGTTTAATTAAATTGGTTAATTTTAATAATTAATATACGTAAATAGAATAATTAATGAGGGAAGGTTTCTTAATTCTGTTGACATTGCATACTTAATCAGAGAAGGGAAGTAATCAATTAGAAATTTCATTAGAGTAATACCTGCCTATTACAACACGGCTCTTTGGTAATTAATTAATTAACGTTCTATCACAGTAAACAGACGTTTATGTAAAGTAATTTAATTATTTATTATGATTTTTTTTATAAAGACAGAGTAAACCTATTGTATAACCTCACCTAGTATGTGATGTGGTCAGGATACACGCAGGAGTCCAGAACAAGAACTGGCGAAGTATAGATTAAGAAGTGGAAAAGTTCAGGTCCTAACAAAATGAGGCCTGGAGGTGGAAAAGGACACATACAGGATATCAGAAGTCCAGAACAAGAACTGGCGAAGTATAGATTAAGAAGTGGAAAAGTTCAGGTCCTAACAAAATGAGGCCTGGAGGTGGAAAAGGACACATACAGGATATCAGAAGTCCAGAACAAGAACTGGCGAAGTATAGATTAAGAAGTGGAAAAGTTCAGGTCCTAACAAAATGAGGCCTGGAGGTGGAAAAGGACACATACAGGATATCAGAAGTCCAGAACAAGAACTGGCGAAGTATAGATTAAGAAGTGGAAAAGTTCAGGTCCTAACAAAATGAGGCCTGGAGGTGGAAAAGGACACATACAGGATATCAGAAGTCCAGAACAAGAACTGGCGAAGTATAGATTAAGAAGTGGAAAAGTTCAGGTCCTAACAAAATGAGGCCTGGAGGTGGAAAAGGACACATACAGGATATCAGAAGTCCAGAACAAGAACTGGCGAAGTATAGATTAAGAAGTGGAAAAGTTCAGGTCCTAACAAAATGAGGCCTGGAGGTGGAAAAGGACACATACAGGATATCAGAAGTCCAGAACAAGAACTGGCGAAGTATAGATTAAGAAGTGGAAAAGTTCAGGTCCTAACAAAATGAGGCCTGGAGGTGGAAAAGGACACATACAGGATATCAGAAGTCCAGAACAAGAACTGGCGAAGTATAGATTAAGAAGTGGAAAAGTTCAGGTCCTAACAAAATGAGGCCTGGAGGTGGAAAAGGACACATACAGGATATCAGAAGTCCAGAACAAGAACTGGCGAAGTATAGATTAAGAAGTGGAAAAGTTCAGGTCCTAACAAAATGAGGCCTGGAGGTGGAAAAGGACACATACAGGATATCAGAAGTCCAGAACAAGAACTGGCGAAGTATAGATTAAGAAGTGGAAAAGTTCAGGTCCTAACAAAATGAGGCCTGGAGGTGGAAAAGGACACATACAGGATATCAGAAGTCCAGAACAAGAACTGGCGAAGTATAGATTAAGAAGTGGAAAAGTTCAGGTCCTAACAAAATGAGGCCTGGAGGTGGAAAAGGACACATACAGGATATCAGAAGTCCAGAACAAGAACTGGCGAAGTATAGATTAAGAAGTGGAAAAGTTCAGGTCCTAACAAAATGAGGCCTGGAGGTGGAAAAGGACACATACAGGATATCAGAAGTCCAGAACAAGAACTGGCGAAGTATAGATTAAGAAGTGGAAAAGTTCAGGTCCTAACAAAATGAGGCCTGGAGGTGGAAAAGGACACATACAGGATATCAGAAGTCCAGAACAAGAACTGGCGAAGTATAGATTAAGAAGTGGAAAAGTTCAGGTCCTAACAAAATGAGGCCTGGAGGTGGAAAAGGACACATACAGGATATCAGAAGTCCAGAACAAGAACTGGCGAAGTATAGATTAAGAAGTGGAAAAGTTCAGGTCCTAACAAAATGAGGCCTGGAGGTGGAAAAGGACACATACAGGATATCAGAAGTCCAGAACAAGAACTGGCGAAGTATAGATTAAGAAGTGGAAAAGTTCAGGTCCTAACAAAATGAGGCCTGGAGGTGGAAAAGGACACATACAGGATATCAGAAGTCCAGAACAAGAACTGGCGAAGTATAGATTAAGAAGTGGAAAAGTTCAGGTCCTAACAAAATGAGGCCTGGAGGTGGAAAAGGACACATACAGGATATCAGAAGTCCAGAACAAGAACTGGCGAAGTATAGATTAAGAAGTGGAAAAGTTCAGGTCCTAACAAAATGAGGCCTGGAGGTGGAAAAGGACACATACAGGATATCAGAAGTCCAGAACAAGAACTGGCGAAGTATAGATTAAGAAGTGGAAAAGTTCAGGTCCTAACAAAATGAGGCCTGGAGGTGGAAAAGGACACATACAGGATATCAGAAGTCCAGAACAAGAACTGGCGAAGTATAGATTAAGAAGTGGAAAAGTTCAGGTCCTAACAAAATGAGGCCTGGAGGTGGAAAAGGACACATACAGGATATCAGAAGTCCAGAACAAGAACTGGCGAAGTATAGATTAAGAAGTGGAAAAGTTCAGGTCCTAACAAAATGAGGCCTGGAGGTGGAAAAGGACACATACAGGATATCAGAAGTCCAGAACAAGAACTGGCGAAGTATAGATTAAGAAGTGGAAAAGTTCAGGTCCTAACAAAATGAGGCCTGGAGGTGGAAAAGGACACATACAGGATATCAGAAGTCCAGAACAAGAACTGGCGAAGTATAGATTAAGAAGTGGAAAAGTTCAGGTCCTAACAAAATGAGGCCTGGAGGTGGAAAAGGACACATACAGGATATCAGAAGTCCAGAACAAGAACTGGCGAAGTATAGATTAAGAAGTGGAAAAGTTCAGGTCCTAACAAAATGAGGCCTGGAGGTGGAAAAGGACACATACAGGATATCAGAAGTCCAGAACAAGAACTGGCGAAGTATAGATTAAGAAGTGGAAAAGTTCAGGTCCTAACAAAATGAGGCCTGGAGGTGGAAAAGGACACATACAGGATATCAGAAGTCCAGAACAAGAACTGGCGAAGTATAGATTAAGAAGTGGAAAAGTTCAGGTCCTAACAAAATGAGGCCTGGAGGTGGAAAAGGACACATACAGGATATCAGAAGTCCAGAACAAGAACTGGCGAAGTATAGATTAAGAAGTGGAAAAGTTCAGGTCCTAACAAAATGAGGCCTGGAGGTGGAAAAGGACACATACAGGATATCAGAAGTCCAGAACAAGAACTGGCGAAGTATAGATTAAGAAGTGGAAAAGTTCAGGTCCTAACAAAATGAGGCCTGGAGGTGGAAAAGGACACATACAGGATATCAGAAGTCCAGAACAAGAACTGGCGAAGTATAGATTAAGAAGTGGAAAAGTTCAGGTCCTAACAAAATGAGGCCTGGAGGTGGAAAAGGACACATACAGGATATCAGAAGTCCAGAACAAGAACTGGCGAAGTATAGATTAAGAAGTGGAAAAGTTCAGGTCCTAACAAAATGAGGCCTGGAGGTGGAAAAGGACACATACAGGATATCAGAAGTCCAGAACAAGAACTGGCGAAGTATAGATTAAGAAGTGGAAAAGTTCAGGTCCTAACAAAATGAGGCCTGGAGGTGGAAAAGGACACATACAGGATATCAGAAGTCCAGAACAAGAACTGGCGAAGTATAGATTAAGAAGTGGAAAAGTTCAGGTCCTAACAAAATGAGGCCTGGAGGTGGAAAAGGACACATACAGGATATCAGAAGTCCAGAACAAGAACTGGCGAAGTATAGATTAAGAAGTGGAAAAGTTCAGGTCCTAACAAAATGAGGCCTGGAGGTGGAAAAGGACACATACAGGATATCAGAAGTCCAGAACAAGAACTGGCGAAGTATAGATTAAGAAGTGGAAAAGTTCAGGTCCTAACAAAATGAGGCCTGGAGGTGGAAAAGGACACATACAGGATATCAGAAGTCCAGAACAAGAACTGGCGAAGTATAGATTAAGAAGTGGAAAAGTTCAGGTCCTAACAAAATGAGGCCTGGAGGTGGAAAAGGACACATACAGGATATCAGAAGTCCAGAACAAGAACTGGCGAAGTATGATTAAGAAGTGGAAAAGTTCAGGTCCTAAAAATGAGGCCTGGAGGTGGAAAGGACACATACAGGATATCAGAAGTCCAGAACAAGAACTGGCGAAGTATAGATTAAGAAGTGGAAAAGTTCAGGTCCTAACAAAATGAGGCCTGGAGGTGGAAAAGGACACATACAGGATATCAGAAGTCCAGAACAAGAACTGGCGAAGTATAGATTAAGAAGTGGAAAAGTTCAGGTCCTAACAAAATGAGGCCTGGAGGTGGAAAAGGACACATACAGGATATCAGAAGTCCAGAACAAAACTGGCGAAGTATAGATTAAGAAGGGAAAAAGTTCAGGTCTAACAAAATGAGGCCTGGAGGTGGAAAAGGACACATACAGGATATCAAAGTCCAGAGCAAGAACCGGCGAAGTGTAGATTAAGAAGTTGAAAAGTCCCAGGTCCTAACAAAATGAGTGCCTGGAGGTGGAAAAGGACACATACAGGATATCAGAAGTCCAGAGCAAGAACTGGCGAAGTATAGATTAAGAAGTGGAGAAAGTCCAAGTCCTTAAAAATGAGGCCTGGAGGTGATAAAGAACAAATACAGATTATCAGGAGTCCAGAACAAGAATCGGCGTGGTGTATATGTGGGGAAGGAAAAGTCCAGATTCTTGTAAGATGAAGCATAGAGATGGTAAAGGACGCACACGGCAGTCCAGAACAAGAAATAAGGAAGTGTAGACGAAGGAGCGAAAAGGAGAATCTGAAAGAGATGTGACTTAGCTTTACCGTCAGGTAAAACTGCGAACGAAAAATACGCGGATGAACAACATCGAAGAATGGCTGAACTACCGCTCAGATATCTGACGTTATACAACATAGAAGATTTGAAGAGGAGAGCCATTCACGCCTCATACTAGCAATGGAAAAGAAGAATTATCCTCATATATGTTTGGTTAAAAATTTTGGGTAAATCCCTCCATCCTCTTTGTAGTATCAGACCCATTTCTAGAGAAAATTGCATCAAAAATTAAAAGCAGAAAATACCTTCGAAGAAAAAGGCTTCAAACGACCAGAATTGACGAAGTGATGACATGAATCAATATCAGATCATATCCTCACGTCAAAAGAATGATAAGAATTTATGCAAAAATAACGAGTCGAATCGAAGGTTTGTTCCTTATCACGGTAATGATGCTGATGATATTTTATATTCAACTCATCAACTAAGACAACCAAATAACTGAAATGTTTGTTTACTGATTTATATTTCAAGGTTTCCTTTATGCTTACCATGCAAATATGTAATATATGTAAAATAGTGCGGTCAAATGAGTGTCTCTAACCTCTGCAGAGAGGTGATTGAAGTGTGTCAGTACTAGAGTTGAAGTGCCAGTACTGTAAATGTTTGCAGAGAGAAATAGGATGGAGCAGCCAGGTTGGGTAAAAATGTCGGTGGTGGGATAATTTTTTAGCAATTATTGGCATATTATCTTGTCATAATCCCAGCTGCTGTAATAAGACCAACCTCCAGAAATTAATACTGTGGTACCACCATCGAATCCTAGTTAGAAATTAACGACAACGACTGAAAACATTCTGCAAAAAAAAGTTTCTTGTTATTAAAAAACTTGTATTTAACTTATTTCTCTGCATTTCTATCGTTCTGTCTGTCTATCTGTTTACACAAATCTTGTAATAAAACTTTAATTAACTTACAGATCACCTATAAAGTATGAAATTTGTTTCACGTATTCAAACCTGATGACAATGCAATTTGACAAAGTTTCAGACTTCTGGGTGGTTGGGAATTACCTAATTTATTACATTTCCTTTTAAATATTGTAATCGATTTTTAAAAATACTTATAGAGAACCTAGAAGCCTGGATTTTGGTACAATTGCTCACACCTGATGATACTGCAAGTTGCAAAAATATATCAGACTTCAGGATTGTCTCGGCAATAGACTAATTTTAATTTATATATTTAATATCAAATTCTATGTGTTGAATTTTAATATATTTAAAAACCACATAGAATTCAGACAATTTGTAAACTTGCTCAAAAAAGTTAATAATGCAAGTTGACAAAATTTCAGATTTCTGAGCAGTCGGGGTTGTCGGTAATGGACTATTTTTATTTTTCTATGTTCCATTTTAAATTTTATAATCAATTTTTTATATAATTTCTGACCACGTAGAAGTCTGGTGCTTGTAATAGACTAGTTCAACTCCGCCCTCCTTAGTCCCCTTTATATACAAACATGGCCACATTCGTCCAATGAGAAGGCGTGAGAGATTGGTTCACTAACAACCGAAAACAACATTCTTCCCGCTAAAAAATGATCAGAAAAAGTGCAAATGTTTGTCAAAATAATTTGACAGATTAATTGATCATTAGACAATGGTCTTCTAGTCCTAAAGACTAGTTCAATCCAACTGACATTGAAAGTGTACAAGACTTCTGACTTCTAGGTGGCCGCGAGGGTCGGGAATAGAATAGAATTTGCATATACAAAGAGGAGAAAATAAGCGCAACCGTTTGTGGCGTAATGAATAGCTGGCCTTCTATAAACATAAAAATCGGTAGTATGAACTAGAACTATAAATAATTGTGAGGATTTTTTTTGTGTGTGTTTGGGTGTGTTAAAATATATAATATCCTTTATATATAATAATAATAATAATAAAATTAACCAAATTTAAAATTACAAATATAATAATAAACTTGAACATTAAGAATTCAAGACTCTAAAAATTAAATAGAATTAATTAATTAAAAATAGTTTTGAAAAATATTAAAATACAGTAAAAAGGAGAAAATAAATATTTCAACCTCCACCATTGAACTATTAGATCTATATCAGTAGAAATAAAAGCGGCGGGGGAAGATCGTCAAGAATTTCGGACATATAATATAACTAGACAGGTGACCCGGGCTTCGCCCCGGGATTGACCCGTGTGCATATCTACCCGTACAAAAGCTACATACCTATACTTTCGATATTTGCGGACCTATAATGAGGTATTGTTAACAATAGATTATTTAAGGAGCGACCCGCTCCAACACAATAGTTACAAAAACCAAAAAGCGAGTGGGGGGGGGGGAGGGGGCATGATGGGGGGGGGGGGGGGGGGGAGGGGGCAAAGGTGGCGTGATCGTAGCCAACCAATAGGAGAGCGCCATTCCAAAAAAAAAAAAGCAAACGGTGACAGAGATGAAAAAGATTTGATGACGCTCGTAACTGTATATAGAATATGAAGCAACTGATTACCAAGTGTTTTATGTTTCATTAAATATTTTACCTCTTCACTCAATATACGATGATCGTCCCCCAGCGCTTTTATTCTGACTCCTATAGATCAAAATGTTTAATGGCGATAGCTGAAATATTTATTTTATCCTTTTTACTGCAATTTAATATCTTTAGAAATGTTGGAATAGCGATCAAAATTAGCGTGGAGCATTGGGGGATCGACCAATCAACGGCCGCGGCGGCGCTGCGGTCGACGTCAATATATATAGTCCTTTGTCTCTCGCCTTTCTACATGTACTTGCCTTTAAAATTTTGCTACTCTTTAACATCTTGTTTTAAGTTACTTTGTTTAATAAATAATCCTTTTATTCCTTGATTCAATCTCCAACTTCAACAAGAAAAAAACTTTTAAACTAATTAATTATTTACTTTTATTTTTTTGTATTTTCAAGTAGATTTATACTCCTGGGCGTTTTGGCCCGAAACACATTCATGGTTGGCGGTTTTACTTGAAGAAAAGGATACAGATAGAGAGACTAACTCTGAAAAAATAAAATAAAATTAATAGAGAGTTGATATACAATAATGGACTTAAAGAAGTTGTACCTTTCAGTATGTATATCGGGATTGAGACAATAACTCTGTGAAAGATATTACAGTGACCTTTATTGGAGACACACGAGATACCCAAGTGTGAACAACCTCTGTCTCCTTCAAAAAGACAGACGACTGGCGATATCAAAGACTTTTCCCCTTCCTTAAGTTTTGTCCATGAGTGTAATTCCGATAGATGGCAGGAAGCCATCAGCAACATTCACTTCACTACCTTTAAACTATTTAAAAACTTTTATTATTTTTTATTCGACAAAAAAGTTTAAATTTTGTTGTTTAAAATTTTAGATGAATAATTACGCAACAGAACGTACATTTTATATTTGAATGGTGGTGGTGTCTTGTCCATGGAGCAGATCAGATCAGTCCACGCACCCTGATCACAATACTGGCCAACTGAGGCGGTGGTGGTGTCTTGTCCATGGAGCAGATCAGATCGGTCCATGCACCCTGATCACAATACCGGCCAACTGAGGTGTCCGTATGGATGTCCTCTTCTGGATTGATGTCTGCCATATAGAGGGCTGCAAGGATGGCCGGGGAATATATTGTCCGGAGTGATTTGGGTTTTGTAACAGTTATTGCAGTTCCTGTAGGATCTAGTCAATAATATATTTGAATAAATACTTTTTTAAAAGGCTAATGTAGGATCAAATTAATTTTATTCTTCCATTAATTCATGTGGCTAGACTCTTAAAAACTTTTTCGTAGAATAATTTGCCCCTCTTGAAAGGTTTATATTTAAATTTTTAGAATATTTGCATATACAACAAATAATTTAGCTTCATTATTCGAATTTCTTTCTTCTTTTTTCCCCCACTCCTTTTCTGTAGCCCTCAGGAGAAACTGTTATATAAAGCCAAAAGTTTTTAAAAAGGAATTTAAATTATTTTTATTCATTTACACGTTAATCAGTAATTGATCAATATTCAATGATGTATTATGCAAATGAGTATCTCCAATTTGCATATCCAACAGAATTTATTCCGATAGATGGCGATATCCATCTTGCCAGGTTCAGATGCAAGGATAAAAGGCATTTGTCATGTTTACTTATAAAAAAAAAAAATAATAATAAAAAAATAAACGAAATAGAAATAAAAATATGCAAATTAGAAAATGGGTTCTCAATGATAAACAAAAGGCCCCAAATTTACCATTCTAAACGAAATTATAATACAAGTATATAGGATTGAAGATTTTGGGAGATATAATGTACTATCTTGATATACAAAATTATACAAATAACTTAACTGCAAGGTTTTTAAAATATTTACTTTTTTGGGAGCTTTCGGGTCTTGTCCTTTTTCAACCTGTAGTTACAATGTGCAAAAGAGGAAAAGACCCGAAACATTCAAATTAAATATATATATTTAAAAACTTGCGTTATATTTATATCTCTGTAGAGTTTTTTTTTTATATGAAAAAAATAATATATTTTTATTTATTTATTTTTAAAAATAAAAATATATTTAAATTGTTTTCTTAATATTTTCTAAATCAAATAAATTTACATATTGTCGCATTTAAAAATTACCCCTCAATGGAAGTATCCCCAACACGTGGTGTTCCGTACATAAAAAAAAAGACCTAAATAGAGAAGTACTGTACATACACTAAGTAATTAAGTAATAAATGACATTACAGACAAAGAAAGGACGTATATGATGAGGTAAGAAACTACCCAAACAGACGAGACCGAAAAAAAAAAAAAAAACGAAGCAGAAGATGACTTAATCAATTAGTCAGGGGGGGCGGCTGGTAATAAGCGGGCGCAAATGGCGGAAAGTTGGCAGCCAATGGGAGTCGAGGGGCGGGGCTACGCCGCGTCAGTTCGACGATGGAGTCGCGCGGCACCACCGCCTTTTCCGTCGACGACATCCTCGACCCCCACAAGTTCACCGGGGGTCGCACGGCGCTCCCTTGGCCTCCACACAGCGATGATGATGACTCTACAAATGGTGAGTAGAACTTCTTCCTTTTTATTTACTTTTTATTATTAATGAAAACTTTGAACTGTTTTAGACACGTATTTATAACAGTTGCACATAAGACATACTATATCCGAAATAAAGACAATCCTAAAATTAATTTGGAACTGTTTTAGACACGTATGATTCTTTTTAAAAATGTAAACAAATATATCTACTGTGTGACTGCTCTTAACTGTAATGAAAAATTAATTGAGAGGACCTTGTTCATCTGTTTTGAACCCTACTAGCAATTTCACCAGTTTAATCTATCATTCCCTTTATTATATTTGACTTTTTGACAACATAGTTTATAACCGGTCAATTTATATCGGTATTATTGTAAAAAACGAAAAATTACTTTCATTTCGAAATTGTATTTTCTGTATTTTTGAGGTTTAATTTTTTTGAGAGATTTGTTGTTGTTGATTCTGAGAATATATGTTTTTTTTTCTCAATTTGACTCTTGACCGTACATACAAACGGTCACTTAATACCGAATACCACAAAATATGGCACTAAAGTATTTAATTATTTTGTAATTTTGTATTTAAGATTTTATTTTAAATAGATTTATATTCTCTCTATGTAGTTTCGTAGATTATAGTTTTATGTTTTTTGACTATCGGACCGTTTAGGATTCTACATTGAGCTATGTTTTGGTTCTTCCTAAAATCAATCCTAAACTCCTAAAATCAAAGCGCTATTATTGGTTTCTATGAGTTGTTTTAATTTTAAATGTACTCGATTTATGTAAATTTGTATGATTTTATGTAATTTGACTATTTATTATATAGAAAAGATAATGTTATAGCTCTTCTTAAGAAAATAATTAGCAGAAAACTTTGACAAACCTTAGCCAGGAGAATTGTTTACACCGACGTTTCAGTCACTAGCAACCACATGTCTCCATCAGGATTGAAGCCAACATACACTCATGGACAAAACTTAAGGTGTACCTTTTATCATCTATATCGGGACAATAACTCTGAAAGATATTACAGTGACCTTTATTGAAGACATATGAGATAACCAAGTGTGAACAACCTCTGTCTCCTTAAAAAATAATAATAAAAAAAAAAAACAGACGACCGGCGATATCAAAGACTTTCCACTCTCTTAAGTTTTGTCATGAGTGTAAACACTAGCCGATAAAAACTCTTGAAAGAACTTCTGTTAATGCAAAATCTATATTGCCACGTAAACTTGTAGAATTCTCTAAATAATATAAAAAAGAGTACCTATTGTAATATATATTAATCTTTAGTTTGGCAACGCCAATGATTTATCATCACTTAACAGCAATTCGAATTTGGAATTACCTTGAGAAATAAACAATAAGTTTTGTTTACTGAGTCTTATTATATTTCCATATAGTATAAATAATAACTAAGGATATAATCAAATAATATAATTGTGTAAACAAAACACATAACACCTATATAATCTTTATATATACTATTATATCAAAATAATTCTATAGCTCTATATTTACATATTTCCCATTTATATGTATGTATTTATATGTATATTCTAATTTCTTCCTCTTTCCCCTCAATCATTTGTGCTGAATCTCTCAGGAGGATCTGTATATATGCCTATAAGTATTAATAAAAAGGCTGTATTGAATGATTGCTATATTGTCACATAGAGAAATGAAAGAGAGGAGAAATACACGTAAGGATATGCAAATCGATGAACAAAACAAAACTTATTTACATACAACACCGGGGAAGCAGTGGGCTGAGTAACAAATTGCACTCTATATCTGTGAAACTTCGATTGTGTTAAAATACAATGAAGAATATACATCGATAAGGTTAGATTATTTGTCCCTTCTACTTGCGACAGAGTAATTCCGAGACTATGTAAACCAAAATGCTAAAAAGAAGTGATTTAAATCTATTTATATCTCGAAATAGAAAGAGAAACTAATTTCAAAGATCACACACATGCAAAAGCCTTTGTTTATATATACAGAATCTTATTATATACATAGATTCCCCTCAAAGTATGTAAAAAGGGGGGGGGGGGGGGGGGGGGGGAAATAAGTAAAAGTTACCCTCATGGTCAAAATACAAGGAATTGGAAAGTCTTTGATGTTACCAGTCGTTTTTTTTTAAAATGGAGACAGAGTCAATTTTATTCACACTTGGTTATCTGGTGTGTCTTCAATAAAGGTCGCTGTAATATCTTTCAGAGTTATTATCTCAATACCGATATACATGGTAAAAAGTACAACTTCCTTAAGTTTTGTCTCTATGAGTGTATTTATGCACATTCATTAACGCAGATATACATAGATAAAGACTAAATAAGTCTCATAGATGGATACATACATATTTACATATAGTACTTATATATATAAATATGTGAATAAGTAAGAAAAATATCAGGTGTTGATATATTAAATATATAAAAATGGCAAATCCTGACCGCTCACATAGTATTTTTTGATAGTAGAACGTCATCTAGTGAAACAAAAATAAACTAAACGTTAATTTAGGTGTGTTCCATAACATATTAGCCAGCCCATTTATTGATAAATAAAGAAAAGCTAATCACGTACGCGTTTCGGACTATTGGCCCTCATCAGTGTCGTGCAGACTGTACCTCAACGACCAAAAGTTTTTGGTTCTAGTTGCTTCCTGAGAAATCTTGATAAATATGCCTTTCTTAATTTTAAGGCCTTTAAGAAATTAGTCGAAGAATTTGGAGGAAAGGGAAGGGCATATGTAAATACACTAGATAATATCTAAAATAGCGCGCGCGATCGCCATATATGGAATATTAGATTATAACATCTTTTTTGGCGTTATTCAATTTATATATGTTGGAGATCAAGTTACCCCTTTTTACATATAGACACTTAATATTTATATATAAAATATACTTAGCGAGAATATATTAACTAATCAGTGATAAATGCTTAAAAAAATACTTAGATACAAATTGTCTTCTATATAATAGGGAAAATATAAATTCGTGTACAGACGATAGGAAAATATTCGCTTGGTTGTATTTTGGTCCAATATGTAAAGTCGATTTGTTTGAACTAGACAGTTTATTGGTCACTTACCCCCAAAGATATGTAAATAATTTACTTTCTATTTTGTACTCTTTATTCATTATCACGGTTTGCGGATTTCGATTAATCAAAAAAAGAGCAATAAAAAGAGTTGCGGCATCTTATACCTTTTTTTTTTTTTTTAATTTTGTACTCTTTATGTTGGATTTTTTAAAATTGTATTTTACATCTCACCGCGCTTTCGAAAGATTCTTTATTTCTTTATTTCAACTTAGAGCGCTATGTCCCCCTAGGGACACTTGCACTTTAAACATAAACAAAAATTTTGAAAGAAAAGAAAGAAAGATATTTTAAATATGTACAGAATTGGTATGCAAGTTAGTTAGATGAAAAGATAAAAAAATAAATATATATATCAACACAATTGATATATGTACAAAGGGTTGGTATGCAAATTTAGTGTTGATAGCCGCTATATTTATTGCAATAGTCCGACCCCATCAGTGAGCAAGCGCAAGTAACCACTCTGATATCTTATGGGTGTAAAATATTGTTCCTAAATGTATAAACACGTGATGTACTTACAGCTGTCGTAAACTCCTATCCACTATGATTATCATGGTACAACATATGTGTACTTGGGATAAGTAACAGCTAGAACTTAATTATATGATCATATGTAATTTAGGTATTTTCCTCAATTTTGTATTTTAAAATTTTCTTTTGGATTCTTATCATATACAAATATATATGTGGTGTTTTAATTTTTCTTTTTATAAACAATTCTATAGAAAAATGTTCTAAGAATATTTTCATTCTGTGATGTTCCTTGGATTAAATAAATAAATACAGTGGACCCTCGGTTTGCGAGCATAATCCGTTCCAGAGCCATGCTCGTACTCCCAAACGCTCGTAGTGCGAAACTAATTTCTTATTTTTAATAATTGAAACTCGGGCAATTCTTCTTGCTACGAACAATTGCACAGTTTCCCACATTTTACATATTTCCCGAATCTGATCTGAAGGGAGGGATCCCAGTGAATTTTCATCCATCACGATTACGGGCAACCATCACGAGTTGCTCGTAATGCGAAATTTCACTCGTAATCCGAGGTAAAATTTTTCAAAAAATTTTGCTCGTACTGCGAAAAGCTCGTACTCCAAGGTGCTCGTAAACCGAGGGTCCACTGTATGCTTTACCAAATTAAGAAACAAATTTTAATATCTTTCTAATGTTAAACATACACTTTTTAACATATTCATAACAACAACAATAATTATAATGCTGCCAAATCTAAACAATCAAAAAATAAATTAATTAAACAGAGTATATTATGATATTATTATAAAAGGTATATTACACATTCATATACACATATCAAAAAAATAATAAAAGACACCTCTCCCTTTAAAATAGAAGCTAAAACTAAATGCTAACATCATTTTATTCTTTGAAAAGTAAAATCCTCTGCGATACATATAAATATTAAACAAAACGGTTTCTGAAGGCGAGTTTCTCGCTGTGAGAAACTCGGAATCCGTTTTGTTTATTATTTTATTCTATTTTTGTTGGGTTAAAATTATAGAGATTCGTAGAGAAAGAACCTTTATTACTTATAAGATATAAAACTATAAAAGAGGGACAAAAAGATCAAATTATATGTACATCAGCAGCTCACACCGACCTGACCTATTCAAATAACCGCTAGCCTAGCCACAATCCAACAAGGCCGCGCTATATAGGCAGCTATGTCAATTTGCATAGCTAATACTGAAACTCTATGCAAATCACACGAATATTCCATCGTAGAAATATCTGGAATTGTCACTTTCAACAGTTTTTATGCAGAGTTTTCCGAGTGTTGAGCTCTAATGCTTAAGCTCTAAATGAGGATGAGATGGTAAAATTATTGACTCATTGTTATCAATCTGTCTCCTCATGAATATAACAATACCGCGAGTAGTTGGCGTTCTGTGCTCCAGGAACATGAGTTATCAAGATCATACACTCATATACAAAACTTAAGGAAGTTGTACCTTCTAACATGTATATCGGGATTCATACAATAACTCTGAAAGATATTACAGTGACCTTTATTGAAGACACATGAGATAACCAAGTGTGAACAAAAAATACCTCTTTCTCCTTAAAAAAAAAAAAAAAGACGACCAGCGACATCGAAGACTTTCCAATTTTTTTAATTTTTTGTCTCCATGAGTGTAGTGAACACAAAAACAAGCTGAGCTTTCGGAGGAATTTCCTTAATCTGAGGCACAAAAATCTCTTCCGAGAATGCTCAGATTGTTTTACGTTCATTTATAATAAAAGAATTTGAGCTATCATAGATTTTGTATGGCCATTTGTTGCGTAGTTTATTTATAGAAAAATAAAACGGAGATTGAAGATCTTGTGCGAATTTTATTAGCAAGCTTTCGGACGTCCTTCTACAGGCTTTTTTACGATTGTAGTTTATTTTATGTTAATTACCTAATTTAACTTTTATTATATTTGAATAGATTTAGTTTTTGAATTGTGTCATTGCTATATGAAATTGCATATTTTTAATTTTAGGGTAAAGAGAGAATATATGGTGTCACGGGTTACTAACCAAAGTGTATCATTTTCAAACCCAGGAAAAGGGGGCTCGTCCGGAATAAAAGGTAGTTGTTTTTTACAAATTTTATTTCAACACACAAAACGCGATATCTCGGCTAGGAAAAATTGCGTCGATTTACATTTTAAAACGGAAGCAGTTATAAACACAAGGTAATAAGACCAAATCCAAATAAATAAATAGTGTGTGATGTTTCTGTAACAGCGTTGTTACCATCTTCAGACAAAAGTACTGAATCCATGAAGATGGTAACAACGCTGTTACTGAAACGTCACACACTATTTATTTATTTGGATTTGGTCTTATTTCCTTGTGTTTATAATCTATAATCCAAATTGTGTCTTATCAGAAGCAGTTATAAACATATTATACAATAAATAAATAAAATGAGAAACAGAAAGATATATTAGGAACCTGATCTCCAGGTTAGAAAGATAATTATAAATATATTTACAAAAATGGTTAAATCTGTGATTAATTATCTCTAGTATTTACAAGTATTTACTATTGTTAAAAAGTTTATTTCTCACTACCTACCTCTCTACCATTTTACAACGCGATGGGTCATCTTTCAATAAGTTTGCATAGCATATTTTATAAATTTTATTTCCGTTATATGTAAATAAGTTTTAGGATATATATATATTTATTTAAAGTATTTCAGAGTATTTTGCACACTGTGAAATAAATTGATAAAGAGGGAGCAATCTCTCGAAATATTTTGAGAATTTTTTTTTTCCTTTACAGATCCAGGTACGCTCTTTTATTTAAACTTAATTAATGGATCGCCTTTTGACTCAGACCTCTCTATATATATATATTGTAGGAATTTACGAAACAATTGGCCTGATAATGAAATAACACCTGAAAGCTTGCCATTTTTTTTTTATTGAATAAAGAAACTTTTTGCAATTATTTCGATTGATATATTGTTTTAAATCCTTTGTAATTATTTCACAATCTAATATAAACAAGCGTCATCTAGATGTTTACACCATGAACCTGGTTATATAAAAGGGCGTACCTGGATCTGTAAAAAAAAAAAAAAGAAAACAATTTTTTGCACTAAATTGATAAAGAGGGAGCAATCTCTCGAAATATTTTAAGAGAAAAATTGTTTTCTTTTTTTTTTCTTTACAGATCCAGGTACGCCCTTTTTATATAATCTTAATTAATGGATCGCCTTTTGACTCAAACTATGAACCAGGGTTATAACAACCCACACAGTGAGGTCACAGCTAATTACATGAAGGAGTTTAAGGTCAGGAATAAAAACCAGCCACAAGAGGTTCAAGGGCCAACTTGTCCACCGTCATTTACACAATTTATCATCTACGTTAGATAAGTATTTCCCAGCTGTTGTCTGTGACTGCTATAAATCTACTGGTTCGTCTACTGTTAAACTAATGGTCAAACACACAATGAAGCTTCTAAAAGCAAATAAATATAACAGAAAATTGCGGGAGAATGATATTCTTGTATCAAATGAGTCACCTCTCCCTTTAAATATGCATCAGAACAATCGCACTATGTTTAAATAAGAAAAGATCAAATATGTGAAATAAACTCTGAGAGAAAACTGACAAAAACTATAACAAGACTTAGAACAAAACACTATAAAGGAATGACAATACATCCAGATGGCACAAGAACCTATAAGACATGCAACAACTGTCCTGGTGTGGAACTAACACCTACCCACATATTCTCATGTCCAGCAATGGCCGCAGCCTTGCAGAAAATTGACATAGACCCAGAGCAGCAGCTTTACACACCCAAGATAGAGGACATTGCGACTGCTGTGATAGAGATGCATGGAGACATCTGAGACTCTTCATTGGACAAGGCAACAACAACAACAACAATGGCACTATGTCTGAGTTTGCCAAAACTGGTGATGTGGCTCATTCTTTATCATTATCACTAGTAAAGTTTTTTTTACTGGTGCCATCATTATGATGCACAATTAAAGGGGTGACTCTTTTGGTATATAAATAAATATGTTGCATGTCAGTAGGTGTTAATGATGTCAAAATATATAACAGCAAAAAATTTGCACATTTCTTAGCCTAAATTATATCGGCTTGAATCAAAAGACCTCGGTATTAACTCTTCAAATTGAAGATAACTTCGGGCAGTAAATCTTTTTTTTTTTATATTTCGAAACGTCGAGTAAATAAAAAGATTCACTGGCCGAAGTATCTTTAATTTGAAGAACTATGAATGCCGGCCAGGCAGCCTCTATCTTTGTATTAACATTATATTTATTTTTTAATTTTATATTTCTCTTTTGCTATTACATTTTTTTAGGTATTAGCTTCAATTGAACACATTAATAAAGAAGAATATAAAAAACATTAATTTCTGTTCATATACCGCGTTATAAATAAATTCTGATCTGAAAAAAATTTACTTAATATATAGAAATAATATATAAAATATTATATAATATATAATATATAAAAAAAAAAGAAACATTCGCGCTTTTAAATCCTTTTATTTTATATATATAGAAATCTACTTGAAAATTAGGTGTTTAAACGACGGATTTCGATGTTTCTTTATTAAAATGTGGCAAGCTTTCGAGTTTAACTCTTCTACAGGTCTTGAATTTTGAAAGAAAAAAATTCTCTAAAAGTTTTAATTTTTAATTTCTTCTCAAATTACTACAATACTTGGTAGCTAGAATATTTTTTCTCTCTCATCTTTCTAATCTCAGTGTTCTAAAAATTAGACAATTTCATGAAAGTGAGGGTTGTTGATGAGGTCTATTACTGTATGGACTTTGTTTATGTAAAAAGGTCCGATTTTCAAAATATTTTTCTCTATCTTCAATAATTATAAATCATTATGAAAATTCCCCAAAATTATTCAAATCTCTAATTCATGTAATTTAGGAGATTTTACGTAATGTCTTCCCATCTGTCGGTGGAAATTACTTGTTGTGACGTCTGCGCGCGCGCTTATATGCAATTTTGTTTGGCAGACGAACTTTAAAAAATTTTTTGTTTTTCTTCGAAATTTTATTATTCCGAAATAATGTATTTAATAATTATATACACAATAGATTACATAATAGTAATAAACTTTCACAACTGTTTTCACAACATCTTATATAATAATAATAGGTTTACAATACATTAATTTTTTTTTTCTTTTGTCTCAATCCCAATATAAAAGGTACAACTTCCTTAAGTTTTGTTCATTAGTGTAGATGAGACGCGCAATATAGCTTTATTAATTTTGATGATTATTACGATTAGAGGTATTGTTGTAGTAGTAGTGCAGTATCATCTTTTTTTTTTTTTTGCTTCAAACGGAAAGACATGTTATTAATATTAAAACAAGGATATTAAGCCTCCAGGGGGCAAAAAAATAAAAGAAACTTTTCCTTGGAGGCTTAATATTCTTGTTTTAATATTGATTCAAGGGATTATTTTTTCGAATATCATTAATATATCCTTCAGGGGCTGATGGCCCCGTAGCTCCCCGGACACCACATCATCTCGCCAGAAGGTGATTTTGATTGCATTCCGATGCCTTTCAGAAACTCTTAATACTAATACACAAGTACATGGAGATAACTTAAAGAAATAGTACCTTTTAGTATATAAGTATTATGATATTCTTTTCTTCTTTTCCTCTTTTCTGAGCGAGGATTCAATTTCTTCCCCTGCTTCTCATTTCTTTTTAGATTCATTTCTAATAGGAGAATTGAATGTATAAGATAGAATGTCTTAATAAAGGCTTGTGCGTGCATGTAAGTACACCAATACCTCGCTTTGCGTCGTTTCGTTTTGCGTTTTTTTTTTCGAAGTTGCGTCGTTGCTTAATTTTTACTGATTTTCACTCTGCGTCGTTAGATTTTCGAAGTTGCGTTGTTTTGGATTCGAGTCTTTAATTTTTTTTTTCCCCCATATTTGCGCCATGCCATTCAAAATTTTATTTTCACTTTGCGTCGTGTTTTTTTTGGAACGTAACCCCGACGCAAAGCGAGGTATGGGTGTATTATAAGTGATTTATTTTTTTTTTTTATCATAGTATTATTATTATTTAAATTCTAATGCACCGCTCATCTCAACCTATTACAACCGTTTATCACCAGAGCTTCCACCAATGATGCGATGCCATTAAAAAAAAAAATCTTAGAGAAGTACGTCATTTCCGGCAAGGTATTTACCGCGGAGGAGAAGAAGTTTCCGGCTTGATGAAGTGGAAAGTTTAATTGGATGTGGACGGTAAATTGGGAAACTGCCCGCAATTAGTTTCCTTAGGGGGGGGGGGGGGGGGGGGGGGGGTTACCTTCCCCTCTTCTCTCTTTCTTCTGCGCATGGAATTTTTTCCCCACTTCTTTCTATTCTTTAGTAGTTTCATATTCGAATAGGGATGATTTAGAGGGGGGAAAAAAGTATATATCTAAATATTTTTAAAAATGGACAGACGATTTCTAAAAAAATCGTCTGCCTCTTTTAATAGTTATAATCGCCTGCTATATATTTAAATATATATAGTAAATATATATTTTCTTCTATTAACATTATATTTCATTATTTTAAATTATATTTATGAATAAGAACTATAGATAAAACCCAGAATTATATATATAACGACAACTACCCAAGGTTTATATGAGTATTTTGTGTGTATATACATTGTTTAATTTAGTTAGAATATTTATGTTTATATAAAGGTTTAATACTAGAAATAAAACGTAAGGAGAAAAGATTTATGTAAATTCAATATACATACAAGGATGTATTGTGGATAACATTTTGTCCACATATCATAAATATTTTTGAAAATAGAGCAATCCATATTTAATCCATTGGATAATAAAAAGGCATATATTGGATTTAATAAAAGATATAATAAAGATATATAATAAATCTTTTATTAAATCCAATATATATATATATATATGCCATTTTATTATCTAATATCATACATATGTTTAAAGAAACTCTCTGATGTTATATAGTCTTCTTTAGTTTCTTGGATCTTGGTCTCCAGTAACGCCAGGCTTCTCTATTATATATATAAAAAAGAGGCATCTCCTTATCGTGCAACTGAAAGTTGCTGATTGCTTGCGCCATCTATCGGAATAATTGATCTTTATTTATTCCAGAATTGCCCAAATACCCATTCTTGACAAGGAGATGCCTCTTTTTTTTTTTTTTCTTAATTTATGCACCTTATATCCCAGTACAATATCACATTTGTACTTTTTTTTTTCACATTCTCTATTATGATCTCTTTTCTTAATTTCTTCATAGCATCCTGTGTCTAGTCCATCAGTCCAATTCTTCTTCTTCAGTTTTTCTTCTCTTGAGTAGGTCTTGGTGTATTCCGTGAAGCCATCCTTTTCTATCTTGAGCTCTTATTCCTTGATAACTTCCCATCCATCCGTTCAATTGTCTCTCCAATCATTTCACCCTCCCGAAGAATAAGTTGAACCTCATATGTAAATAGATCAGGCAGTTCTCTAACAAATTCGACGTACACTTTCGTTAATTCGGTCATCCTATAATTTGATTCTACCTTTAATTCGGTCGATTCTTGTTGTGCCGCTGAGTCTCTAACAATATTGCAGAAAAATATTAAACAATTATTTATTATTTTATTATATTATTATGCATTTAATGCGATTGTTATATAATTTGCTTTTTAAGTTTTATTATGTGAATGTACATGAAAGAATTGTTCACCATATTAAAAAAAAAAACAGAAAAAGATTTCTTTTTTCAAATATACACATAATCGTGTTCCTTTTTGAAACGGACAAGTTGGCAAGAAAGGTGATGATAACGCCAAAACTACATTGCTGGTCAATGGTCAAATTATTTTATGCTCAATTATATTATCACAGAATTTCTCTCTCTTTGAGTTATCTTGGAAAAAAAATAAGAAGACTCTTGGTGTTACTTTGGGATAAGACAGGATAGGTACTGATTCAAATAAATTTTCATACCCAGAAAGCTAGAGATTTAAATAAGAAATGTTCAAAAAAAGAAACTTATCTCTAGAATTAAGAGTACAGTACCTTTCTTCCTTCTCAGTATATGATACCTGGCATCTTTCTCCTACAATCTCGCTTCAAATGGGACCGAGATATTGGAAATGGCTCCCTTCAGTCCTCTTAAATACGTTCGACTTATTATTTGGCATATTAAGAATAAACTATTTTAATGAATACACACCATTGTCAATATATTACAAAGTACTTATCAAAATTGGAAATTATTTTAAAGGCGTAAGATTCTTTTTGAAAATAAACAATTTCTACTGCCCTTACTGCAATGGAAAAATTAATGGGAGGGCCCCTGGCTCATCAGTGGTGAACCCTCCCAGCGGTTTCGGCAGTTTAATTGCACCTATGTAATATGCACGTGTTTACATATATACAAGTGATTACATATACGGTGAATCGTGACGATAACAAAGTACTTATCCCAGTACAATTTCACTTTGTACTATTTTTTCATATTATCTCTAGAAGCTTGATGATTTCACTTTAATAGGTACTGGTTGTTTTCCCGAGATAGTCAGTCTGTATGTAGTCTACCTCTCAAAGTAAGGAAAGTTCTTTATTGACCCTGGATCAGTGAAAAAAAGAGAGAAATAAAAAATAAAAAACGAAAGTTATATCAGACTACCCGACACTTATGTCATCACTAGCGGTGAAAATTTGAAAAAGCCTTTTTTTTTCTATTTGTTTCTCAACGACGGAGCGATATGATTGGATGACAAGGTCAATAGGCAATGGTGTGGGAGCGGACCAATCAGCGTCGTTTCTCAACTGTGAAGTCTTGGTTGGGCGAGTCTAGGTAAATTGGAAACTTCTTCGATCTGAACCGAAGCTTTCTCCGCCACCGCTGAAAACCTCTTCTTCTCTCTCAGTGTAACAAATAAATAAGACAATATGCACCTATGTATATGCACGTGTTTATATGTATTTAAGTGATTACATATATGCTGAATCATCATCCGTCACGTGACACTAAGTAAGCGTTTTGTTTGTAAATAGTTTGTTTATATATCTCTCTCAGTTAGGCACACGTATAAGATGCATACAAGCATGCATATATATATATATTTGATGTGCTGCAACACGAAATTATTTAATATGCAAATATAAATATTTATGAGCATATGTCATTTTTGTGTACTTACAGGCATATCAGTGCTATACACATATGTTATCATTACATATGCAACATTTATGCAATAACATTCATGTATTTGCACCTACAAGCACTTGTATATAGACGATATCTTCATGTGTATTATTCTTGTATCCAATATGCATTTTTAATTCATGCGCATGCGTACTACTAAACACAGACCTATAGCATTCACCAAGCTAATAAATACTATAGCTTAAGAAATGACCTTTTTTTCAGAGATGTTATATGTAATTAAATACATAGCAATGCTGCGATAAAGATGTGAATGTAGCTATGTTTATAAAACGTAACAATACACACTACACCAAAACCTCACGTAGACAAACTGCCATGAAATTTATCGTTTAAGTTTAATATTAAACTACCATTTCGACCACTCCCCGCTGCCTTTTTCAGGGGAAGTTTTTCCCTTTTAAATTAAATCTATATACTCCAACTATATATTTATATCCATTAAAATATTAAGGGCAAGAAATAATTCCTTGAAAAAGAGGCGACAAGTTAAATGAGGTAATGAATATCTTTTTATATGTAAATTATAAATGTTTTGGTACTAATTGATCGTGAGATGAGGATGGTGGAGGTTGGCAAGTCATTATGAACCTTTTACAAAGAACTGCTCTTAAAAACCTAGCGCGTGGAGAAAAAGAGGCAGAAACTCTATACGCCGCGTGTTTAAAGAAGAGGAAGAAAAAAAGAACGTTTCAAAATGTAAAAAGCATTTTAACATGACACTTTACCTCCCATGCGCTTGCGCATTCCACGTGATCCACCAGAAGATTTTTCAGGAATGCAGACGATGACCGCTTGCGTGAGCACCAAACGAACCGTGAGCGGGTTGTTCTAAACTTAGATTAGTTCGTCTGCCCTATCTTTTGGCGACTTCATAAATCTCAACCAACCGACGAACATTTCTATTTACAGAGAACCAACTGAAAGTCAAATCATATTGCCTAACATCGCTGCACTTCTGCCGCTTGAAAGACGTCCTACCCGAAAGCTCGCGGTATATGTAAATAAGAAAGCACCCTTCGTTTATTATTCTCCTACAACTAAAATGTGGTAAATGAGACGATAATTTTTGTTCGGCAGCTAATATGCAAGCTTTGTTACCGACTGGCGAGAACTGGAAACTAAGAATATCGCGTTAATTCGGTCGATCCCTAAATCTTTTCTAGCCTTCCTTAGGTCAATTTAGTGACCCCATGATGATAACTTTATTAATTTTCTAAACAATTAATTATTACTTGATGTAATTTTAAAATGATTGTGACGATCTCTCAACAATTAATATAAATATACTTTATTAACTCAAAAGAAAAGGCAAATATCCCGTAAAAAAATACTAGTTCGGCGGTACAACTACTACAATAGGAACAATACAGAGAAGATTAGCATGGCTCCTGTGATACCAGTTCGGCGGTATAACTACTATAAAAGGAACGATACAGTGAAGATTAGCATGGCCCCTGCGATACCAGTTCGGCGGTACAACTACTACAATAGGAAGGATACAGAGAAGATTAGCATGGCCCCTGTGATACCAGTTCGGCGGTATAACTACTATAAAAGGAACGATACAGTGAAGATTAGCATGGCCCCTGCGATACCAGTTCGGCGGTACAACTACTACAATAGGAAGGATACAGAGAAGATTAGCATGGCCCCTGTGATACCAGTTCGGCGGTACAACTACTACAATGGGAACAATACAGAGAAGATTAGCATGGCCCCTGTGATACCAGTTCGGCGGTACAACTACTACAATAGGAACAATACAGAGAAGATTAGCATGGCCCCTGTGATACCAGTTCGGCGGTACAAATACTACAATAGGAAGGATACAGAGAAGATTAGCATGGCCCCTGTGATACCAGTTCGGCGGTACAAATACTACAATAGGAAGGATACAGAGAAGATTAGCATGGCCCCTGTGATACCAGTTCGGCGGTACAAATACTACAATAGGAAGGATACAGAGAAGATTAGCATGGCCCCTGTGATACCAGTTCGGCGGTACAAATACTACAATAGGAAGGATACAGAGAAGATTAGCATGGCCCCTGCGATGCCAGTTCTGCGGTACAACTACTACAATAGGAAGGATACAGAGAAGATTAGCATGGCCCCTGTGATACCAATTCGGCGGTACAACTACTACAATAGGAAGGGTACAGAGAAGATTAGCATGGCCCCTGTGATACCAGTTCGGCGGTACAAATACTACAATAGGAAGGATACAGAGAAGATTAGCATGGCCCCTGTGATACCAGTTCGGCGGTACAAATACTACAATAGGAAGGATACAGAGAAGATTAGCATGGCCCCTGCGATGCCAGTTCTGCGGTACAACTACTACAATAGGAAGGATACAGAGAAGATTAGCATGGCCCCTGTGATACCAATTCGGCGGTACAACTACTACAATAGGAAGGGTACAGAGAAGATTAGCATGGTCCCTGCGATACCAGTTCTGCGGTACAAATACTACAATAGTGCCACGTGGAAAATTAGGGAAGACAAAAACTTCAGGAGGAAACAAAATTTATTTCAGGGAAGGACAAACTATGAATTGTAAACAAAAGATAAGCCACGAGGGAAATTTACAGAGTCGCAAGATATAAACATAAAAATGACCACTCTGTTAATAAAAAAATAATAAAATTAATAAATGCTATGTTACATAAATTTAATTTATTTTTCAAAAAGGTTACAAGTTTTTCTCTAAAAAGTGTAGCGAATGGTCAGTCTATTTAAAATTTTTTTTTTACAACTTCAATAAATGACAACAGTAAAAGTAAACAAAGATATTTACATTTGCTATCTTGACTCCTGGTCAGTGCTGTGGTCTTTGCCGTTATGGTCCCCTGAAGTCCTGCAGCTCTCCAGCAGTCTTTCTATGGCCTCTCCTAGTGGCTCCTCGATAAGATGGTCCCCTGGCCTTGATCCATTCTTGTCTGTCAGGTCTCCTGTCATCTGCTCTAGGTCGTTCTCCTGGATCTCTTCTATGGTCGTCGTATCCCTGTGCTCCATGTCCGGTGTTCCACCTTCCTCGTCATCACATGCCAGCTCCCTACATCGTTCCAACAATCTATCCATGTGGCTTCCATTTCTTTATTTCTCTGTAACTTATCGTGAGGTTCATTCTTCTTTTCTGTTGAGATAATTTCCATCGTCTTTTTTTAGCACCAGGGATTGAATATATGCAAAGTCCCTTTTTCTTATGTTTATTTCCTTTCTGTATTGTTTGTTATATTTGGTTACTATTCCATCCCATGTTAAGACTATCGGCACTACTTTTACGGACATTTTTTCAGTTTGGGCCATTTCCCTCGCCAGTAGCTGGTATTTTCTTTTCTTTGTCAGCTCCGTAGTTTGGATATTGTCTTGGGAGGTAACGCCTATCTCTATGATTGTTATGTCTTTTTTTATTTTGTCATATACTATTATATCAGGTTTGTTAGCTCTGATATTGATATCGCTTATCATTGGCAGGTCCGTTATTATCTTGGCTAGAAAATATAATTTCACAGAGAACAAGAAGATAAATTCTTGTTCTCTGTGAAATTATATTTTCTAGCCAAGTTGAAGTGGACGCATCTCACCACTTCATTATGCCTCTCAGTGTAGTCGTAAGGAAGCAATCTTCCACAGTTTGTAGAAAGGTGGTCCACCGTCCTCTGTACCTTTTCACAGTGAGGGCATTTCAGGTTTTTATCCTTCGGGAACACGTTTCTATCTTGTATGAACATGTAGAACCCTTCATTTTGTGGTTTGTTGTTTCCCGTTTTGAGCCACTGTGAGGATTCTATCATGTCCAATAGCGGTTGGTCTTCATTTTTAAAGAATGTTCTGAGGATTTTTTTCTGGCCAATAATTCCTCTTAGATTTTCAATCTGTTTTTTTTTTCAGAGTTTTCATTGTGATGTTTTGGGCTTCTATTTTGTACTTATTTTCTATAATCAGTTGAATGTGTGTGAGCATTGTGTTTTCGCCCTGTTCACACGTTTTAATGGCTTCCTTTCTTTTTGTTGTCTCTCCCCCAAATATATACTTGTAGAGGCTTAGCAGAATTCTTTCGTTTTTTTTTGGACTATGTTACATAAATAAAATTTATAAATACTATGTTACAATAGGAAGGATACAGAGAAGATTAGCATGGTCCCTGTGATACCAGTTCGGCGGTACAACTACTGGAATAGGGAGGATACAGAGAAGATTAGCATGGCCCCTGTACACTTGTTCGGCGGTAAAACTACTTAGTGTGACCCCTTAGATACCTGTTCGGCCTTAAAATTACCATCAAATGATACAGAGAATATTGACATAGTCATGGCGGATAGCTAAAAGAAAACTCTTTATTATTACGTGACCATTTGTTTGTCTTCTTGTTGCTTAACACCACCACAATGGAAGCAAATAGCCATCAAACTTTCGTTTGTAATCATCTTAATGGTTGCAACGTAATTCGCAATGATTCGTGGCCAAGATGTTACGGAGGCTTGGTTCACTCAGGGAGCCGGGCAAAAAGGGAGGAGTGAGTGGGCGGAGCTAAGCCTAAATATAGACGTCGGGTTAACATGCCATTATCGTCTGCGTGCATCGGTAGCTGGCGTCTGCCCAGAATTAGCTGAGTAGTGGGGATCCTTCTAACCAATCGTGAAGCACCCCTCCCATCCACCCCTCGTGTAGAGTCATCTTCGGGGAGACCATGTGTGTATCATAATACCTGCCAGCCTCTAATTAGTACAACTATCTTCATCTAAACACGCTAATTATCTTTAAACTATCTTAACCATTCCTTCACCACCCAACCTTCTACAGGATTATATTTTAAGGACTATTTTAATGTGAACTCCGTCAATGGTAAATCATACACTCACAGGCAAGTTAAAAGATGTCTAGTAAGATGGGAAAACTATCTATAAACAAAGATACTATATGCAATTATATACGGTCGAAGAGGCTTCCCCAAGAGTCCTACTCCAGATAATCAGAGGATTTCCGTTATCTCCTCTCACCTCATGACGCTAGATGATCATTCAAGTTCTTTGGTCTATCTTGGCCGCTGAGATGGGGGTCTCTAGAGAGAGGGCGAAAATCTAGAAAAAAAAGTGGAGCTAGTCATATATTATCTTAATCTAAAACCCAAAATGCGATATCTCCCGCTAAGTATATTTAGGTCAATATATTTGCATATAAAAAATATTCGAGAAGCCTTTAGCAATATGTCTATAATAAAGAAACAAATATTTTTATAAAAGTAAATCGCAAATTTCTTATATCTGAAAGTTGCATATACAACATATATATACATATCTTCACTTATTCCTTTTTCTACCCAGTCCATGACGCGTAACAGCCGAAGCGATGCTGGATTTTTTAAAAATCCTATTATATCCCTCTATTTATTATTATATATATAAAACAAACCTCTTATGCTTAATTAAACTAACAAATATATGAAAATTTATATTTTCCTAATGTTATTATATATATATATATGTAAATATGTATATGGGGGAACTCTTCTTGAGAAGGGCTAACTAACCTCCTCAACAGTGTTAGCCAATATGTAATTACATTTTTGTATAATAATAAATGTATTAATTTTGATAAATCTTATTATTTACATTGTTTATAAAATCTATAACAAAATTTTTAGCTTATTAATTATTTGTAATTATTTTAAAATGCAATCACGATTAAATTTTGTCCAACACAGTTCCTCAATCAGATTCCTCCCAAACGGTCGATTTAAAGTCTGGTGTTAAAAAAATTGGTTGTCTTAGTTTAACTCTCTTCAGTTGGTTCACAAATGTAATAGGAGTTTGTCTTCTTGATCTTCAAAAACTCCATCAATTAGTGTTTTGAGTAGGCTACCATGTTTTAGCATATAAAAATACCTTTTCTAAAGGTGACCGTCTCCACAAACTAGCGAACTCAGGTCGGTAACAAAGCCACAACACCAGCTTTGGTAAACCGAGAAGCGTCCACCTAGAGACGATGGTTTCAGGATAACGTACCTTGTCAGTAAATGACGGAGTTTATTCCATGAGATCCACAAGGAATCAAATGAAATCTTCACAATCTGCTAAAAAAGTGTTTAGCTGATATAGTGTATTGAGAATTAAAATGTATAAATCTGTGAATATATATTGTTTATTATTAATATGTTTTTTTTTTATTCTGTTTGACCATTGACCAACGTGTCATGCAAATGTATAAACTAGCCGAATGACCCGGGCAACGCCCGTGTTTTACCCGATTGAAAATTTTGATTCAAATACTATTTGTTAGAATTATAAATTGGCGCCTTAAATAAATGCATATGTTAGTTAATAACTATAGCCTATGTGCTTTATCTGTCTATGTACTGTTGGCTTCCGTAGGCGTCTCTTACTGGGAAAAAGAAAGAGAGGATTCCATTTGGTTATTAACTAATATATGCATTTATTTAAGGAGCGACCCGCTCCAACACAATAGTTACAAAAATGGGGGGGGGGGGGGGGCAAAGGTGGCGTGATCGTAGCCGACCAATAGGAGGGCGCCATTCCGAAAAAAAAGCAAACCGTGACAGAGGCCACGCATGACGCTCGTAACTGTATATAGAATTGTAAGATTGTGAAAATAAAGAGTCCCAGAATATCAGTGTGCTTGCTTGTGCTTCCGTGGTGACGTTGGCTGGAAAAGAATTCACGAGGTAGACGGCAGGTAGACGTAGCTAATAAGTGACTAGGACAAATCTATGGCTAAAATATAGATAACAATTTTTTTAATGTAGAACGACGTTTTAAAATTTTCCCGCATCTGTTTCTTTTGAACGAAAAATCGAAATTTATTTTAAGGAGAAATAACGATTATTTCTAACCTTAGGGATGAGGTATGAAAGGATGAATTGTGAAGAGTAATGATAAACGGAAAAATTAACACAAAGCAATAACGCGCCATCTATACATATAAAATAAAAAGACTTAAAAGCGCGAATGTTTCTCTAGAAGTTCGTTTTATGTATAAAAGAAACATTCGCGCTTTTAAGTCTTTTTATTTTATATGTATAGATGGCGCGTTATTGCTTTGTGTTAATTTATTCCTAATGACCTTGTATTTATAGTTTGCTGAAGAGCATTGCTCGAAGCAAATATTTGAATATAATTCTACTGTCCTATAAGCTTATGTCCATAGCTTACTTGAAAACCATTTCTAAGATTCCATCCTTCAGTGTAGCATATAAAAGCAGAATGATCCAATACAATATTAGAGCTCTGAGAAGCGGTCTGGTGGATTAAATTGGCGAAACCGCTGGGAGGGTTCACCACTGATGAGCCAAGCCCTCCCAATATATTTTTTCATCGCAGTAAGGCAGTAGAAGTTTGTTTTATGTATAAAAGAAACATTCGCGCTTTTAAGTCTTTTTATTTTATAAACGGAAAAATAAAAGTGTCCAGGGATGGGAATCGAACCCACAGTGTTCCGCTTACCGGGCAGATGCCATGTCCACTAGGCTACCCTGGATATTATAATATTTTTTTATATATTATTATTTTCCTCCTGGCAAAAAAAAAAGATCATATATTAGTACGATATGTAGAAAGTGAACTGTTAAAATTGTCACCACCAACAACATTGAATTGTCACTAACAACCTATCAATGAATTCCACGATGCTGAAGTGTGACACAGGACTCAAACGGAGTTTGTCATCCGTGATTTGCACGTTCAACCGTCCTAGCGGTATTTTTACTCTCTGATGGATCGTACCCATTGGTTATTTTAAGGAGGATTGGCCAGCGACAATGGTGAAAAACGCCGGCTTAAAACAGAAATCATTTTGGTGTTTGACAGGATTTTGGAGGATGTTGTTTTTTTGGAGCCTGTCGAGGACATGCCTTTTTTTTTTTTAAAGAAGGTTTCGTTCCAAAAGCGACCTAAATAGTAGATGAATAAACAAAACAGCAAAATGTGTTTTAAAATAGCATAGGGAGAGTCGGACAAAAAAGTTACATAAGTAATTGGTGCGAAAATAACATCAAATTGGTGTGGATTTGTCAATGATTTTACATATTAGACATATCTACTGATTATGCAACTAAAAGTTGCTGATGGCTTGCGCCATCTGTCGGAATAAATATCAAATAATTGTTAAAATTATTATATATGTTTAAAATATAATTGAACGTATTTCTTGGTTTGTTGTTCCAAGTAAAAAGGTATTCATTTTAAAGAGATTGGTCAATGGGTTACAAATTTTTGAAAAACCTTTGATGAATTTTCTATAATATGAACACAATCGTAAAAATGATTGAATATCAAAGATGTGTTTATATTTATTAGGACAGATGGCGCAAGCCATCAGCAACTTTTATTTGCACGATTAGGAGATGTCTTAATTTATCCACCTGATCCCTCATTTCAATATTTGTACTTGAGTTCATATATTTTGATGATATAATTGGGCTAATTAATGGTTTACAGCATTCAAAACAGAAACTAGCACACATTCTTTTCTAGGCACACATATTTTGGAATTGCAATTCATAGTTTACAATCAGAAAAGGAACAATAACAAGATGAGGATGGAAAATATGGAATATCTCTATATATATAAAAATGAATGTTTGTATGTTTGTCTGTATGTCCGGTATACAAATTCGCAGTAGTTCACTAATTCAAACCAAAATTTCCATACATAGGTAAAAAAAACCACGGGGAAGACGATAGGCTATTTTAAAAAAATATATAAATCAATTATTAAAACTATATATTTTTAGCCAGAAAATGATGATGACGATATTGCTGTATCATGTTTGATTATCAGATACAAAATTATATCGGGAAAAATTCCAAAAAGCAGAGACCGCGGGTGAAACCAGTTCATTATTTTGTACGCAGGAACAAAATTCTAACAGAAAAAACCATCATTCGAGCAGAAAACAAAAGCCAGATCATCTTTCTATAAAATATCGCTTCTCAGACACAAAGTTTGGAGCGGGACGTTTCACAAGAGTGACATCCACGGCGCCAATTTATAATTGTAACGAATAGTATTTGAATAAAAAACATTTAATCGGGTAAAACCCGGGCGTTGCCCGGGTCATTCGGCTAGTAAAAAATAAACATTTGTATCGATAAACATTAAATAACATATAAGTAAGACATTTATAGGTAGGTCGAATCTCTAGTTATATATATATACTAGCGGATGTGTACCCGGCTTCGCCCGGGTTTTATCCGAGTGAAAGTTTGCCTAACGAATATTATATATTATGAAGTATAATAAACAATGTTAAAGATTAGTTTTAATTAGTAATCAAGATTGTGTGTGAATATGTGAGAAAGATGTAATATCGTTGTTGTTTTCTTGGCCGACTGTTTTACATATGGTGTTATCTTAAAATTGCTTGTTTTGAATATTTTTTTAGATTGAGTTGAATGAATTGCTGAATTTTTTTTGTATTTATATATAAATAAAATTAACTCTGTTGATTTTTTTGTATTTAATTGATAACAGCTAAGTTACGCATGTTAAAGTTAGGAAAAATATTTTGATGTTAAGCAAAACCTGCTCCATCTCGTTTTACATAAATGTTGAAAATTTGGTCGAAATTGATGTATTGCAACGAAAGTTTTTAGCGAACACCACTTATGAAATTTGCATTTTATTAATATAAATTGTCAAGGACAAAGTAACAACACCAGTTTTGGTAAATTCTCAGCGCCAATCTGGAGACCACGGGCCCTCGTCAGTATAGGAAGGACTCATGTTTGCTTTCAGACCGGAGTTCTGGATGTTCTAAAACTGATTCAGAATTATTCTAAAGACAGTCAAAAGATATTAAACTTATTTTAATATTGATTCAAGAGGGATTATTTTTATTGAATTTATCGAAAGATAGCATATAGTTTTTGTATCTATTTTGACGGGAGAGTGATAGCTATATCTTCTTTTGAAAGATCAAAATTTCTTCCTGAAAAAAAAAAAAAAAAAGTCTCGATTCATTCTCTAGTTTGTCTCCTTCCATAATCCCCACGACGGCGGTGAATGAGCAGGTGCGGGGTGTTCCAGAAGACTCCAGGACGACGTTCTCTGAGCCAGACGAGACGACAGGGGACCAGGGTCCGGCCAAGAGGAAGAAGGTGGACGGCAGTAAGAACACAGGAGGCAAGCCGCGGCGGGCCCGCACCGCCTTCACGTACGAGCAGCTCGTCGCTCTGGAGAACAAGTTCAAGACCACCCGCTACCTGTCGGTGTGTGAGCGCCTCAACTTGGCCTTGTCTCTCAGGCTCACCGAGACCCAGGTACATATCACCGTGTAGTACCTACATTGATTAAGACAATAACTCTGAAAGATATTACATTGACCTTTATTAAAGACACACGAGATATAACCAAGTGTGTGCAACCTCTGTCTCCTTAAAAAAATAAAATAAAAATAATAATAAAAAAATTCAGACGACCGGCGATATCAAAGACTTTCCACTTCCTTTAGTTTTTTTCTATGAGTGTAAATCTATATCATGATAAAATTTCAGCCAGATTGGTTAAGTATTGAGGAGAAGCGGGGCAAACAAACAGATATGTAATTTATTATGCAATATATGCTTATTATGTAATATATGTTTATATATGTAATTTAGGCTTTAAAATAGTGTATGTGAAGCATTCTCCTTAGTCAGTTTTCAGGAACTAAACGGTAATGTAGCACAAGAAATAGCTAAGTCTACTTACTTGGTTTCCCATCACTGGCAGATATATTTGTTGAAAAGTTGCGGCTTTCGTTGAAAAATCTTCTTTATATTTCCAATGTGCATATTTCTATCGTAACACACACCCACACTCTTCATCAATATACATTCTATTCGATATAGAAATTGTATAAATATATTAATTAAAAGGCATATTTTGAATCTAAAATAAAACAAAACATTTTATTTAATACAAAATGCTAATATTTTAATAGGCTGTACGCCTAACTTCGTCAGGGCTTTTCTTGGACTTTCAAAATATATATACAGTTAAACCTGTCTATAGCGCCCCCTCTAAATAGCGCCTCCTTGTCTGGAGGAGGACCCTCTCAAGGTGGGGAAGCCCTCCTTGCTGAAGATATTTGTATATATATTCCCCTACACTTTATATGCCCATTTACTCTTTTATATTTTCTCCTTTGTAAAATTTGATTGTAAGAATCAATAAAATTGTTTAATTTGTCTAAATAGCGCCTTCCTCTCTATAGCGCCCGATTTTAAATACGTAGTACGATGCGATTTACATTAAAAGTGACATGTCTATAGCACCCCCTCTCTATAGCACCCTATTTTGGTGAGTCCCAAGAGGGGGCGCTATAGACAGGTTTAACTGTATATATGTTATAATAAATATTATTTTGAGATAGAAATTAATTGCTGGTTCTTTTGAGTACATGAGTACCTAATGGTATCGTTTGCAGTCGTGTCATTTTGAAAGAAAAGCAGAAGAATAACTATTTACTATCAAGTAGTTTTTATTTTAAATTACTTGAAGAAAATTATACTAAGACATTTTTCACAGATATATAGAATTTATGAAATGAATTCTATATTAGTGAATTTCAAAAATAGGTTAGATAACTACATATTTACACAACAAGTATTAAAAGTCGGGCGTGTTTTAAAACTATGGTCAAAAAACAAGTAGAACTATCAATGAATTAAAATAAAATATATATTTTTAATTATAGAATATTTTTATATTTAGATTATATAATATTTCCCCCCTGTGAAAAACTAGAATTAGCGGGTTCAGAGAAAAGTTAGAAAATATAGTTAAGAGAGTGCGATTATGATATAAATGCAAATGACAAAAAATTATTGGTAGAGAGTGAAAGTCAAAGTTTGGTATCCATTATCATATTGGCTTTTTGTGAACCAATAGATTGGAAAAGACATAAAAATAATACACATTATGATAAAAATGAGAAGGAAAATAAAATGAATATTGAAAGTATATAAATGAAAATATAAAGACGAGATAACATTGGCAACAATATAAAATTAATTACATTAGTAAAGGATTGGTGGAACATTAAAACATTGGATATTTAATAAAAAAGGGCATTTTTGAGGAGTAATAAACATTAAGCAAAGTTTAATTATTTACAAAAGGCAAATTTGAAACAAGGAATGAACATGTAAAGATAAGGTAAAGATAAAAAGTAATGGTGAAGCATAAAGAATGATCACATTTAAACAAAAGAATAAAGATGGAAAAATATAAACAAAAATAAAGTGTAAAATAAAATTGGTTACTAAAAAATATTTAAACGAAATCAAAATGTCTATAGAAATAATTACTAATTAAACAATAAAAATCAAAGTAAAACTATTTTAAAAATAAACAAAAGAAAGTTTGTTTATAAATAATTTATATATTTAGAAAATATTATGATAAATGTGTATATATTTAATAATAAAGATAGATTTATATATAAAATATTAGAAGAATAAAAAGGCAATTAAAATATGAGTAATTATGTCATTATACTAGTCATATTTCAAAATATCAAAGTAAATAATAACTCAAAACAAGTTGTTTCTAAAATATTAACATTTAAAAGTATATGAAAATAATATATAATTGTTTTTTGTTAATAATATTTGAATAATAAAATGATAATAGAGAGATATATGGAATGACATTAAGTATTTTTTGTAGACATAAGATTTGATGCTGATATTTAAAAATGATTTGAAAAAGAAATATAACTATAAATTAATGAGCTATTGAAACTATTGAGAAGCATGGATGAGGATCAGCAAAGTTGAAAATGGTAATGTGTGCAAAATGGTAGATACAAAGTACCTTGAAAAGGATAAAGCTGGTTGGAGTTGATGATCTTGGAAAATGGTTGTAGTTGAAAAGAACTATGGTTACTTGTTGAAACCCATTTTTGATTGAAGAGAACTATTTTTGATTGTAGATGAGAATTGTTGCTTGTAGAAGACTATATTTGATTGGAGAGGGTTATGTTTGATTGAGGTAGGCTATGTTTGATTGAGGTAGGCTATGTTGGTTGAGGTAGGCTATGTTTGATTGAGGTAGACTATGATTGATTGAGGTAGGCTATGTTTGATTGGGGTAGGCTATGTTGGTTGAGGTAGGCTATGTTGGTTGTAGAAGGCTATGTTTGTTTGGAAATTGCTATGTTTGGAGATGAATATGGTTGGTTGAGGATTTTCATTTATAAAAATAAGATATTTTCTCTTTTGGCATTTTGAATGAATAAACAGGTAAATATCCTGTCGACTTCTGTTATAATATATATATATATATATATATATAATAAATAGTTATTTAATTTTATAGTCCAGTTTTGTATTAAGATTATCTTCACTATTATGATCATTTAAATTCAAATTATAAAATTTGTAAAATGTTATTAATTTGTAGATAGAGAGAGAAAAAAAAAATCCTTTACTTCTACTACATCCTCAAGTTAATTATATATTTATAATTAATAACAATAAAAATTAACAACGTAACGTCTATTACATCGGCTTTTACACGTCATTCAGACATACTCTAATCCTATATATAGAATAATCGAAGAGAGAATATATATAATAGTTAGAAAAAAGAGAGAAAGACAGAACCATGCACTTTTAATCAAACTAATAATAAGGAAAAAAAAAAAAAGAGTTTTATAAAGAAGGTAGATAAGATTGTTAGTATATATATATATATTTTTTTATGATTTTATATTTTATCCTTTTTTTTTTAAAAGATTTTTAAAGGTTTTTTATTTTATAATATGATTATAAATAGTTGTATTTAGTAATATATCTATAGTATGAATTAACATTTGTTATAAGTTTGGATATTATGTTTGAAACCCTAATGGTAGACCAGACATACACAAAAAACTTTAAATTGAAAAAAATTGGAAAAAGAGATCTGCTGGAACGGGGGATCTTCAGATAAAAATTCCAGCGACATTTCACCCCTTCTTTATTATGTCATAGATCTCTTTTAAACCGGATTTTATGTGTTAATATTAAGTTGTTTCAGTGAAATATTTAAATGAACATATATAACAGATACAAGTGTTAACAAATTCAAACTGTAAACCTACCTCGGCCGCGGCGTCCTCCATTGTGAATATCTATTTCTGGCTGACACATGTCGCGGGAGGGGAATGTTCCCCCACATTTCAAATTTAGACCATTTATTCAGAATTTTTTTGAACAACAAGAAAATTAAAGAAGAAAGGAAAAATAGTTAAGGGAAGAAAGCTAAATTTCATAATCTTTACAGCTAGTTATATCAAAATAACTGATTTAACACTTATTCATCTTTTAATATTCCTTTAAAAAGGCAAATTATAAGAGTTTAATAAAGCTATTAATTGTGCAAATTCACCTTTATTTAACTTCCATTTTCCTCCCCAGAAATTGGAGATTAAACAAAAATGAACTATATACTTTAACACTTTAAAAATCTTGTGAAAAAATCTTTTAATCAGTTATTTAATCAAAGTTTAATTAACTGTTAAAGATTATAAATTTGTATTAGTTAATATTAAGAGAAATTATAGAAAGTTGATTTCATAAATGGATATTTCCATTTATTTTTTTTTAAATATTTTATAATTGATATACTGTTGAAATATTTTACTTGTTTGATACTAAATTTGTTTTTAATAAATTCCATGTTTAAATTTTTAACATCTTCTATGAAATTATCTAATATATTATTTATTCTATAAAATCTTAGAAACTGACCATAATATATACCTTTACAGCAATTTAATGATATATTAGAATTCATATTACAGTATTTTATAATATTGAAATTATAATTACTCTTTTTATTATAAACTCTAACAGCATTATTTGTAAGGTCTATATTCAAGTCTAAAAAGTTAACTTTTTTGTTTCTATAAATTTTTTCATTGTTCTTAAGTTTCGAGTATTTAGGATATATTTCAGGTATTAATTTTTTAAACAGTGGATTATTAAATATTATTATGTCATCTACATATCGGAATATTTGCCAATTAATATTATTTTGTAGAAAGTATTCTCTTTCGTACCAGAACAATATTAGATTTGCTAATAACGGACTAGAAGAAGTACCCATGGGAACGCCTTCTGATTGAATATATATTTTATTTTTAAATTCTATATAGTTAAAATTTAAAAATGTTTCCAGTAGAGTTTTTGCTGTTTTAAGATCTAATTTAAATGTTTTATATCTGTTATGAATAATTTTAATGTAGAAAGTTTTGTCATTAATGAATTCATTAAATAAATTGGTTATTTTATTATTTAGATCTCTTAAATTTATTTTAGAATATAGGTCCTCAAAGTCAAATGTGTGTACTGTTTCAATGTTTGTCCAATTGTTCATTAAATAATTAATGATTTTTTATTTGAGTCGATAAATTTATAATTATATTTATTAGTTAATTTATTTATAATAAATTGTAGTGTTGAGGCTAATTGTATATCAATATTTTTTATGACTGAATTTATACCAGATGTGATTGTTCTGAAAGAAATAGGTTTTTTGTGTAGTTTAGGAATTATATAGAACTTTGGTATGTTTGGATTTTTGTGGTTATTATAAATTTTTAGTGAATTTTCAACATTTTTGATGTCTTTTTTGATTTTTGTGCCTGTAGTTCTAGCAAAAGTGTATTTATGATTATTATCAATTTCCTTTTTTAGTATATCGTGGTATAGATTTTTACAAATTAAAGATAAATTATTGGAACATTTATCTATAGGAGTGATAATATAGTCCTTCTGTAAATTAATTATATTTTCTTTAAAAGAAGGAATGTCTGAATTGGGTTTTGTGTATTTAAGTGTATTATTATAATAATTTATAATTTCCTTTTTAATATTATGTTTCCATTCCAGAAAAGTAAATTCTGGAATACTGTATTTTATACTAGTTTTATTTATGAAAATATCTATATCTTTTAATATAGATTTAATTGTATTATTATAATTGTGTTTAATTTGAGGTATATATTTATACCCTTTATTTAAAATTTCTTGATATTCTGGATTTAAAAAAAGAAAAGTTGCTAGTTAATATATGACCTGAGAACTTATATTTATCAATATAGTTGTTGCAATTACATTTAATTTTTTTTTTAATTTGCCAAATTATTAATAAATTGGTTATAATTGCAAACTAAATTACCTATATTTTTATTGTATCTCCAGATTGTTTTAAAATTTAAATTTTTTATAGGGAAAAGATTATTGATGATTTGGTTATTAAAAATATCATTAAATTTAATATGATTAAATAAATTGTTATTAAATTTAATGATAATATTAATGTTATTAGTAGTTTGTTAATTTTTCTGTATTTAAAGATGTCGTGTGTGATATCTATTAATCTGTTAGTCAGATTATGAATTTTAATATATTCTATGAGTTTGATAAATTTATTATTATTTAGTTTAAATAATGTTTTAATAAATTTATCGACGAAGTTGTTAGTGTACATTTGTTTTGGGTCCAGTAATTCTTCAAATTCAATGTAACCTAATTTATTTGTAGTTTTACCTCTAGTTTTATTAGGTTTAGTTTTAAATTCATTTTTTTTGTATTTGCAACTGATTTCATAAGTTGAAATTTCTTCTGTTTGTGGTTTGTATGTGTAGTTTAATTCGTCGTTAAGTCCATAAGGGAATAATGTGTTGTGTTTATAAATGTAGTTGTTTTCTAATAATAGTCGTTGTTTTTTGTTTTGACATATGTCTAGTATTTCTATCTTAAGTTGTTAAAAGTATGTAATTGATTGTGTTCTTTCATATATATATTACCAATTGATTTTTTAGCGTGGTTTCTATGTAGGTTTATTCGTATATTTAATGGATTACAAGTTTGTCCTATATATGATAGTTGACAAATTTGGCATGTTAATTTATAAATAGTATTCACTAATTTACAACTAGTTGTTTGAAAAGTGTCATGGTTCTTAAGAGAGGGACAAGTTTGACAATTTTTTCTTAGGCAATTCTTAGCGAGTTTAAATTAACATAAAAGAGGTGCTAACACTAATATGTTTGTAGTTTTTTTTAGTTTTTTTAGTTTGTTATTCTTATGAATTTTTAAATATATTTTACTTAATTGTTTTTGTGGTGATAAAATTTGTAATAAATTGAATAATTAATCTATAAAAATATAGATATTACTGTTTGTTATCTGTTATATTTTTAAGAATAACTAATAAAAAAAACATCTTTAAACTAACTAAACAATGAAAAAAAACAAAAGTTCTGAAATTATTTTTTCTAGAATTACTTTTATAATTTAATTTTTAATAATCAAACAATGAAAGATAATTAAAATTTGTATGAAGATTTATTTATATTAGAATATCTAATATAATTTAATTTGTATATTATGTTATATGTAAAAAATATATCATAGAGCAAGCTCATATGAATTAATATAGTGTAGAAACTATATAACAAAATTATAACAGTGATTCTAATTTTAAAACTTAAGGATCAAACTGATAATAATGATAACTTATATCAGTTAGATTTGATTAGATTAGCAAGCTAAATCTAAATTAATTATAATAATAAATAGTTATTTAATTTTATAGTCCAGTTTTGTATTAAGATTATCTTCACTATTATGATCATTTAAATTCAAATTATAAAATTTGTAAAATGTTATTAATTTGTAGATAGAGAGAGAAAAAAAAAAATCCTTTACTTCTACTACATCCTCAAGTTAATTATATATTTATAATTAATTACAGTTTGAATTTGTTAACACTTGTATCTGTTATATATGTTCATTTAAATATTTCACTGAAACAACTTAATATTAACACATAAAATCCGGTTTAAAAGAGATCTATGACATAATAAAGAAGGGGTGAAATGTCGCTGGAATTTTTATCTGAAGATCCCCGTTCCAGCAGATCTCTTTTTCCAATTTTTTTCAATTTAAAGTTTTTTGTGTATGTCTGGTCTACCATTAGGGTTTCAAAACATAATATCCAAACTTATAACAAATGTTAATTCATACTATAGATATATTACTAAATACAACTATTTATAATCATATTATAAAATAAAAAAAACCTTTAAAAATCTTTAAAAAAAAAAGGATAAAATATAAAATCATAAAAAAAAATATATATATATACTAACAATCTTATCTACCTTCTTTATAAAACTCTTTTTTTTTTCCTTATTATTAGTTTGATTAAAAGTGCATGGTTCTGTCTTTCTCTCTTTTTTCTAACTATTATATATATTCTCTCTTCGATTATTCTATATATAGGATTAGAGTATGTCTGAATGACGTGTAAAAGCCGATGTAATAGACGTTACGTTGTTAATTTTTATTGTTATTAATTATAAATATATAATTAACTTGAAGATGTAGTAGAAGTAAAGGATTTTTTTTTCTCTCTCTATCTACAAATTAATAACATTTTACAAATTTTATAATTTGAATTTAAATGATCATAATAGTGAAGATAATCTTAATACAAAACTGGACTATAAAATTAAATAACTATTTATTATTATAATTAATTTAGATTTAGCTTGCTAATCTAATCAAATCTAACTGATATAAGTTATCATTATTATCAGTTTGATCCTTAAGTTTTAAATTAGAATCACTGTTATAATTTTGTTATATAGTTTCTACACTATATTAATTCATATGAGCTTGCTCTATGATATATTTTTTACATATAACATAATATACAAATTAAATTATATTAGATATTCTAATATAAATAAATCTTCATACAAATTTTAATTATCTTTCATTGTTTGATTATTAAAAATTAAATTATAAAAGTAATTCTAGAAAAAATAATTTCAGAACTTTTGTTTTTTTTCATTGTTTAGTTAGTTTAAAGATGTTTTTTTTATTAGTTATTCTTAAAAATATAACAGATAACAAACAGTAATATCTATATTTTTATAGATTAATTATTCAATTTATTACAAATTTTATCACCACAAAAACAATTAAGTAAAATATATTTAAAAATTCATAAGAATAACAAACTAAAAAAACTAAAAAAAACTACAAACATATTAGTGTTAGCACCTCTTTTATGTTAATTTAAACTCGCTAAGAATTGCCTAAGAAAAAATTGTCAAACTTGTCCCTCTCTTAAGAACCATGACACTTTTCAAACAACTAGTTGTAAATTAGTGAATACTATTTATAAATTAACATGCCAAATTTGTCAACTATCATATATAGGACAAACTTGTAATCCATTAAATATACGAATAAACCTACATAGAAACCACGCTAAAAAATCAATTGGTAATATATATATGAAAGAACACAATCAATTACATACTTTTAACAACTTTAAGATAGAAATACTAGACATATGTCAAAACAAAAAACAACGACTATTATTAGAAAACAACTACATTTATAAACACAACACATTATTCCCTTATGGACTTAACGACGAATTAAACTACACATACAAACCACAAACAGAAGAAATTTCAACTTATGAAATCAGTTGCAAATACAAAAAAAAAATGAATTTAAAACTAAACCTAATAAAACTAGAGGTAAAACTACAAATAAATTAGGTTACATTGAATTTGAAGAATTACTGGACCCAAAACAAATGTACACTAACAACTTCGTCGATAAATTTATTAAAACATTATTTAAACTAAATAATAATAAATTTATCAAACTCATAGAATATATTAAAATTCATAATCTGACTAACAGATTAATAGATATCACACACGACATCTTTAAATACAGAAAAATTAAACAAACTACTAATAACATTAATATTATCATTAAATTTAATAACAATTTATTTAATCATATTAAATTTAATGATATTTTTAATAACCAAATCATCAATAATCTTTTCCCTATAAAAAATTTAAATTTTAAAACAATCTGGAGATACAATAAAAATATAGGTAATTTAGTTTGCAATTATAACCAATTTATTAATAATTTGGCAAATTAAAAAAAAAATTAAATGTAATTGCAACAACTATATTGATAAATATAAGTTCTCAGGTCATATATTAACTAGCAACTTTTCTTTTTTAAATCCAGAATATCAAGAAATTTTAAATAAAGGGTATAAATATATACCTCAAATTAAAACACAATTATAATAATACAATTAAATCTATATTAAAAGATATAGATATTTTCATAAATAAAACTAGTATAAAATACAGTATTCCAGAATTTACTTTTCTGGAATGGAAACATAATATTAAAAAGGAAATTATAAATTATTATAATAATACACTTAAATACACAAAACCCAATTCAGACATTCCTTCTTTTAAAGAAAATATAATTAATTTACAGAAGGACTATATTATCACTCCTATAGATAAATGTTCCAATAATTTATCTTTAATTTGTAAAAATCTATACCACGATATACTAAAAAAGGAAATTGATAATAATCATAAATACACTTTTGCTAGAACTACAGGCACAAAAATCAAAAAAGACATCAAAAATGTTGAAAATTCACTAAAAATTTATAATAACCACAAAAATCCAAACATACCAAAGTTCTATATAATTCCTAAACTACACAAAAAAACCTATTTCTTTCAGAACAATCACATCTGGTATAAATTCAGTCATAAAAAATATTGATATACAATTAGCCTCAACACTACAATTTATTATAAATAAATTAACTAATAAATATAATTATAAATTTATCGACTCAAATAAAAAAATCATTAATTATTTAATGAACAATTGGACAAACATTGAAACAGTACACACATTTGACTTTGAGGACCTATATTCTAAAATAAATTTAAGAGATCTAAATAATAAAATAACCAATTTATTTAATGAATTCATTAATGACAAAACTTTCTACATTAAAATTATTCATAACAGATATAAAACATTTAAATTAGATCTTAAAACAGCAAAAACTCTACTGGAAACATTTTTAAATTTTAACTATATAGAATTTAAAAATAAAATATATATTCAATCAGAAGGCGTTCCCATGGGTACTTCTTCTAGTCCGTTATTAGCAAATCTAATATTGTTCTGGTACGAAAGAGAATACTTTCTACAAAATAATATTAATTGGCAAATATTCCGATATGTAGATGACATAATAATATTTAATAATCCACTGTTTAAAAAATTAATACCTGAAATATATCCTAAATACTTGAAACTTAAGAACAATGAAAAAATTTATAGAAACAAAAAAGTTAACTTTTTAGACTTGAATATAGACCTTACAAATAATGCTGTTAGAGTTTATAATAAAAAGAGTAATTATAATTTCAATATTATAAAATACTGTAATATGAATACTAATATATCATTAAATTGCTGTAAAGGTATATATTATGGTCAGTTTCTAAGATTTTATAGAATAAATAATATATTAGATAATTTCATAGAAGATGTTAAAAATTTAAACATGGAATTTATTAAAAACAAATTTAGTATCAAACAAGTAAAATATTTCAACAGTATATCAATTATAAAATATTTAAAAAAAAATAAATGGAAATATCCATTTATGAAATCAACTTTCTATAATTTCTCTTAATATTAACTAATACAAATTTATAATCTTTAACAGTTAATTAAACTTTGATTAAATAACTGATTAAAAGATTTTTTCACAAGATTTTTAAAGTGTTAAAGTATATAGTTCATTTTTGTTTAATCTCCAATTTCTGGGGAGGAAAATGGAAGTTAAATAAAGGTGAATTTGCACAATTAATAGCTTTATTAAACTCTTATAATTTGCCTTTTTAAAGGAATATTAAAAGATGAATAAGTGTTAAATCAGTTATTTTGATATAACTAGCTGTAAAGATTATGAAATTTAGCTTTCTTCCCTTAACTATTTTTCCTTTCTTCTTTAATTTTCTTGTTGTTCAAAAAAATTCTGAATAAATGGTCTAAATTTGAAATGTGGGGGAACATTCCCCTCCCGCGACATGTGTCAGCCAGAAATAGATATTCACAATGGAGGACGCCGCGGCCGAGGTAGGTTTACAGTTTGAATTTGTTAACACTTGTATCTGTTATATATGTTCATTTAAATATTTCACTGAAACAACTTAATATTAACACATAAAATCCGGTTTAAAAGAGATCTATGACATAATAAAGAAGGGGTGAAATGTCGCTGGAATTTTTATCTGAAGATCCCCGTTCCAGCAGATCTCTTTTTCCAATTTATTTCAATTTAAAGTTTTTTGTGTATGTCTGGTCTACCATTAGGGTTTCAAAACATAATATCCAAACTTATAACAAATGTTAATTCATACTATAGATATATTACTAAATACAACTATTTATAATCATATTATAAAATAAAAAAACCTTTAAAATCTTTAAAAAAAAAAGGATAAAATATAAAATCATAAAAAAATATATATATATATACTAACAATCTTATCTACCTTCTTTATAAAACTCTTTTTTTTTTTTCCTTATTATTAGTTTGATTAAAAGTGCATGGTTCTGTCTTTCTCTCTTTTTTCTAACTATTATATATATTCTCTCTTCGATTATTCTATATATAGGATTAGAGTATGTCTGAATGACGTGTAAAAGCCGATGTAATAGACGTTACGTTGTTAATTTTTATTGTTATTAATTATAAATATATAATTAACTTGAGGATGTAGTAGAAGTAAAGGATTTTTTTTTTCTCTCTCTATCTACAAATTAATAACATTTTACAAATTTTATAATTTGAATTTAAATGATCATAATAGTGAAGATAATCTTAATACAAAACTGGACTATAAAATTAAATAACTATTTATTATTATAATTAATTTAGATTTAGCTTGCTAATCTAATCAAATCTAACTGATATAAGTTATCATTATTATCAGTTTAATCCTTAAGTTTTAAATTTAGAATCACTGTTATAATTTTGTTATATAGTTTCTACACTATATATATATATATATTGAAATTCTATGTATGTACCTCTACAGACCTATATACTTATGTCCATAGATTCACTAAACACCCCTAAGCTGCCTTCCATAGAAAATACAGGATATATTCCAAACCAATCCAATACAATAGTAGAGCGGTCTAGAGATTAATTTGGTGAAACCGCTGAGAGGGCTCACTACTGATGAGCTAAGCCCTCTCATTCAATAACTTATATCATTGTAGTAAAAGGTCTGTAGAGATATTATTTGATGATATTATTGAAAAGAAACACATTGCCAGTATTTGTTACAAATGATATTTTACAAGTATTTTTCAAAAGTATATATTGTTCACACTCACGCAACTTAAGGGGAAACTGATTGTAAATTGCTTCGATCATCAATGGTGAATATTGAGAATTTTCACTATTTTTAATCTACCACATTTATACAATCATAGATAAAATTTAAGGAAATGGAAAGTCTTTGATATCGCCGATCGTCTATTTATTATTATTTTTTTTTTTGAAGGAGACGGAGACAATTTTGTTTACACTTGGTTATCTCTTATGTCTTCAATATAGGTCACTGTAATAACTTTGAGAGTTATTGTCTGAATCCCGATATATATGGTAAAAGGTACAACTTCCTTAAGTTTTGTCTGTGAGTGTATAACGTCAATCTCTTAGTTCTGAAGATAATTTGTAAGTTGATTCAGAGAAAAATACACATCAACCACCAATAGTTTATTTCAACTCCCGACATTTCAATGACTTCACCCTGTCACTCTTTTCAGGGGAAATATTGGTTGATGTGGCTGGGTTTTTTTTCTCTCTTTCTTTGAGTCAATATCTTATAATACAAAATAATGCGGCTTATGATTGTAGAACGACATTTGAAAATTATCCCGCATGTGTTTCTTTTGAACGAAAAATCGAAATTTATTTTAAGGAGAAATAACGATTATTTCTAACCTTAAGGATAAAGTATGAAAGGATAAATTGTGAAGAGTAATGATAAACGGAAAAATAAAAGTGTCCAGTGTCAATATCTTAGTTTAAAAATATATAAAATTACCAGAGAAGGCAGAAGAAATTCTTTCTACTAATGTAGAATTGGAGACATATTTGAGGAGAATAATTCAACAGGTTGAAGTTAAAAGTAACAAAAATTGAGAAAAGGGAGGAGGATCAAGTAAACATCTTCATTAGGTTTCTTCTTCAGCCTATCTGTGCTGGCTGACATTCTTGTTTCTTTCCTCTTCTCTTCTCCAGACTGTCCTATCGAATAAGATCATTTTTACGATAATTTGAATCTCCGGATATCATTGAGAAGAAGAAACCAAAACTAACGATGACAAATTTCTTTACTGAAGATATATAAGCTTGGAAAGAGAGATTTCGTACAATAATGTCCGTTAATAGGCTGTAATACGAATAATACATGACATTTACATATAAAATGAAAGGATTTAAAAGCACGAATGTTTCTTTTATACATAATACAAACTTCTACTGCTCTTACTGTGATGAAAATATATATTGGGAGGGCTTGGCTCATCAGTGGTGAACCCTCCCAGCGGTTTCGCCAATTTATTCCACCAGACCGCTTCTCAGAGCTCTAATACTGTATTGGACGATTCTGATTATATACGCAGCACTGAAGGATGGAATCTCAGAAATGGTTTTCAATAAAACTATGGACATAAGCTTATAGGATAGTAGAATTACATTCAAATATTTGCATCGAGCAATGCTCTTCCGCAAACAATAAAGACAAGGCCAGTTAGGCATAAATTAACACATTTATTACAGCCTGTTTTATATTGGACACGATAATAACATTACAGCCTGTTGAAGGACGTTATTATACCAAAGCTCACCAAGCCTATACTTCTTCAATAAAGAAATAATTATTATCCGAAAGCTTTCCAAGCTTATACCTCTTCAAAACAGAAACTCATCATGTTTACCTCTGTATCTTCATAGTAAGATCATTTTCCTTTATTAAAAATATATTTGAAAGATAAATGGTCCCATTATTTCGACGCTGAATAAGTCTGTGTTGGAAGGTCCCAATAGCTTCAGAAATTGTGGATAATCAGAGCCCAAGAAGAGAGAGTTGCATGGAAAGATTCTTGAGATCATATTTTTGATGAAGTAGGATGATTCGTCTTCCATTTAAGATTAAGAGCAAGGGGAGAGATACCAGTAGTGTTTGGTATAAACATTGGTAGTCCATTCAATCCATTGTTATATATAGATGCGTCGTAACCTTTCATTGTTATCTCCCTTTACAAAATGGGAATCTACCTGGTGACCACATCTATAAGAAGTTTTGGGGGCTGGTTGTTGTTGTTTTGTCCAATCAAGAGTCTCAGAAGTCTCCATGCATCTCTATCACAGCAGTCACAATGTCCACTATCTTGGGTGTGTAAAGTTCTGGGTCTATGTCAATTTTTTGTAAGGCTGCGGCCATTGCTGGACATGAGAATATGTGAGTAGGTGTTAGTTCCACACCAGGACAGTTGTTGCATGTCCTGTAGGTTCTTGTACCATTTGGATGTATTGTCATTCCTTTATGTTTTGTTTGTGAGTTATGAGTCTGGTATGTTTAGAGTTTTGTTCTAAGTCTTGTTATAGTTTTTTGTAATTATTCTCTCGGAGTTTATTTGGAATATTTGATCTTTTCTTGTTTTTTGTTTAATTATCTTGTATTTTGCCAAAGCCTCAGCGTCAAATACTGACATTTGTTTTTTCCTTTGGTTCAACTTTCTGGCTTTGGTGGATGACTGGTGTAAACCATTGATTCCAATAGCCATGCCTGGGATCGAATCCCGCATTGGACACTTTTTCCTGAATAAAAATATTACCACAATATAGCCTCCGATTTTTGCAAAAGTCATATCCCATTAGTGATTTTAAGTAACCTAACGGGGTTATGGCACATTAGTAAGTTCAAAAGTCGAAATTTTTTCTACATATATAGATATGAAAAAATAGTACAAATGTAACATTGTACTGGGATAAGGTGCATAAATTAAGAAAAATGCATCTCCTTATCGTGCAACTGAAAGTTTCTGATGGCTGGCGCCATCTATCGGAATAAATATCAACTATTCTCGTTAATTTTTAATTATTCCAGAATTGGCCAAATACCCATTTCTTGATTAGTCAAGAATGGGTATTTGGCCAATTCTGGAATAAAATAAAAATCAACGAGAATATTTGATATTTATTCCGATAGATGGCGCCAGCCATCAGCAACTTTCAGTTGCACGATAAGGAGATGCCTTTTTCTTAATATATAGATATGTGGTGCACTTACAGTAAAAGCAGACGCCAACTACTACCCACCATTATGTGTACTAGGGATAATAAAAATAGAGAAACATTTTATTATTTTAATAAGTTGCTTTTTGACGAAGAGCCGCTACACTATTTTATTGTTCAACTAGACGCTGTAAAAATATTATTTTTTCATACAACGAGATTCGTTTTTATCCTATTAAAAATGTAAGTAGCTTTCAAGTGTGAAAACTCACAAACTTCTTTACAGACTTATATCAAAGTAATATTAACTACTTCTTAGCGCTAGGGATCTTTGAAAACATATAAAGGGTCCTTGTTTGTGTGCTAAAAATTATATATTTTTGATATAACCCTGTAGAAAAATAAATAATAACAGCACTTCGCTTTATCCATAGGGGTTCTTTTGGATTCATGATTTCATATACATGGACAATTTTTTGGCTTTCCAACTTGTACTAAACGTGTATAATCGCTTAGTAAATGCAAACCTATGATCACCACCAATATCGTTCTTTTAAAAAAGACAAATTCAAAAAGGTAAATTACATTCGGTAGAAAAATTATCTTCAACTTCAGGATTCCAGTCTGGACAATGGCACAATAAATCTGTCTATAATTCGATAAAATAATACCTTGAATCAATATTAAAATAAAAACATGAAGCCTCCAGGGAAAAATTTCTTTTAAATATATTTTTTATTTAAAAAATATCTCGAGCTTTCGGGAAAGTAAGCCCTTCTACGGGAGAAAATACTTTACATGATTAATACGCCAATAAAATATGATTTAAAATTAAATAAAGTCCTTTGATTGTTAACAATTTTGTCACAGAATACTCTGTGATGGCCTACTCGGTTTATCATCATCAGTCACGTGACGTCATCATTTTATATGTAAATATTTTGTTTAGATATCTCTCAGTTTAAGATAGAAAATAATTGTAAATACTTTAACTTTGTTTTATAATTACTGGTCTCACTTATAAGCTTAATATGAACCAATCTAACATTGACAATGAAGCCACAGGACGGTGCAACAATATTTTCCAGGAAAAACTTCCATATTCATGTTAGTCATAGAATTGGCCTGGCCACTCTACTAGCTAAACATCTCTTTGTCTAATTCTTAAGATTTCATTTGATCCCTTGTGGATCTCATGCATTTAAAGCCTGTCTTAGACTGACCATGGTCATTATTATCTCGAAACCATGATATCCAGGTTCTCAAATTGTCAAAATTGGTGTTGTCACTGAGTCCGCTAGTTTGCCGAGTCGGTCAATAGATGACTGGTTTAAACGTCTATTTTGATGGGTGAGACAAACTTTATTTTTATATAGTATAATTCTGTCATAAAAATAATACGCTTTTGTATTGTGTATAAACGAAACATTCGTGCTTTAAAATCCTTGGTTACATATTTACATATTAGACCTGTTACTTCAATAAAATACATATTAGACCTGTTACATGAATAAAATTCCTACCACGTGTTTGACGGGTGTGGCGAACTATATTTTTATATAGAATAATTCTGTCATCAAAATAATACGCCTTGTTTTACATATTTACATATTAGACCTGTTACTTCAATAAAATTCCTATCACGTGACTATATCCAATATTCTTAGCAGAAATCTAAAGTAGGAACACGAAAGAGAAGCTTTGTACCATCCTTTCATTTTAAATAATACGCCTTGTTTACATATTTACATATTAGACCTGTTACTACAATAAAATTCCTACTACGTGACTATCTCCAATATTCTTAGCAGAAATCCAAAGTAAGAACTAGAGAGAGAAGCTTTGTACCATTCTTTCATTTTAAATAATACGCCTTGTTTACATATTAGACCTGTTACTTTAATAAAATTCCTACCACGTGACTATCTTCCATAGAGAGACAATGACAATGAAAAAGGTTTATTGACTTCTAGTCAACGGTTAAAATTTTATATAAACAAAATATAACAAAATAAAAAAATTCTAAATTTCTAATATTCCATAGAGAGATTGAGATTGAAACTACTTTATTTCAAAGTACATATAAGATTATATAAGGTTAAAAGAGAGAGAGAGAAGCTTTGTACCATTATAACCTCAAAGTAAAACTTTCTCTTCCTCATTCCTCCAAAATGTATTATTAGGTAAACTACATTCATAGCACAAGAGGTTCCTGGAGCCAAGAATAACTAAGCCTAACTACCCGGTTGTCCTTCATATATAAGTCTTTGTTTTATTTACAGAGTAATTAGAGCTCCACGTCATGAGGTTGTGCCAAACTGATTTGTCTGTTGGGAGATTTGTTTTTCAACGATGTCAAGCTTATTATAAAATAAATGAAGCTTCCAGGGTTAAGTTTCTTGTGCAACTTTTTATTGTTCAAGCTTTCGGACTTGTCAGTCCTTCAGCAGGATCCGAAAGCTTGAAAATAAAAAAAGTTGTACAAGAAACTTAACCCTGGAAGCTTCATTTTTTTATTTTATAATATTATAAATCAGGGAATTTATTTATATGTCAAGCTTATATTGATGATTCCTAGATGGCCGGTTGTATGGAATCCTTGGTATTAGAAAGCTTGGAAAGTGAAGAGGAACGTGGTTGTCACTTTGACAATGGCACAAATCGGACCATTTAGTTAGGATGTTGAGTAATACTCTCGCAGTGTATGCAAATCTACAGAGATTCCCAGTGGAGTTGTATCTTCAATGTCCGTCTATATTTTCTGTGCGTTTTCTTTTATTGTGTGCAACATTCTATAGAAGGGTTGGATTGGAGAATGGTGAGTTACTACAAATGTATGTGGAATATCTGCTGCACGAAATACAGTTGTGTTATGATTTACTACTCCATACGACTTTAATGGCCTTGTACAACGTGTTCTTCCACGGAATAAGAATTAAAAAAAAAAAAAAAAAAAAACGAAGACACTCTTTTAGAAGTCAGCAGACTATTAATTCAAAAGGGAACAAACAAAAAAAAAGGCAGAAGATCGTTTAAAAAATGGCCACCAGAGTTGTAAAAGAGCGCTACCAATGGGATATAAAAAGAATCTTTTATAGAAAGAGCATAAGATCCATTTCCGACAAAGTCGGCAAGAGTTCGTCTGGCCAATTATCCTCGTCTCCAATTAAAGTGATTAATTGTCGGCTGCTTCTTCCCGGAATAAATCTCGTCTGCCATTAAATTTGGACCACACAGAGTTCGTCTGCTTCATAATGATCATGCACGTGGCAACCCTTCTAACACCGCCGCTCCTTTTTTTGACACCGTTTTTAAATACCAAATGGTGGAAAACGCCAAATGTTCGTCTGCCGATTAATTTAAGACTTATCTCTAATTACATTTTTATTTTTTTAATTTGACATCTCAATCTTTTGTGTTTGTTGTGTCTATATTTCTTAAGTGAAATCTTAATCAAATTATTTTTATCAAGTTTCGTTTTGAACTAAATATTACAAACATTACAGAGATGCTCATGAAGAAATAATCAAATTTTTTCATTTTTCACGTGCGCTGTATTATATAGAAAGTCAGAAAAGAGTTTTCTTTTTAAACCCTTCATAATATTTTTGTTTGTTAAATTCGAGCTCACGCTCTTTATCAGGCAGAATATTGGACTGAGAGTGAACGCAGAAAGGTGAAATATACGTATTACGGATACGTAGATAGCCCTCACATATGTTCACTCTTATTTACATATCCTCTCTGTTGAAGAGCGATAGCTCGAAAGCTCGCGGTTTTGTTTAATATACAAACTTATTGAAAATGATTTTAAAACTCATTTTGTGCAATAGTAGGCCGCAAATTTTCGTATATTTAAATATTCTTCTTCTTTCTTATCTTCACTCTATCATATCAGGATATCAAGCCTGTAGAGTTTGAGATTTTTTATGGTGTCTGCTGAGGATGAGCAGAGCTTCATATCAATGTCATGATAGTTATTTAAACAGTTAATATATCTACACTTGCACACATTAATAAAAAATACATATCATACTATTCTAATTGAATGTTTATAAAAATATTTTGCACGCATTACAATGTTTAGCGAAAACATTATAATTTTATTATGTAATAATTTCTCGAACAAAATTAAGCAAGAATTACTTATTTTTTTATCATTCACTATATTACCTCTATAAAATTTGTAACAAATAAATATATACTGGCAATGTGTTTCTTTTATATTATATCATCAAATATTATCTCTACAGATATTGCAATTTAATTTATAAATTATACTACCTGTGTATTTTTATTCGTTCCAAGTTTATTTTTGGAGGGAAATAAATTTAATTGAAAAAGAACCTTTCTCGAAAGCTGTAAGAGTTTTCGATTTGAAATTATTACTCTGGAGAGAGGACATACATTGAGGACGCCGTTCGCTCGCCAAATAACATCAACGTAACTGAGTGGCCGCTCAAGATGTGATTTGCATATGTTTCCAATGTCGGGAAAACGATATAGAAATAGGGAGGAATCTATTTCTGTGGTCATTACGCAATGAACGGAAATAACATCTCATAAATACGCCGGCTCTAAGTGCCCTGGACATGTTTATGTGGCGTGTTCCTTTTCACTCGAGTGAGCTCTAGCTATCAATGACTTTTTTATATTATTTAATTCCGCGCTATTTTTACCGTGCTTCATTACCAGTTTTTCAGAGCATTTCATTTAATTTTTGAAAATAATTACCGTTGATTAGTTATAGTTTTTAAATTACAATAATCTATGAAAAAGTAAAAATCAATATCAGGTAAAAAGTTTATTTTAATTTAAATTTGTAAGTTTTCGAGCAAATATACTGTTCTTCAACAGGCTGATATTCTATGTACAATCTCTAAATAATATTTATACAAAATAATTGAAAACTTTTGTTATTGGCATGTGTGTAGGGTAACTATTGCTCACACAATAATATATGGTGAAGTTTTCCTATACGATAAAATTGATTTTTCTTTTTCTAAAACTAGGTATAATTTGTTTGTTTATGCAAATGTGTCATTAAAACGCACCGCACACACAATTTTCAAAAAGTTTAACAATAGAATTTTAAATATTTGTTATAACTCAGATATTAATTTATATATATATGATATATATAGGACAACACATACCTGAATCTGT
>CP092868.1:5615140-5636400 GCA_030710605.1 Cordylochernes scorpioides | reverse complement strand
CAATATATGTGTTTTTAATTGAACGTTGTTCATGTGAAAAAAAAACATATTTTTGTTTTTAATATTAACACCTTTTTAAAATATTTTTTTCATTTTTTTCACATAACTAATATGTAAATATGTATTTATATTGTAAACACACAGCTCTCTTTTTTTAATTGAAGTTTAATGCACAATGAATGTGAAAAATATTGCTTAAAAACTGTAAAACAATATATAAATTTACCAGGCGTCCGAGATATAAAAAATAAGATATTTTAAACCATTTTATCTAGGAAATAATAATATAAAACGAGAGAAAGCGCTAAACCATTACCCTTTAGAATAAATTAAAGAAATCTGTATCTATAAAAAAAGTAGGCCTAGCAGATAAGCGCTCCAAATAGTTCCATATGAACCGTAAATAACTTTGACACCAGGAGAGAGGAGGCTACTTGTAAGGATAATATATCGTAGAGAGAGAAACGGCTTCAACTTCATAGAAGAAGAATAAAAAAATGACTAGCTGTAGGGAGAAATGGCTTCACCGGTCATAGAATAATAGCATATATAAAAAAAATAATAAAATAAAATAGTGAACAGGAGTACATTTTACAGACTCATTACTAGGAATGATCAGGGTGGATATTTTATTTTCAAATTGAGGGTCTCTCCTTTATTCAATTAATGAGCTTGGGAGGGTTGACAAATTACGTCAAATTACGGGGCTTGGCTGTCGTGGTGTCGCATAGCAGAGTAGGAAGCCATATCGGCTCAATTTGTCCGAGGAAGCGCTTCGACCATTAAGGGTTGTTGGGTTGAAACCAGATCCTGGCAGATTAGACACTCCAGGGCGATGATTTCTCTCTCTCTCTCTCGCATCATTCTAGATAGATAGCTGGACTGTCTGCTGCTCGCCTATTGACAGGTATATCTTTCCGAAAATTACACCCTTGTCCCCATCTTTGTCCTACCTCTTTCAAACTGCACTTAAAGGAGCACAATCTTTTTTTTTTTTTTAACTTCCATTCTTAACCTTTTCTATCTTGAATCCTTTAAAATCTTCCTTAAATCCCCCTCTCCCCCACCTTTCTACAGTCACCCCGCCTCTCCACTTATCGTTTGCCTTCAATATTCACCTTTTAAAATTGATTCGTCTTTTGGTATCAAGCGACGTTTTCGCGTCTGCTATCTTTTTTTTTTTTTTTCTAAAAAAAAAAATTGGAGAGAATAGAGAATATAAAAAAAAGAAATGATTTCCATTTATGAAAATCATACCGTCTTTTTCCCAAATGTCCTCCTATTCCAAATTCTCTTAAGCACCCACTTTTACTTTCAAATCCACGTCTCAAATAGAAAAGTTTTTTTTTCCTCTTTGGATCCTATTTTCTTTCAATCGTATCCACTTTTTCATTTTTTTTTTTACTTTCTTTGTCGAGTGCTGCTAGTCTACTAAAACAGTTGAATTTGGAATTCTTCTGAAATTGAATACCTTTATTGGATCGGAATCATATACAAAAAGCTCAATATATTATGGATTCCGTATTATCTTTTTAACTTTTTTTTTCTCCTTTTCTTTTGAATAGATTGACCTGAGCTATATAGATTTTTTCTTTCAGATGACTTTTATTGACTTTCGAAGATTATTTTTATGAATAATCAAATTTTAAAAATTTATTTGATTTTTGAGAAAATTATTAAATTAAATATTTTAGAGAATTAAAAATATGTCATTTTATAATTGATTTTTAACTAATACTAATTTATAAAGTTTTTTTTTAATTTCTCAAAAAATATTTTTTTTTAATGATAAATATATAAATAGAATTTTATACACCTTTATTACAAGAAAAAGGCAAAAAGGAGATTAGTCTAATTAATACATTGTAACAAAGTATTTATTATTTTATTCACAGAGTATCATTTATTATGTTTATATATTTAGCTACTCTGTAAACTTCCCTCATTGCTTATCTTTTGTTTATCATGCAATCTCCCCCCCCCCCCATGACTAGACTTCTAGACTGTAGCTGTACAGCCTGGGTAGTTGGGGATTTACGCTCCAGGAGCCCGGGTTACCTCCATTTTCTCTCTTCTCTCATTCTGAAGTTTGCAGCCCCGTAAATAAAGATATTTCCGAAGTTTGTCTTTCCGAATTTTCCACGTGGCAATATCTTCATATATGCATATTGTTTTTAATTCTCTCTATCATATTTTTTATTTTAATGATTCATTTAAATACCAATATATGATATTAAAAATAAATATACTCTCATACAAAAAGTTTGGCAATATTTCTCTTAGTTACAAAACTAGTTTATAAATGTAGAAGGAAAAGCCATTTTCTGATTGTGTAACTAAAATTTTCTGATTGTGTAACTAAAATTTTCTGATTGTGTAACTAAAATTTTCTGATTGTGTGTAACTAAAATTTTCTGATTGTGTAATTAAAATTTTCTGATTGTGTAACTAAAATTTTCTGATTGTGTAACTAAAATTTTCTGATTGTGTAACTAAAATTTTCTGATTGTGTAACTAAAATTTTCTGATTGTGTAACTAAAATTTTCTGATTGTGTAACTAAAATTTTCTGATTGTGTAACTAAAATTTTCCGATTGTGTAACTAAAATTTTCTGATAGCTTACGCCATCTATCGGAATAAATATAAACTAATCGTTGATTTTTAATTTTTCTAGAATTGGCCAAATACCTCATTCTTGATTAATTAAGCTAACCAAGTACGCGTTTCGGGTTGGTGGACAAGTGATATAAACAGTCGATTTCCGGCAACAACGACCCGGGATCGAATCCCCGCATTGAACACTTTTTTTTTAAAGAAAAAAAATTTGCTTCAATTGCCCTATATTCTTGCAGATAATCCAACCTCACCATTCTTTATTTCAACTTAGAGCGCTATGTCCCCCTAGGGACACTTGCACTTTAAAGATAAACAAACATTTTGAAAGAAAAGAAAGAAACATATTTTAAAATATGTACAGAATTAGTATGCAAGTTAGTTAGATGAAAAGATAAAATATATATACAGTGGTACCTCGACATACGAGTTTAATTCGTTCCGCAACCTTGCTCGTATCTTGAATTACTCGTATCTCGAAGCAAATTTCCCCATACAAAATTCCCATTTAAAATCACAGATTAATATCTTCAACACTACCGAACCGAACTCGTATCTCGAATTTCGCTCGTAACTCAAAGCAAAAAATCACTTGCTCGTCGGCTCGTATCTCGAAAAACTCGTATGTTGGGGCGCTCGTATGTCGAGGTACCACTGTATGTCATAATTTGTATAGTTAATGCCGAGAGATATAATTTATTTTTCATAAGATATTGTAGGTGTGTGGTTGGCTTGTTCATAAATGTCTAGAAAAATCTCTAAGGTCATTGAAACAGCAATATGTATTGGAAGAAAAGTCCTCTCTCAAGATATGATCAAGAAAATTGAAGACATAAAAATACGCATTCTCGAAAGAAGGAAACCTTTGATTATCTCCAGTATTTTACTGGCATAGCGTGTATAGCCAAGAAGAGCGAGGCGGTTCCATATTCCAACAGAACTATCCTCGGCAGTTGCAAGAGAAGGCTCAGAAATGAAGCTTCTAGGAAGTTATCTGAAGGTTTCTACGGTGATTGTTTGAGTAGCGATAATGCATTATATAAGACCATTGAAGAAATTGTTAACAGAATCCTGAATGCAAACCCAGAAGCCAAAAGTAACTTGGAAGATCTAAAATTGTTAGTAACAAATAGTAATCACCTCTATTCTGGTCAGTATGGAAATGTACTTTGTGTTCCCACTCATGAAATCGGTGATGAGTCTGAAATGAACCTCTTAACATACAGGCTGGGTAGGCTAATGGCTGAAATGCTTCTTATGAATTCTCAAAATAAGTATGTAAATATGTTACGCTTGTGTTAAAATGTAAATAGGTAAATTCATCCATCTATAAAAGCTGTACAATAAATAAAGGTGGCAGACATCGCGGGTGCGCTGTTCGCTTGGCATAACGGTCGCGCCTTTTCATTTGACCACGACATATATATATATGTCACATTCTGCTTATAAATTATTAATAGATGTAAATTTTACGCTGTCAGGAATTATGTAACTATAAATAAAAGGATTGAAATAAAGTTAGTTAGTCAGACGGTTGATTGTTCTCTCTTTCTTTACGCAAAACATCTGAATATTGGCGTGTACAGATCATCATAGAAACGTTGCATATATATTAACACAATTGATATATGTACAAAGGGTTGGTATGCAAATTTAGTTAAATGAAATCAAATTGTAAAGTATTGTGTGTACTCGAGAAAAACAATTTAAAGATAAACCTCACCAGTGAGTGCAAGTAACCAAACATGGCTCTGTCACACTTGTAACTACTAAAGTCAAATAGCTTTCTATATGTGTAGACATGTGGTGAATTTACAGTAAAATCAGTCGCTAAATACCCACCAGGATTACCGTGTCCTGTACAACGTATACTAGGGATTTATACAACCATTAAAAAGATATGGGATACAGTCAGCATGAAAGATTGCTTTTGGACTATTAGAGGCATTGAATGATGGAATGTGGTGAATAGTCGGTGGAGTCCATCAGAGATGGGAAGATCCCAGGACCAAGACTTGTAATAGCTGATAGAGAAGGATGGCGATTGGCAGTAAGGATAATACGATCAGCAATAAATGGAGAACCCACTCTGAAATCACTGAGTCCATCACGGTAAACGAGGTAAATTGAAATTGTAAATGCAGAAGTCCATCATTCTATTCATTATAATATATAAATTCTATATAATATATAGAATATTATATATATTATATATATTATATATAAAGATCATATATCTTAAATACTAGTTTGAATTTTTATAATTCGAACTCATTCATATTTAGGAATTCAAAAAGTCGTCTGCAAAATATTTCTAGCATCTATGAAAAAAGAAAATATTTTATCACTTTTGACCATAAAATGTTATGTTTATAAAAAGAAATATAAAATTACCATTGAAATTATAAATCTTATTAAGATTTTAATTTCAAAGGCTTATTTTTGCCCCAAAAGATATTTGACAAAAAAAAAAAAGAATAAAAAAATATTTCACCACCACTTATTTATTTTTATTTTTTTGTAAATCAGCAAAGCACTCACTTCTCTCTACAGCGTTGCCAATTAAATTTAATGAACTCACAGACAGGCAAGTTGGAAACGCCATTTGTCAGTGTAGCCAGACGCGTGATCTATATTTAAACTTCCCCACTCAGTGAAAATATATATTTTTTTACAACCAAACGAAGGGAAGTTGGTGACATTTGTCACGACTCTTGATGGCTAATCACTCAATTACCACTTGAAAAATGAACGAGAATTTGTCAAAGCTAAAAATTCGGAGCAAACGATAAAAAAAAAAATAAAAATGGCGTCTCTAATAAAAATCCCGTCACCCTGAATGTCAGTGATTTGCCAAAAGGGGGTAATTACTTGCCTGGTTTGCCTCCCTATTTTAAAAGATGATCATTTATCATCATCAAACCATTATTAATCTCGAACCCGGCGTTATTCGAGCGAGAGATCGCCGATACTGCTCGGTGCCAATTAGCGCCTGAAGAAAAACATGTTTAGGCGTCGAATGATTTACCCAAATTTCCTCCACTTCCCGATATGTCTTCCACATCAATGGAAACTTATCTTTTCCTTTCTTCTTTTTTTTTACCCACTATTCTTTCTGTATCAAATTTTTTTGCTGTTGTTTTTATAAAGATTTTTCCCCCAGTTGTTTAAAATCATCTCTCTCTCTCTCTGAAAATCTCTTTCTGAATTTAAAGCAATCCACATAAAGAAAACTTTCCAAACGTATCTTAAACACTCATAGACAAAACTTAAAGAAGTTGTACCTTTCAGCATGTGTATTGGTATCCAGACAATAACTCTGAAAGATATTACAGTGACCTTTATTGAAGACACACGAGATAACCAAGTGTGAACAACCTCTGGCTCTTAAAAAAAAAGGCGATATCAAAGACTTTCCACTTCCTTAAGTTTTGTCTATGAGTGTAGATTTATAAAAATATTCTTCATTAACATCTTCCAATTTAACAAAATCAAGCAGACGCCTTTTTCATCAGCTCAGCAAGAACTAATAATCTAAGTTGATTGGGCCCTCAAGCTAGACAAAATAATTTTCTTCATTTCCAAAACCACTTTCCTTCCACAACTCAACTGAAAGAAGATGAAGACAGAGTCCTAAATAACAATGTCAGTATTTTATAAAAGACCATAAATATAAGTTCAAGTGTTGTATACCTAGGAACACTAGCGGATTATCATGAGACTATCATGAATCTAGGCCGCCTAAATGTCAAGGACAATAATTTATTTTTAAATAGGTTGATGGAGTCTACAACTTGATTAGACCGGCAGTAAAGAATTAGAAATTTCCTCTTTAAACAACATGAGAGAAATGACAATAAACGAAAAACATATTTTCAATAGGATTAATCAAGAATGGGTATTTGGCCAATTCTGGAATAATTGAAAATCAACGAATAGTTGATATTTATTCCGATAGATGGCACAAGCCATCAGCAACTTTTAGTTGCCCGATAAAGATATGCTTTTTTTTTTTAAATTTACATTTTCAATAGTTACATAGTGTGTTCCCCTTCCATCAACTTATACAGATTGTTCACTTTGTAAACCTATATTTACATCATAATTCACCCTACTATGATATTGTAGCCATTCCTGTACTGATGAAGGCTGTAACCCGAAACCGTGGTATAGAAGTTGATAACTTTTGTACACAATTGCCTTCTTAGTTGCACAATCCGAAATTTGCTGTCTATTGGTGCATACAACTTTTCGAACTCTTCCCAAACTTCTTTGGGAGTATTTAATTGCTTAACATGCATTTTCTGCTCATTTTCAATCCCTAGGCAAATTTTGGTGTATGCCTTTGACTGTCGCGATAAGTAAATTTTCGTTTCCGTTACATTACTTGGGTCAGGTTTAGCCTCTCCAGGATCTATTAAGCTCCATAGTTTGTTTTCCATCAAATTTAATTTCATCTGGAAACTCCAGATAGAATAGTTGGCATCATTTAATTTCGTGATTAACAAATTTGCCTTTTTTTTTTCTTTTCTTATGCAAAAATAAGAAGATAATTGATTTGGTATTGTGGCACATTATTTTTATCACTACCTACGTGTGTCTGTGCGTTCTTCATAGGAGAAATGAATAAATTGGAATGTTATACATTGTAAAAGAAAATGAATTGACACAAGACAAAGCTATACAACCAGTTTAACCGCATAAGTTTCTTTTAATTTATGAAAAATCATTTTTAATTTCAAAGAGAAATAATTTAATATTTCTAACTTTTGGATGACGTATGAAAAGGTAGAATATATGAAGAGTGATGGTCTATATATGAATGGATGACGTATGGAGGGTGAAAAGACAAGACAGTTGGGTTCATGACTCCGATATAGAAGGTTATGGTAGTGAAAAGGAATGGGCCACAACACCACAAATTCAAACAAATTTCAGACAACCTCGCACCAGCATAAAGTTGTGTAATGGGGTGATGAACAAATTGCATTGTTTTAATTCATTTTTAACGGGAGAGGTTCCTTTTTAGCATATATATATATATAGTGTAATTTACATAGGTTGTTTACGATCAATGCGAAATGGCTAAAAAATGGAAACGTTTAGTTTTTCGAAATATTGCTCTAATTTTTATTAGCAACCCTTTTTTTTCTGTTGAATCCAAAATTGATCATATATCTATATGTCATGTATATATGCATATATCCAATCATATATCTATATATTATTGTATATATACATATATACAAATAAGGGTCGCCAATGCCGGCAAAATAGACGCTAAAACTAAGCGTCGTAAATTGACCGTCTTCGCAAACTAACGGACTCAGGTCAGTAACAAAACCACAACACCAGCTTTGGTAAACTGAGAAGCATCCACCTGAAGACCTTGGTTTCGGGCAAATGGCCTTCGTCAGTCTGGGCGGACTTTATCCACAAGGGATCAAAAGGAATCTTTACAATCTGTCAAAGAGGTGTTTAGCTGGTAGAGTGACTAGGCCAAATCTATGGCTAAAATATAGATGGAACACCTCTTTGACAGATTGTGAATATCCCTTGTGGTTCTCATGGAATAAAGTTGTTTTTATATAAATACAAACACAGCTCTCTTTATCTGTTTTATAAACTCTATATTTACATAGTTTACATATTTTATCAAAATCTTATATGCATATATTACCAAATATTTAAAAACTGTAAATGTTTATTGAGAAATAATATACGTGCCTCAATCTATCTTAAGTTTCTTTATTTTAGATCTTTCGATGCTTCACTACCACCAAGGGGTGTTAGGGAAACTCTCCCCTGAAGAAGGTGACACTGAGTCAACGAAAGTTCAGGAAATAAAGAAATTTAAGAAGGATTAAAATGCATCTATATTCTTTATCAACAAACTCCCAAACAGCAGATGATTTTAAATGTGTTTGTTTATAAAGCAATTATCCGAAACTAAAAAAAAAGTGAAAAGGTCTTAGCCCGTTTTCAGTCTTTATTTATATCATAACTGCGTTTATTTATTTACATAAGCGCCTTTTAGAGTTAGTATTTCACAAAACTGAACACATTGGTATACCTTGATAATGGTTGGTTTTCTGCATATCGTCTCTCCTTCTTTTCTATCTCCAACCATCATGACTGGGTGAAGTAGAATGCGTCTGCCTTTGTCATTAAGACTGGGAGCACTACTCAGTGGCAGGCCGACTTAGCTCCAAAAGAAATGGCTGCCTCTGACATGAGGAACAGACGCAGTCGCTCCTAACATGGAGTGCAAACGCTGCTCATCCTGTATCCCTGGATCAGGAGTCCTTACAGAATACTATCAGCCGGGCCAGCTGAGCCCAGGTTTTTTAGTGGGCTTGTTACTGCTCCCCCTCCTCTTTTTTCATCCGGGCTTGGGACCGGCAAAGGTGGAGTTCTGCATATCGTCTTCTTCTTTCTTATCTCCACTCAATCAAATTAGGGTATCAAGCTTGTAAAGCTTGAGACTGCATATCGTAATAGTGTCAAATCAATCTCATCTACGATCGAATATGTAAACTTTAATGTATAAAGATTTATGTGGATTTTGAAGATTATTTGTTGGTTAAGAGTTTATTTGGAAAAATATATTTCTACATAAACCTTTGCCTTTTTTAAAATTTATTTCCTGACTTTTCAGTGACTCGCTGGCATTCCCCCGAGGACAAGGAATCACTGAAACCTCGGGAAATATGTAAAAAGAAAATTAGTTGATGTAAACATATCTTTTTCTAAAGATTTATTGATTGCTTTATTTTCAAAGAATACCTTTTTTAACTTTCTTTCTTCGTCAAATATTAAGCTTATTTCTTCAAAAGGAGAAACTATTTTTTATCTATTTTTAAAAGTGGCTTCTCCAATATAGATAGGTTTTCTGAAGCAAGAAAATGATTATTCTTTGAGTGTGAAAGCTTATAAAAATAGGAACTTACCCTCTACCAATTAATTTGTTTATTTTTCTTTGTCGTCTGTTTTTGCACAAGTTGAATCTGGTTAGAACGATGTATGTAAATTAGATGATTCTTTTGTTGCCTTAAATACGAGGTAATTAACTCGTTTCTCTCTCTATATCAGAAAATGTTTAAAGTTTAATAAATTAATTTTATAAATCTGAGAGTTGTCTTCAAAAAAACGATCCAACATTTTCATCATACAAAGCGTATTTATAAGCAAGCCTATTCTACCATTTAATTTCAATTTTCCATACTCACATCCAATTGGTTCCCCACCAATAGCAATCAAGCCACTTCCAGCGATACCGGAAAATCGAGTGGCTAACCCTACTGGGTGAATTCAACCCTGAAAACTCATTCTACCCATCCCATGGGGAGGGCAAACATCTGGGGGTTGATCACTCTGGAGATTTGCATATCTTGTTTATTTAATCAGACGATAGGGTAAACTTGTCGTTTGGTTCGAATTATCTTTGGGAAAATTTGATTATTTTATCTTTTTTTTTAAATCTGAAGACATTTTGTTATAGGTGGTTTCGTATGGATTGATAAATTACCAGGATTCCTCAAAATATTTAGATAATAGATTTTTTTATGATAGAGTATGTTTTTTTGTCTGTTTTGACTTAGCTTCTCATGTACATATGCAATCTTTTAAAATATGAATTATAAAAATAAGGAAAGTTAGTTTAAATATTTAAATTAAAATTAAGTAGGCTAATACTAGTATTAGTGTAATACTCCATATTACAAAAATATATGTTCATACGTAAATAAAAATATCGTCTGCTTTGAAATAAATTTTGAAATATTTTCTAATTAAAAATAAATTATTTTAATTTTCTTTTCTAATGAGGTATGTACAACCTGATATCTATTGAAAAATAACTTACTTTTTGATCAATTTTTTTATCCTCACCTGGGTTGCTAAACCTATTTATTTGAGAATGTATTATATTTGTTAGTGCGCTTGAAATATATTTTTACCAAGACATCTCTCACTAGCACTATGTACATTGTAATGACCTGTCGCCATTTTGTAAAGGTTAGTTGATGTAGTTCGGTTACGGGGTAAAAGAATATAGTACCTCCAAAGCCAAATAGTAATATAGATGTAAAATATTAACATGTGTAGATATAAAGATAAAGGGGTGAAATATATAGAATGAAATTCACTATTTAATCCCTGGGAAAGGGAAGAAAAATCATGTTTATTCAAACAGTAATGTTTATACATATTTATATACATTTATTTATAATTGTACATTGAGGAATTTATATTGTTATATACATTTAATATATATTTTTACAGAGAAAGTTTTTTTTATTTCGTGCCAAATATTGCACAAGTATGATTCAACATCTCTTATATAGAAATATATTTAAAGCTCGATTAATGTGATTTGTATTTTTGAAATTTCTGAAAAATGTGTTGAGTTTAAACGATATTATAGATTTAAGAGTAGAATTTTTAATATAACAATTATAAGAAAGCTACAGAAATATTAATAGATATATTCTGTAAATTAGAATTATATATTAATTATTGTGATATATAAGTGTTTCTAATAAAAATAAATTAAATAATCGTTTAAAAAACAACAGAAATCTATTTCAAATACCTTTTTTCATTGATTTTTAAATAAACGTCTAATAACAAATAATATTGTATTTATGTGAATTTCGGGTATCGAAAAGTTCTCTCTTATTTTTCTAAGAAAATATATTCAAAATAAGCACTTATATTAAATATTCATAATATAATCAAAATGTTCATATTTATTTTCATTTGAATATATATAATCATAAAATTCTCTTTGTATCGACTTGTTTTAAATCATAATAAAAATTGAAAACAAAATATTTAATATGAATCTTATATTCATATTTTAAATTTAGTTTTAAAATATAAAGATTGATTAAAGCATTGAAAGATGAGCAAAATAATATAATAATATTTAAAATAAAATACCTTCAGGTTTCAAAAATTATTTGACAGTATATACGTCACCAATGTTTTAACATAATGAAAGCTTGCATGCAGTAATATCCTCTAGAAATTGCGTATAATCCTTAATATAAATATTGAAAATCTTAAAATAACGAAATTCTTATTATCGTATGCAAATACGGGGTCAAATGTTAATAATTTTTACATTTAAACTATTTTAATAATAAATATTTGTCATTGATATATGTTTATGTGAAATATCAAGTAAATATTACTTATAAATAAATAATGATTTTAACTTTGGATTACGTCAATTCGTTGAAAGGTATTTAATAATTTAGAAATATTAGAATATTATATAAGATTTAGAAAATTTCAATATATTAAAAATAATAAATATGTATTGCATAAGATTTAAATACGTAGGAAATGATTTTCACGATAATAACTAATGTTAATTACACAAAAGTAAAAGATCATATTATAAAGAATATTTTTATGTCCTTCTCTCTTAAAGTTTTTTTTTTTCGCATAAGAGGGAAAAAATAAAATTTTATATAATCATAGTTTTCAAATAAGTATGTGATATATTCAATTATAAATATTTATTCCTTTATCATTCTAATATAAATTCGAAAAAATTCATATAAAGACTTATATATATTATACAAACGAATAATTTTCAAAATAAATTTAGAGAAATTATTCTTGAAACCACATGTTTTATTAAATTATTCTCAATTTTATTTTATTATTAAAGGTTTAAATAAAACATTAGTTTTCGAAAAGATGTCTTTGTAGGCTCTTATTTTGCAAATTAATACACAATTTCCAAAATGCATATATGGAAGAAAAAAAACGTATTTATATATTTGTTCATGACCTAACTCAACTTCCCCTGCTTATTTTTATATATGAAATAAAATTCAATATAAAAGGAATATTCATTTTAAAATCTTTGGCACTGCTGGTAGAAAATCATCGACTAGAAATTTCTTTTGGCAAAATAAAGAGTATAATATTTTTACTAGATGGAACCCAAATATATTGATAAGGAAAAATACGTTTATATATTTTTGGCACATCAAGAAATAAATATTGAGTTTACATTTTTATATTATTAAATTTAGATACAATATGGTAAATATATATTTAATATATATTCCAACAAATTATTTCAAAGTATATATATTATAATAAATAGCATTTAATAAGCAAGGTAATACATTTGTCTTCGATATTTTAACTACTAATATATATTTTATAGAAGTGACATTTTTTAAATATTTGACATTTATCTAGGAAAGTATAATTAATGAATAGTATTTTGAAATATCTGAAAATATACTGAATGAAATCTATTTCCTTGGAAAAATATAGATTAAATTAATAGAGAATTTATATATGACTATATCGGCCACAGATTTTTTAAAATGTTAATATCGTATTAATGACGTATATTTAATTATTTCAAACGACTTTTTGGCGATAAAAGTATATACGCAACAAAACGTAATCTTATTTTTGGTGAAACTAATTTTAATATAATGAAATGTTGACTATAAATTGATATGCATGACGATCTTTAATGTTTTGACAATTTTATTGAAGAAATTATTTTTAATAAACGTTTTATAGGTTTTTAACTTTTAATTAGACACAATTCTAATTTATATTTAGACATTTTTCATTTTAATTTAGACATTTTCATTTTTATTTAAACATTTTCAATTTTAATTTAGACACATGGCCTTTTTATAGAAAAGTCGATGTGTCTAAATTAAAATGAAAAATGTCTAAATTAAAATGAAAGATGTCTGAATATAAATTAAAATTGTCAAATTAAAAGTTAAAAACCTATAAATGCAATAAAGGCGAACTTTATTCTAACAAATATCTCACGGACTAGATTATTTTATATAACTTTTTATTCTGATTTTTAAATAGATATAATTATTATAAAATAATGACAAGTAATAATTAATTAAACATATAAGCATTATATAAGAGCGGGGTCTGTGATGATATAAGAATAATTGCATTTTAAAATATATTTGTTAATATGAAAGTAATTATTTTGAAATATTTTAAAAATGTATATTTTGTTTTATGTTTGAATCTAAACATTCGGTAGAAGCAGACACAAAATTAAAAAAAAATGTTAAGTTGTATTTATTATAATATTCCTAATTCAAAATAAAAAGTTTATATAAAAATATTTTCTACACAGAAAAAATGATGCATTTTTAATATGAGAATTATAATTCAAGAGACAATAGTTTCTTAGAATTTTTCTTCTGTATAATTAGAATTACGCCAAATAATATTTTCTCAAACATTGTTTTAAATAAATTTTCTAATATTGTGTGTGAGTACTAAAATATTTTATATATTAATATAGAATAATAAACAAATTATATGAAAACAATAATTGCATACGATTTCATATTTAAAAAAAAAAACAATTGAAAAAAAAAGCCTATATAAAAATTTAGAATACTTAAAAGTTCGTCTGCACCAAAATATATTTTTCAAATTAATATATATATATATATTGAGTGTTTTCCGGGATTTTGATTCAAAATCTTACAAAGATATGACTGAAAATAACAACAACAACAAAAAAAAGTTTTTGAAGAAGAAGAAGAATTGAGCTAAGAGAGAATTAAAGGATATTTTACAAAGAGGAGAAAAAAGCAGAGTTGAAGGTACCTTGTCACGAATGGGTTAGATGGGGCACAAAGGTGGAGGCAGAGAAAGCCCCTGGAGGGTAGGAAGCGAGATAGGGTAGTGGCCCCCCGTACATGAGCCCGGAAGGATAAGGGTAGCCTCCCACTAACGCCCCCGGCTGGCTGGGGGGCAATGTCGGACTGTTGGCATCCATTCCTGGATTCTGCTTCTTCCATTTGGTCCTCCTGTTTTGAAACCAGATCTTCACCTGAAAAAACACATGTTTTTTGTCCGTGAGAGGTAAAATACTGGATACGTTTTAAAATAGCATTATCATATTGATAAATGGCGTGATTTCATACTGGAGTATTTTTTTAATTATCCCAAGTCGATATCTAAAATAGACGGAGTTATAATTCTGATATTTTGCCTAAGGGTTAGTTACTGCTTATACTGTAAGAATAAACCACATCTCTATAATCGTTATAATAGGTAAAATTCTCGTTTTAATTGTTAATTTTTTATTTTGAAAAAAAAGCAAGCTTTCGTCCAGCGCGTGAGCAAATACTTGTAAAAACGCCCGATTTTTTTTATATTCATGGATAAAACTCAAGGAAGCTGTACCTTTTAGCATGTATATAGGAATTCAGACCCTAACTCTGAAAGATATTTGGTACAGTGTTTTCAAATGAAGAAACACGAGATAACCAAGCATGAACAAAATTTCGTCTATGAGTGCAACTAATTCTAATAAACACAGCGGGAGAATTTTTTTTTTTTATCGTTACGACATTGGTCTGAGTGACGCCTTAAGTTTCACTTCCCAGCAGCTATAATATGACCCCTGGGCAAACTCGATTAAAAAGAGCTGAAATCAAATGCAGTACAAAATACGTTTATCCTAAATTACGATATTACGAATCGAATTTTATAGAATGAACTGTGACGGCGAAGCAAAATATTTTTAGTTTCGAATTGATCATTTTTGGTTTCGGTCTCTACAAGCGAGCCAATAGAAAATAAGCAAAATAGTTTGAGGGTTAAACTTCCCACCTCCATAAGTTTTGTCCAAGAGTGTATGTATATCAGTTAATATATATTTAAATATATTATATCCATTGTTTAGATTTTACGTCGCATATACGACGACAGGATGATGGTCTAGTTTCCTAGCATTGTTTCCTTTTTCGTCACATCGTCACACTGTTATCCGTCTTATAGTTGAGCTTGTATGTAGAGATTTGTTCCCATATCTTATTGAGTAAGTAGTCTCATTTTTATGTAGAAACGTTCACTTATAGCGTTCTTCGGGCACCACAAAAATGTACACCTCTCCCTTTAAAAATGTTATTAAAAACAATGCATTTTGGTTCATCACTCAGTATATTTATTTATTTATTATCATTTACAAAGCACGCGATATCCGTCTTGGATATTTGCATGCATACACAAGTTTGGGAGCTTATTTACAGTAATTATTAATAGGAAATTAGTTATTATAATAGAAATTATTAACATATTTGTCAGTTAGTTAACGATTTAATTACCCTATAATGAATATTAGTGAACATCACATAAGAACAGAAATTTAGAGCTATTTACAGCATATAACTATATTACAGCCCAGGCTATCTATTACTAAAAAACATTCTACAAAATCTATTAAAATTTATATACATATATCTATTATTAACTATTTGATTTAGACAATTTATATTTATTTGATTTTTGACTCTCAAGTCCTCTACAAGTCGACAGTCCGTTAAAATATGTACAGGATTTTCTTCTTCTGCACCACATGAGCATTTAGGTGAATCCGTCTTTCTGACTTTGTACAAATATGATCTAAAGTTACCGTGTCCAGTAATAGAACGTATAGAGTACGTATCAGTATAGAACGTACAGTAATAAAGAGTGTGTACCACAACACCAGGTTTGGAAAATTCAGGGAAAAGCAAACCTGTATATCGGGAAGAGGTGTCTTTTTGACACATGAATACCTTCCTCCCGAAGTTAGTGGTGAAAATATTGTTTTTTGACCAATATGAGATTATTTATTGGAATCTTCGGAGATTTTAACAGCCCATCTTTTCCATGATAATTCTTCTACATTTAGGATCTCTTCACCGTTTCTTTTTTAATTTTGGATAAATATCGGTGTCAATTTCAGGAAATGAAAAAAAAAAAACTTTCACATTTGATAGTTTTTTCCGATAGATGGCAATAAGCCATCAGCAACATTCAGTTGCACAATCAGAGTATTCCCTTTCATTATATATATAATGCATAATTGCGAGAAAATTCATGTACCAAAACCTCTCTCTTTTTGACAAATTTGACCAATTTCACAACTCCTCTAATAGGATGCTATGAAATCGAAAACGCCCCTATACTGATGAAGGCCATAACCTGAAACTTTTATCTGAATTTTACAAATTTGGTGGCACATTCATTTATAGCCATTTTTGCACTCAGCACAGTAGTAATAAACAAAGCGCATTGTGTTAATATACTTTTTGAAGGGAGAGGTGTCTCCTCCTTCTAGTATACATATATATTGAATAAAGGCATATATTGGATCAAAATATCATTTATTTTACCAATATTTCAGTTTGCTGAACGCCAACCTTTATCTAGGTATTTATAACATGGAAAAGGTTGGCGTTCAGCCAAATGAAATATTGGCAAAAATAAAAGATATTTTGATCTAATATATACCTTTTTAATTAAAAATTTATTTATGGATTGCTCTATTTTCAAAACGATGTATAGTTATATGATTTATTTTTTTGATATTTTTGCCGTATGTATCTTGCGGCGGTATTGTAAAAAATTCCATAAGACATTTGATATTTGCGGAAGAGCGATTGCTCGAAGCATATTATATATTTATAATTGCATGTAATTCTACTGTCCTCAAAGCTTATATCCATATAGTTCATCTAAAAATACCCATTCCATGAGTCTTAACAACAGTATCACTATAAAAGGAAGATCGAAAAATGCAATATAACAGCGGTATGGTAGATTAAACTGGCTAAATCGCTGGGAGGGTTCACCACTGATGAGCCAGGCCCTCCCATCAATTTTTTTCATTGGAGTAAGGGCAGTAGAAATTGTTTAATTTCAAAAAGAATCTTACGCGTCTATAATAGTTTCTAATTTTCATAATACAGAGTAAATAGGTCTGGATGTCAACAGTAATTTCCCCGTTAGACGATATCTCCCCCGTTCTTTTATAATCGATATTAGTTAAATGGTACCCCCCCTCGGAGTCAGAGCCAGAAACGACTGCTCCAATTTCAGGGCAATCAGCTTACAATCTTCCTCTCGGATTATCGGAGCCTCCAAATTAGCCGCCAATTATCCGGTCAGCTGTCATCGCATCGATCACGTCCTGTAATGCCGTAATGACCGGGTGGTCCCGGTGACAAATGGGATGATGGGCAGCGGGCTTTTAGGCCCTCCGCCTCCACTTTGACTGGCTCCTAATTACAGTCCGCACTGTCCTGCGATCTCTCCTCTCTGGTTGTTGTTGTTCGACAACCTTCCTCTACACTCGGCATTCCTCTACCTCGATAATACGGTCTCTCCATTTACACACCGCTATACCGTAATATCAGACCAAGTATGCTTTACAACAACAACAACAAAAGGGCTTTTATTAGGGCCCATTGCCCTGTATGGATTCGCCATACAACAACAAAATAATACAGCATTTTTTTTTCTCCCTTTCCCCTTGTGCTCGTGAGCCTTTGTTTGAAAAGGGATTTATTTACATATCTGTTCTAAAACTTTCCTCACTACTTCTTTTGTGTATGAATCTATTTACAATTGATCTGTAGAAATTATAGAGTTCTATTGCTATATTTTTATTTTCTGAAATAGTTCTCAGCGTCTGCAGTGGGTTGCTAAATCTCCAGAAGGTGTTTTTAAGAGTTTTTTATCTTTCTTCACCTAAATATTTGCATTCTATGATACAGTGGGTGATTTTATCTGATATCATACTTCCACAAATCCTGCAGTGATGTTTTCCTTTTTAATGATGAGAATATGAAAGTATGCTTTACCAATAACTTCCTTTCTTGTATATCGATAAGGTGGCGCTAAGGCTTTATGTTTAATATTAGGTTTAAATGGCCGTTTCTCACTGGATTGTTTGCGGAAGAGTAATACTCGATGCAAATACTTATTTACATATGTTTCTACTGTTCTCGAAGATTATGTATATTAATGCCTTAGAAATAATATGGGAAGAAATTCTCTCAAGTACCGAATATATAATAATAATAGTGCAATACAATAGTAAAGCAATATGGTTGATCAGAATGGCGAAACCGTTGGAAGGGTTCCCCACTGATGAGCTAGGCCCTCCAACTATTTTTCCATTTCAGTAAGTACAGTAGGCAGTTATTCTATTTGAAAAAAAATCGTTTTAAATAGTTTTATTTCTCGATAATGCGGATTTTTCTGTTGTCCCACTCCATTAACATCTAAACTTAAACAATTAAATAATTTGACTATTGTTTACCGCTTCCTCCCCACGTTTCATTAAGGAATTACAAGAGTTCATTAGTCAAAATCTTAACTACATTATGCAGAAGTTGTAGTTGCTCTGAAATCCGTATTAAATAGGCATCACTATACACTAATAAAATAACGAATTAACCTACATTTATTTCTATATTTTCGACTATTCTCCAAGAGCGTCGCGCGCTAAGGATTAAGATAGATTAGTCAGTTAGGCAAAAACTGGCGAAACCGCTGGGAAAGGTCGCCATTGATGATCCAAGCCCCTCCCGATATTTTGTCATTACAATAATTACAAATTATTTCCATTTGGGATAAAAAAAAAAAGAAGAATGGCGCTAAGTAGTTTCATTTCTTAAAGATATCCACTCATGGAGACAAAACTTAAGGAAGTTGTACCTTTTAGAATGTATATCGGGATTCAGACAATATATCTGAAAGATATTACAGTGACCATCATTATACGAGATGACCAATTGTGAGCAAAATTTGTATGCCTCTCCTTCAATAAAACAGACGACCGGCGATATCAAGACTTGCCACTTTTATAAGTTTTGCCCATGAATATATATAATGTAATAATAATGATATTTATTTCGCGCATACAGAAGCACAATTACTACAAAAAAAAATCCGTATTAAAAAAGCGCAAGAAGCCATGTACAGCTAATAAAATGAAATATTTCGAGAAACAATTCCCTCACAATATTTACATATACACATCAGAGAAATATAGGAGATATGTAAATAACAGCGAAACCGAAACCAAACGTTATGAAGCCTAACTCTAATAGGTATTCTTCAAAGAGAGAGTGGAAGTCATCTATCCAAAGTTGGGACAAATAAACCGTTCGACTGTAAATCTGTCTTCACCTTAGCACATCCCCGTCACTCGTTCGTCCCTCCCTCCCCCTTCACTCGGCCGTTCTAAGCCTATTTATACCCATCCCCCCCAGCTTTCCGTTTATATAAAACCTCACTATTACTTCTCTTTCAATTATATTATAATGTATAGCGCGCCATCTGTTATGAATATTCGAAACTATTATAGACCCGTATGATTCCATTGCAGTAAGGACAGTAGAAATTGTTTAATTTTCAAAAGAATCATGCGCGTCTATAATAGTTTCGAATATTCATTTCTCTTTTAGTTACAATGTTTGAAAAATTAGTAATATTTGATATCCAAAATTAAGTCCTTATTCAAATCATACACTTATCTATATTTTTAGATTAGTAAATAATTTGCATACTAATTCTTGTACATATTTCAAATATATTTCTTTCTTTACTTTCTATGTTTAGTTTACTTTTAAAGTACAAGTGTCCCTAAGGGAGACATAGCGCTCTAAGTCGAAATAAAAGTAAATTATATGTTTTTATGCATGTAGGAAATAATTTGGATTACATGTAAACGTCCCCCTTTTATTAAAAAATGATTTCAATGATAGAAATAAAATTATAGTGTGAATTTTAAAATGTTGGTGTGAATATATAAAAGCGCGCGTTATTATCCGCCTTCCCGTTAATATAACTCTCATTAACATTACTAATTAAATTTTATTAATTGCGCATATCTTTAGTGTATTTCGTTTCATTAGGACATAATAATATAATGCTATGCAAATATCTTTATTTAATTTTTTTGTGATTTTTTTTTTCAAATTGACATTATGTATGTGAGTGCGTAAGGGGGGATGTGTCATCATTTTCTATGTTACGAGCGCACAAGATTTCCCTCCGGGTGCGCGCATGCGCGACGCGTCACCATGGCAACTGCCATTATTTGAGGCAGACGATATCTTTGGGTGGATAGAAATTATTAAGCGCAGAGGGAAAATGTTTTATGGGAGAGAGACGCATTCAGCTAAAGTTCTATTGATTTAAAAAACATATTATTTGGGTTTTTTTTCATAAAAAGATAACGTTTTGTACACAAACAAAATGGTGATTAGTAATTAAGACAGTAATGAAGAAAATTAACGTTTTTTAATCTAATCACAAGTGTCTCACAGCAGTCTTGGAGATTATTTCGTGGAGGTTTCTAGAAAAGAGAGTCAAAACTATTTCTCTTAAAAATTTCCGTTATTTTTTATGATTTTGATTGAATTATGCCTTTTTTAAGGCTCATACTTTAACTAGATAGTCGGTCTAGTGTTTATAAATTGGTGTAACTTCCATTGTCACCGCGCTGAGATTGTCTGAATTGCAATAGGAGCTCGTTTAAAGAAAGAGTTCATAGCTAACGGGAGCCTGCGAAAAATAATAATAATTTATCATTATTTTAAAAGGGAAATGCACTTCTGAGTGATAAATACAGTACCATTTTGTTGTATTTACTTATTCTAAATACACATGGTAAAAGCCATGATAATCTTGGTAGGTAATTAATGATCGCCTTATACTGTAAGTGAACCACATGTTTACACATGTAAAAACCATATATATTTGCATATTGCAATAAATTGATAAAGGAGGTGCAATCTCTCGAAATATCTTGAGAAAAAATGTTTTTTTTTGTTTC
>CP092868.1:5518713-5615040 GCA_030710605.1 Cordylochernes scorpioides | reverse complement strand
TAGTCAATAATATATTTGAATAAATACTTTTTTAAAAGGCTATATAATCTAGGATCAAATTAAGTTTATTCTTCCATCAATTCATGTGGCTAGACTCTAAAAAATTTCCTAGTAGAATAATTTACCCCTCTTGAAAGGTTTATATATACATTTTTAGAATATTTGCATATTGAACAAATAATTTAGCTTCATTATTCGAATTTCTTTCTCCCTCTTTTTCTCCCCACTCCTTTTCTGTATCTCTCAGGAGAAACTGTAATATAAAACCAAAAGTTTTAAAAAAGGAATTTAACTTAATTTTTTTCATTTACATGTTAATCAGTAATTGAATAATATTCAATGATTTATTATGCAAATGAGTATCTCCAATTTGCATATCCAACAGAATTTATTCCGATAGATGGCGATATCCATCTTGCCAGATTCAGATGCAAGGATAGAAGGCATTTGTCATGTTTACTTAGAAAAAAAAAATCGAAATCGAAATAAAAATATGCAAATTAGAAAATGGGATCTCAATGAAAAAGAAAAGTCCCAAAAATTACCATCCTAAACGAAAGTATAATGCAAGTATATAGGATTGGAGATATTGGGAAATATAGTGTAATATCTTGATATACAAAATTATACAAATAATTTACTGCAATGTTTTTAAAATATATATTTTATTGGGAGCTTTCGGGTCTTGTCCTTTCTCAACCTGTAGCTACAATGTGCAAAAGAGGAAAAGACCCGAAACCTTCTAATTAAATATATATATTTAAAAACTTGCGTTATATATATTTCTGTTAAAATTTTACACAAATAAATTTACTGGCAATGCGTTTCTTTTTTAAATCTCTACAGACCTTACTGCAATTATATGAGTTATTGAATGAGAGGGCTTGGCTCATCAGTAGTGAACCCTCTCAGCGCTGAGAGGGTTCACTACTGATGAGCCAAGCCCTCTCATTCATTAAATCATATCATTGCAGTAAGGTCTGTAGAGATTTAAAAAAGAAACGCATTGCCAGTAAATTTATTTGTGTAAAATTTTAACGATAGAGGGCAATAAAATTTAATTTACTAATATATTTCTGTACCGTTTTTTTTCTATAAAAAAAAATATATATATATATTTGTAGTAAAAAAAGAAAAAATATATTTTAAATTGTTTAGTATAGATTTTTCTAAATAAAATATATTTACATATTGTCGCATTTAAAAATTACCCCTCAATGGAAGTATCCCCAACACGTGGTGTTCCGTACATAAAAAAAAAAAGACCTAAATAGAGAAGTACTGTACATACACTAAGTAATTAAGTAATAAATGACATTACAGACAAAGAAAGGACGTATATGATGAGGTAAGAAACTACCCAAACAGACGAGACCGAAAAAAAAAAAAAAAACGAAGCAGAAGATGACTTAATCAATTAGTCAGGGGGGCGGCTGGTAATAAGCGGGCGCAAATGGCGGAAAGTTGGCAGCCAATGGGAGTCGAGGGGCGGGGCTACGCCGCGTCAGTTCGACGATGGAGTCGCGCGGCACCACCGCCTTTTCCGTCGACGACATCCTCGACCCCCACAAGTTCACCGGGGGTCGCACGGCGCTCCCTTGGCCTCCACACAGCGATGATGATGACTCTACAAATGGTGAGTAGAACTTCTTCCTTTTTATTTAAAATGAGAACTTTGAACTGTTTTAGACACGTATTCATAACAGTTGCATATAAGACATGCTATATCCGAAATAAAGACATCCTAAAATTAATTTGGAACTGTTTTAGACACGTATGATTCTTTTTAAAAAATGTTAAACAAATATATCTCTGTGTGACTGCTCTTAACTGTAATGAAAATTTAATTAAGAGGACTTTGTTAACCTGTTTTGAACCCTACTAGCAGTTTCACCAGTCTAATCTACCATTCCTTTTATTATTTTTGACTTTTTGACAACATAGTTTATAACCGGGTCAATTTATATCGGTATTATTGTAAAAAATGAAGAATTACTTTCATTTCGAAATTGTATTTTCTGTATTACAATTTTGAAGTTTTATTATTTTGAGAAGTTTTTTGTTGTGCTTCAAAGAATATATGTTTTTTTTTTTCAATTTGACTCTTGACCGTACATACAAACGGTCACTTAATACCGAATACCACAAAAATATGACACTAAAGTATTTAATTATTTTGTAATTTTGTATTTAAGATGTTATTTTAAATAGATTTATATTCTCTCTATGTAGTTTCGTAGATTATAGTTTTATGTTTTTTGACTATCGGACCGTTTAGGATTCTACATTGAGCTATGTTTTGGTTCTTCCTAAAATCAATCCTAAACTCCTAAAATCGCGCTATTATTGGTTTCTCTGAGTTGTTTTAATTTTAAGTGTACTCGATTTATGTAAATTTGTATGATTTTATGTAATTTGACTATTTACTATATAGAAAAGATAATGTTATAGCTCTTCATAAGAATATAATTTAGCAGAAAACTTGACAAACCTTAGCCAGGAGAATTGTTTACACCGACGTTTCAGTCACTAGCAACCACATGTCTCCGTCAGGATTGAAACCAATATACACTCATGCAGACAAAACTTAAGGAAGTTGTACCTTACAGTATATATATCGAGACAATAACTCTGAAACATATTACAGTGACCTTTATTCAAAGACACACCAGGTAACCAAGTGTAAACAACCTGTCTCCTTAAAAAAAAAAAAAAAAAGAAACAGACGACCGGCGATATCAAAGACTTTCCACTCTCTTAAGTTTTGTCATGAGTGTAAACACTAGCCGATAAAAACTCTTGAAAGAACTTCTGTTAATACAAAATCTTTTAATGATTTGAACAGAAAACAAAATCTATATCGCCACGTAAACTTGTAGAATTCTCTAAATAATATAAAAAGGAGTACCTATTGTAATATATATTAATCTTTAGTTTGGCAACGCCAATGATTTATCATCACTTAACAGCAATTCGAATTTGGAATTAACTTGAGAAATAAACAATAAGTTTTGTTTACTGAGTCTTATTATATTTCCATATAGTATAAATAATAACTAAGGATATAATCAAATAATATAATTGTGTAAACAAAACACATAACACCTATAATCTTTATATATACTATTATATCAAAATAATTCTATAGCTCTATATTTACATATTTCCCATATAACTTTGCATATTCTAATTTCTTCCTCTTTCCCCCCCAATAATTTGTGCTGAATCTCTCAGGAGGATCTGTATATATGTCTATAAGTATCAATAAAGGCTGTATTGAATGATTGCTATATTGTCACGTAGAGAAATGAATGAGAGGAGAAACACACGTAAGAATATGCAAATCGATGAACAAAACAAAACTTATTTACATACAATACCGTGGAAGCAGTAGGCTGAGTAACAAATTGCACTCTATATCTGTGGATTATAAAAATTCTCGATGAGAAAAGTACAAAAGTGAAATTGTACTGAGATAAGGTGGATAAATTAAGAAAAAAGACATCTTCTGATCGTGCAACTAAAATTTGCTGATGGCTTGCACCATCTATCGGAATAAATATGAACTAATTGTTGATATTTAATTATTCTAAAAATTGGCTAAATACACCATTTGATTAATGAAGATTGCACAATAAGGAGATGCCTTTTTTCTTAATATAAATATTCTCTGTTACAACATGACAGCCAGGGAATATCCCTCTTTACTATAAAAAATAGAATGTTGGTTTTATTTGGTGTATCGCGACTTCAGAATCCTGGATATTGGTTTATTCCTAACTACATTTATTTTATTTGACCTATCAGACGTGATATCCCAGCTTGGGATACTTGCGCCTAAAAACATTCTATCAACTTATATACAATTCATTTTATATACAACTCAATAAACAAGACTAAAAACAAAACTGAAAGGTTGGTTTTCTCAAACAGAAAAGAAAATCTAAAATTAATTTACAAAAATTATTGAAATTTTAGATAGGTATCTTTTTTATATACGAATTTGCACATTGCTTCGATGGGATAAAAATGATTACTTATGTAGCTGTAAAAGATTGGACATTCTATTAATAAATATATTGAGTTTTGGCGAAACTTCGATTGTGTTAAAATACAATGAATACATCGACAAGGTTAGATTATTTGTCCCTTCTACTTGCGACATAGTAATTCCGAGACTAAGCCAAACTGCTAAAGAAGTTATTTAAATCTATTTATATCTCGAAATAGAAAGAGAACTAATTTCAATATATACAGAGTCTTATTATATACATAGATTCTCTTCAAAGTATGTAAAAAGGGGGAAAAATAAGTAAAAGTTACCCTCATGGCCAAAATACAAGGAATTGGAAAGTCTTTGATGTCACCAGTCGTTTTTTTTTTTTAAAGGAGACAGTCAATTTTATTCACACTTGGTTATCTGGTGTGTCTTTAATAAAGGTCACTGTAATATCTTACAGAGTTATTGTCTGAATACCGATATACATGGTAAAAAGTACAACTTCCTTAAGTTTTGTCTCTATGAGTGTATTTATGCACATCCATTAACGCAGATATACATAGATAAAGACTAATTGAGACAATAAGTCTCATATATAGATTAATAGGTGAAAAGCCAAAAGAGAGATAAAACATGAAATTAAAATAAAACATATTTACATATGGTACTTATATATATATATGTGAATAAGTAAGAAAAATATCAGGTGTTGATATATTAAATATATAAAAGGGCAAATCCTGACCGCTCAGATGGTAGAACGCCATCTAGTGGAACAAAAATCAACTAAATGTTGATTTAGGTTTGTTCCATAATATATTAGCCAGCCTATTTCTTGATAAATAAAGAAAAGCCAATCACGTACGCGTTTCGGGCTGTTGGCCCTCATCAGTGTCGTGCAGACTGTACCTCAACGACCAAAAGTTTTTGGTCTTAGTGGCTTCCTGAGAAATCCTGATAAATATGAAAAAACGGCCCGAAACGCGTCCGTGGTTAGCTTTTCTTGATTAATCAAGAATGGGTATTTGGCAAATTCTGGAATAATAAAAAATCAACGTGAATAGTTAATATTTATTCCGTTAGATGGCGCAAGCCATCAGCAACTTTCAGTTGCACGATAAGGAGATGCCTTTTTAATAACTTGATAAATATGTTTTTCTAATTTTACGGCCTTTAAGAAATTAGACAAAGCGTTTGGAGGTAGCTAGAAAAAGGAAGCACATATGGAAATAAAATAGATGATATCTAAAATAGCGATCACCATATATGTATATGGAATATTAGATTATATAACATCTTTTAGCGTTATTCAATTTATATATGTTGGAGATCAAGTTACCCCTTTTTACATATAGACACTTAATATTTATATATAAAATATACTTAGCGAATATATGAACTAATCAGTGATAAATGCTTAGATAAATGCTTAGATACAAATTGTCTTCTATATTATAGAGAAAATATAAATTCATCTACAGACGATAGGAAAATATTCGCTTGGTTGTATTTTGGTCCAATATGTAAAGTCGATTTGTTTGAACTAGACAGTTTATTGTCCACTTATCCCCAAATATATCCACACTTATCCCCAAATAATTTACTTTCTAAATTGTACTCTTTATTCATTATAACGGTTTGCGGATTTCGATTAATTAAAAAAAGAGCAATAAAAAGAGTTGCGGAATCTTATACCTTTTTTTATTTTTTATTTTGTACTCATTATGTTGGATTTTTTAAAAATGTATTTTACATCTCACCGCGCTTTCGAAAGAATCAATTCATAAAGGTGTTGATAGCCGCTATATTCATTGCAATAGTCCAACTCCATCAGTGAGCAAGCGCAAGTAACCACTCTGACATCTTGTGGGTGTAAAATGTTGTTCCTAAATGTAACTTGTCCATTAGAGACACGGATAAACAATTCCATTGAGGATGAGCTTGTTATATCTTAGCTTGGCTTTTAATCCTTTCTCCAATAGTTCTTTTGGTTGTTGTTGTCGTGTCCAATGAAGAGCCTCAGATGTCTCCATACATCTCTATCACAGCAATGTCCACTATCTTGGGTGTGTAAAGCTGCTGCTCTGGGTCTATGTCAATTTTCTGCAAGGCTGCGGCCATTGCTGGACATGAGAACATGTGACTAGGTGTTAGTTCCACACCAGGACAGTTGTTACATGTCCTATAGGTTCTTGTGCCATCTGGATTTATTGTCATTCCTTTATAGAGTTTTGTTCTGAGTCTTGTTATAGTTTTTGTAAGTTCTCTTGGTGTTTTATAGTATAAGCCTCTGCTTTCTAACCTTCATACTGTAGCCTTTAGATACCGAAATCTTATATTGTCCCAATTTAAAAACTGACTTGAATTTTGCTAGTCTATCAACTGTTGTTCCTAAATGTGTCGTGATGTACTTACAGCTGTCGCAAACTCCTATCCACTATGATTATCATGGTACAACATGTGTACCTGGGATAAGTAACAGCCAGAACTTAATTATATGATCATATGTAATTTAGGTATTTTCCTCAATTTTGTATTTTAAAATTTTATTTTGGATTCTTATCATATACAAATATATATATGTAGTGTTTTTATTTTTCTTTTTAGAAACAATTCTATAGAAAAATGTTCTAAGAATATTTTCATTCTGTGATGTTCCTCTCTCTCTCTCTCTTGGATTAAATAAATAAATATGCTTTACCAAATTAAGAAACAAATTTTAATATCTTTCTAATGTTAAACATACACTTTTTAATATATTCATAACAACAACAACAATTACAGTGCTGCCAAATCTAAACAATCAAAAAATAAATTAATTAAACAGAGTATATTATGATATTATTATAAGGTATATTACACATTCATATACACATATGAAAAAAATAAAATACAACTCTCCCTTTAAAATAGAAGCTAAAACTAAACGCTAACATCATTTTATTCTTTGAAAAGGAAAATCCACTGCGATATTTATAAAATAATAAACAAAACGGTTTCTGAAGGTGAGTTTCTCGCTGTGAGAAACTCGGAATCCGTTTTTTTAAATTATTTTATTCTGTTTTTTGTTGGGTAAAAATTATAGAGATTCGTAGAGAAAGAACCTTTATTACTTAAAAGGTATAAAACAATAAAAGAGGGACAAAAGATCAAATTATATTGACATCAGCAGCTCACGCCGGCCTGACCTATCCAAATAACCGCTAGTCAACCAAACAATCCAACAAGGCCGCGCTATAAAGGCAGATATGTCAATTACCATAGACAATGCCAAAACACTATGCAAATCACACGAATATTCCATCGTAGAAATATCTGGAATTGTCACTTTCAACAGTTTTTATGCAGAGTTTTCCGAGTGTTGAGCTCTAATGCTTAAGTTCTAAATGAGGAGGAGATGGCAAAATTATTGACTCATTGTAATCAATCTGTCTCCTAGTGAATATACCGCGAGTAGTTGGCGTTCTGTGCTCCAGGAACATGAGTTATCAAGACCATACACTCATGGAAAAAAAAAAACTTAAGAAGTTGTACCTTTCAGCATGTATATCGGGATTCAGACAATAACTCTGAAAGATATTACAGTGACCTTTATTGAAGACATACGAGATAAACAAGTGTAAACAAAAATACCTCTTTCTCCTTAAAAAATACAGACGACCGGCGACATCAAAGACTTTCCACTTTCTTAAGTTTTGTCTCCATGAGTGTAAGTGAAGAAAAACAAGTTGAGATTTCGGAGGATTCTTTTTAATCTGAAGCCCAAAAAGCTCTTCCGAGAATGCTTAGATTGTTTTGCGTTCGTTTATAATAGAATAATTTGAGCTCTCATAGATTTTGTAAAGCCTTGGTTATTTGTAGCGTAGTGTATTTATGTTAATTACATAATTTTAACTTTTATTATATTTACATAGAGTAGTTTTTACATTGTATCATTGTTATATGAATTCAGGTATTTTTTAATTCTAGGGTATAGACACCGTTCGTGTGTTGTTAATAACGTTCTACCTACCTCTCTCTCTCTCTATTACAAGTTTATCCCAAAAGTTCGTAAACACTTACAAAAAATTGAAATACCAATATTATTCGTCGTTATGTATAGTATCTTTGTATAATGTATAAAGTAATTGTATTATGTATTATATATTATGTATTAAAACCGTAATAATATTATGAAAAAAAGGCATCTCCTTATCGTGCAACTGAAAGTTGCTGATGGCTTGCGCCATCTATCAGAATAAATATCAACTATTCTCGTTGATTTTTTAATTATTACAGAATTGGCCAAATACCCATTCTTGATTAATCAAGAAAAGCTAATCACGGACAATTCCATCCAATCCATCAGCAACTTTCAGTTGCACGATAAGGAGATGTCTTTTTTCATAATTATGCAACTTATCCCAGTACAATATCACACATTTGTACTATTTTTTCACGTAATAATATTCGCCGTTATGTATAATGTCTTTGTATTATGTATAAAGTAATTGTATTATGTATTATTATGTATTAACCATAGTAACAAGTAATAAGAAAAACGTTTTTTAAGAAAAACCCGAACTTTTGGGACCACCTTATATTTTATAACGAGACAATATATATAAACAAGCGTCATTTAGATGTTTACAATATGAACCTGGGTTATAACAACAACATACACAGTGGGGTCACAGCTAATTACATGAAGGAGTTTAAGGTCAGGAATAAAAACCAGCCACAAGAGGTTCAAGGGCCAACTCCGTCGTCATTTACACAATTTATCATTTACGTTAGATAAGTATTTCCCAGCTGTGATTGCTATAAATCTACTGGTTCATCTACTGTTGAACTAATGGTCAAACACACAATAAAGCTTCTAAGACTAAATAAATATAACAGAAAATTGCCTGATAATGATATTCATGTATATTCATGATAAAATTGTAAAAAAGTATTAAAATTACAAATATATTCTCACAATGAGTATATTTTTTATTTAAAAAAACGCTAGCTTTCAAGTGTTAATCGCTCTTCAACGGGTTTACTATAATATAATGGGATAAAGTCGATATTATAGTAAGCCCGTTGAAGAGCGATTAACACTTGAAAGCTAGTGTTTTTTTTTTAATAAAAAAGATACTCATTGTGAGAATATATTTGTAATTTTAATATTCATGTATCAAAAGAGTCACCTCTACCTTTAATTATCCTTTAGAACGATGGTACTATGTCTGAGTTTACCAGAACTGGTGTTGTGGCTCATTCTTTAATATCACTTGCAAAGTTTTTTACTGGTGCCATCATTCTGATGCAATATTAAAAAGAAACTCTTGTGGTATATAAATAAATATTATTGATTCTTTTCTGCTTTTACACTTTGATTTAAGGGATCAAGGATCTCCGTGTTGAAGGGCATGTTGTCCCAAAGCTTGATAAAAGAAAAAGAGATTATATTATATATATATTATATTTAAAAAAAAATAAGATTTCTGTTGTTTTGGATCATCTTGATGATTATGCTATGGTGGTGCAGTCGTGGTGGAATAATAATCTTGAAAAATATAAAGTCTTGATCAGAGATTCCTTTATTTGAGCCAAGAAATATATACAAAACATAATTTGAGTAAGTACTGCCTGGCTTAAGGCGTAAGAATAAAAAAAAATTGAAAAGCTTATTTACATAATGTACAAAAGTTTTTAGCTGGCCAACGGGAAAGAACAACGAGTTTTTATATGCAAAGCGTGACCTCTGGCGGTCGATTTAACAGAATATTTGATTCTATGATATATAATTCTAAATAAAATAATATTTTAATATAACAATTTTAAATAAAAATTTTAATTTAACTATATATAAAAGAAATAAGGAAAGAAACCCTTAATTCCTTATTTATTAAATCAAAATATAAATATAATACAATATAATGCGGCTTGTGATTGTAAAACGACATTTGAAAAATTATCCCGCAAGAGTTTCTTTTCAACGAAAAATCAAAACTTATTTTAAGGAGAAATAACGATTATTTCTAACCTTAGGGATGAAGTATGAAAGGATGAATTGTGAAGAGTAATGATAAACGGAAAAATAAAAGTGTCCAGGGATGGGAATCGAACCCACAGTGTTCCGCTTATACTGTGGGTTCGATTCCCATCCCTGGACACTTTTATTTTTCCGTTTATCATTACTCTTCACAATTCATCCTTTCATACTTCATCCCTAAGGTTAGAAATAATCGTTATTTCTCCTTAAAATAAATTTTTATTTTTCGTTGAAAAGAAATATAGATATATTGTGCATGTCAGTAGGTTTTTGATGTTAATGACGTCAAAATTTATAGCAGAAAAATATTTGCATATTTCTTAGCCTGAATTATATTATCTTGAAACAAAAGATCTCTGTATTAACGTTCTATATATCTGTGTTGATACTCCAATTTTTTGTTAGGTATTAGCTTTAATTGAACTCATTAATAAAAAAGAATATAAAAAAAACATTAATTTCTGTTCATAAAACGTGTTACAAATAAATTCTGATCTGAAAAAAAATTACTTAAAATATAGAAATCTACTTGAAAAAAAAATAGTTGTAAAACGACGAATTGGGTTTGTTTATTAAAATGTGGCAAGCTTTCGAGTTCAACTCTTCTACAGGTCTTGAATTTTGAAAGAAAAAAAAAAAAATCCCTAAAAGTTTTAATTTTTTATTTCTTCTCAAATTACTACAATACATGGTAGTTAGAATATTTTTTTCTCTCTCATCTTTCTAATCTCAGTGTTCTAAAAATTAGACAATTCCATGAGGGTTGTTGATGAGGTCTATTACTGTACGGACTTTGTTTATGTAAAAAGGTCCGATTTTCAAAATATTTTTCTCTATCTCCAATAATTATAAATCATTATGAAAATTCCCCAAAATTATTCAAATCTCTAATTCATGTAATTTAGGAGATTTTACGTAATGTCTTCCCATCTGTCGGTGAAAATTACTTGGTGTGACGTCTGCGCGCGCGCTTATATGCAATTTTGTTTGGCAGACGAACTTTAAAAAATTTTTGTTTTTCTTCGAAATTTTATTATTCCGAAATAATTTATTTAATAATTATCTACACAATAGATTATTAAATAAAAACAAACGATAGCATTGCGTCTCTTTATACATGAAATTTAATATTTTATTTAATATTATATTTTATTTTCTATCTTCGTTAGGTGTATATAAATAATATTGTACAACTATATATACTCTTTCTCTCAACTTACAGCTTAGCCTGTGGAAGGATCGATAAGATCCGAAAGCTAGCATAATAAATTTCATGTATAAAGAGACGCAATGCTATCGTTTGTTTTTATTTAATAAATTTATAGCAATTCTTTTGTCTATTTTTACAATAGATTATATAATAGTATAAACTTTCACAACTGTTCCCATAACATCCTATATAATAATAACAGGTTTACAATACATTTATTAATTTTTTCTTTCTTTCTTGTGTACAATCTGGAAATCATGGTGGAGACTTATCAAAATATCATCCTTTTTATATTTAAAAAATAAATATTTAGAATATAATGTATTATGTGCTCTTAATTTCAATGAAAATTTAAATATATTTATATATAATGAATGTGATTTTGTATATAAACATTTGTTGGCAATTTTACCGGGAGGAAACTGATCTATAAACCCAAAGGTCGCCTCTTCCGTCAAAATAGACGTCAGAATTAGACGCCATCTATTTATGCTTATTGTATATGCTTTCCTTTGTAAAAGCAGAGTATATAATAAAACCAATCTAATACAATAGTAGAGCGGTCTGGAGATTAATTTGGCGAAACCGCTGAGAGGGTTCACTACTGATGAGCCAAGCCCTCTCATTCAATAACTTATATCATTGCAGTAAGGTCTGTAGAGATAATATTTGATGATATTTGTGAAAATAAACTCATTACAAAAAAAAAGTATTACAAATTTTATCGATATGCCAATTATCATAATATTTGGTTCATAGTGAACGGCCAAAGATATTGCTTAAGAGACTGGGAGATTCCCTAATACAAATTTATTAATCATTATGATTATTATTAATTATTATAAATATCGAAATTTTATTAAGCCCGTTGAAGAGCGATTATCACTTGAAAGCTAGCGTTTTGTAATAAAAAGAAACTCATTGTTATAAAATATTTAGTAATTTTACAACTTTTTTCACATTCTCTCTCTCTTTCTTATGATTATTATTAATTATTATAAATATCTTTGTTTTCTTTTACTTCTTCTTATTTATTGAAGTTGTAAACAAACATATGTAAATAGACTGACCATTCGTTACACTTTTTAGAGAAAACTCGTGACTTTTTTGAAAAATAAAGTTATTATTATTATTATGTATAGGAAATGAAAAACATTAAAGCACGAATGTTTCTTTTTACACATAAAACAAACTTTTTTACTGTCCTTACTGCGATGAAAAATATTGTGAGGACTTAGCTTATCAGTGGTGAACCCTCCCAGCGGTTTCGTAATTTAATATACCAAACCTCTTTTTAGAGCTCTAATACTGTATTGGACGATTCTGTTTATATATGCTGCACTGAAAGGTGGAATCTTAGAAATGGTTTTCAAGTAAACTATGGACATAAGCTTTCATCGCAGTAAGGATATAAAAGTTTGTTTTATGTGTAAAAGAAACATTCGTGTGTTTAATGCTTTCATTTCCTACATATACACATATCAACAAAACTTTAAGGAATGTTTTATATTTTGACTATCGCCGGTAGTATTTGGTTATCTCATGTGTCTTCAATAAAGGTCACTGTAATATCTTTCAGAGTTATTTTCTCAATCCCGATATAAATGCTGAAAGGTACAACTTCCTTAAGTTTTGTCCTGGAGTGTAGACTGTAGACAATTTAAACAATTTTATTGATTCTTATAATCAATTGTTACAAAGGTGAAAAAATATATAATAAAATAGTGAATAAAGGTTATAAAAGTGTAGGGGAATATATATATAGTTGTGTACAAATGTCTTCAGCAAGGAAGGCTTCCCCACCTTGAGAGAGTCTTCCTCCAGTCCTGGAGTGTAGATGAGACGCGCAATATTGATTTATTAATTTTGATTATTATTACGATTAGAGGTATTATTGTAGTAGTAGTGCAGTATCATCTTTTTTTTTTTCTCTTCGGATGGAAGGACATGTTATTAATATATCCTTCAGGGGCTGATAGTCCCGTAGCTGCGGACACCACATTATCTCGCCAGAAGGTGATTTTGATGGCGTTTCGATGCCTTTCAGAAACTCTTAATAATAATACACAAGTACATGGAGATAACTTAAAGAAATAGTACCTTTTAGTATATAAGTATTATTATATTCTTTCCTTTTCTACTTTTCCTCTTTTCTGAGCGAGGATTCAGTTTCTTCCCTTGCTTCTTATTTCTTTTTAGATTCATTTCTAACAAGATAATTGTTTTTATAAAACGGAATGTTTTAATGAAGGCTTGTGTATGTGTGTACATGTATTATAAGATAAGTGATTTTTTTTTTATCATAGTATTATTATTTAAATTCTAATGCACCGCTCATTTCAACCTATTACAACCGTTTATCACCAGAGCTTCCACCAATGATGCGATGCCATTAAAAAAAAAATCTTAGAGAAGTACGTCATTTCCGGCAAGGTATTTACCGCGGAGGAGAAGAAGTTTCCGGCTTGATGAAGTGGAAAGTTTAATTGGATGTGGACGGTAAATTGGGAAACTGCCCGCAATTAGTTTCCTTAGGGGGGGAGGGGGGTTACCTTCCCCCCTTCTCTCTTTCTTCTGCGCATGGAATTTTTTTTCCCGCACTTCTTTCTATTCTTTAGTAGTTTCATGTTCGAATAGGGATGATTTAGAGGGGAAAAAAAGTATATATCAAAAAATTTTTTTAAATGGACAGACGAATTTTAAAAAAATCGTCTGCTTCTTTTAATATTTAATCCCTTGGTATATATTTAAATATATATTTTTTTCTATTAAATATATATTTCATCATACTAAATTGTTTAAATTTTGTATTTAAATAAGATAGAGAGAGCTATGTGGATAAAACCTAGAATTCTATAACGACAACTACCCAGGGTTTATATGAGTATTTTTATTTATATACATTTTATAACTATTAAAATTATCTACAGAAAAACCGAATAATTGAATATAATTCGACATATATATTTTTGTTTTGTACAATTTTAGTAATAGAAAAAAAAACTTAAGAAAAAGGATCTCCTCTTATTTTGGAACAAAAAGTTGCTAATGGCTTTCGCCATGTGTAAATTCAATATACATACAAGGATGTATGTATATAATTAATGTATGTAAACATGTTTAAAGGATGTATGTAAATATGTTTAAAGAAACTCTCTGATGTTAAAGTCTTTTTTTAGTTTCTATGATCTTGATCAGGTCTACAGTAACGCCAGACTTCTCTATAATGAAAAAAAAAGAGGCATCTCCTTATTGTGCAATTGAAAGTTGCTGATTGCTTGCGCCATCTATCGGAATAATTGATTTTTATTTATTCCAGAATTGCCCAAATACCCATTCTTGATAAGGATATGCCTCTTTTTTTTTCTTAATTTATGCACCTTATATCCCAGTACAATATCACATTTGTACTTTTTTTCACATTCTCTATTTTGATCTCTTCTCTTAATTTCTTCATAGCATCCTCTGTCTAGTCCATCAGTCCAATTCTTCTTCTTCAGTTTTTCTTCTTTTGAATAGATCCTGATGTATTCAGTGAGGCCATCCTTCGCTATCTTGAGCTCTTATTTCTTGATAACTTCCCATCCATCCGTTCAATTTTCTCTCCATTCATTTCACCCTCCAGAAGAATAAGTTGAACCTCATATGTAAATAGATCAGGCAGTTCTTTACCAAATTCGACGTACACTTTCGTTAATATGAATCCTATAATTTGATTCTACCTTTAATACGTCCTATTCTTGTTGTACCTCCGAGTCTCTGACAATAATACAGAAAAATATATTAAACAATTTTATTTGATGCATTATATATTTTATACGATTGATATTTAATTTACTTTTAAGTTTTATTATGTTAATGTACATGAAAGAATTGTTCAACATATTAAAAAAAAAAAAAAAAAACAGAGTTCTTTTCTAAATCTACGCATAATCGTGTTCCTTTTTGAAACGGACAAGTTGGCAAGAAAGGTGATGATGACGCCAAAACTACATTGCTGGTCAATGGTCAAATTATTTTTATTCTCATTTATATTATCACAGACTTTCTCTCTCTTTGAGTTATCTTGGAAAAAATAAGAAGACTCTTGGTGTTACTTTGGGATAAGACAGGATAGGTTCTGATTCAATAAATTTTCATACCCAGAAAGCTAGAGATTTAAATAAGAAATGTTCAAAAAAAAGAAACTTATCACTAGAATTAAGAGTACAGTACCACAGCCCTTTCTTCCTTCTCAGCATATGATACCTGGCATCTTTCTCCTACAAGCTCGCTTCAAATGGGACCGAGATATTGGAAATGGCCCCCTTCAGTCCTCTTAAATACGTTCGACTAATTATTTGGCGGATTAAGAATAAAATATTTTAATGAATACACTCCATTATCAATATATTACAAAGTACTTATCAAAATTGGAAATTATTTTAAAGGCGTAAGATTATTTTTGAAAATAAACAATTTCTACTGCCCTTACTGCAATGGAAAAATTAATGGGAGGGCCTGGCTCATCAGTGGTGAACCCTCCCAGCGGTTTCGGCAGTTTAATTGCACCTATGTAATATGCACGTGTTTACATATATACAAGTGATTACATATACGGTGAATCGTGACGGTATCAAAGTACTTATCCCAGTACTATTTCATTATTTTTTCATATTATCTCTAGAAGCTTGATGATTTCACTTTAATAGGTACTGGTTGTTTTCCCGAGATAGTCAGTCTGTATGTAGTCTACCTCTCAAAGTAAGGAAAGTTCTTTATTGACTCTGGATCAGTGAAAAAAAAGAGAGAAATAAAAAAGAAAAACGAAAGTTATATCAGACTACCCGACACTTATGTCACCAGCAGCGGTGAAAATTTGAAAAAGGCTTTTTTTTTCTATTTGTTTCTCAACGACGGAGCGATATGATTGGATGACAAGGTCAATAGGCAATGGTGTGGGAGCGGACCAATCAGCGTCGTTTCTCAACTGTGAAGTCTTGGTTGGGCGAGTCTAGGTAAATTGGAAACTTCTTCGATCTGAACCGAAGCTTTCTCCGCCACCGCTGAAAACCTCTCTCTCTCTCTCAGTGTAACAAATAAATAAGACAATATGCACCTATGTATATGCACGTGTTTATATGTATATAAGTATTACATATATGGTGAATCATCATCCGTAACGTGACACTAAGTAAGCGTTTTGTTTGTAAATAGTTTGTTTATATATCTCTCTGAGTTAGACACATGTATAAGATGCATACAAGCATGCATATATATATTTGATGTGCTGCAACACTAAATTATTTAATATGAAAATATAAATATTTATGAGCATATGTCATATTAGTGTATTTACAGGTATATCAGTGCTATGCACACATGTTATCATTACATTTATTTATTGCGTATGATATTGTTTTTTACAGCACAATACAACAATGTTGGCAAGTTTCTCTAGAGTGGAATGTCGAGGTGACGAATCCACTCCAGGGCCTCCTCTGTGCACCGGTGGATATCCCCAAGTGTTCCCTGGAAGAATCTTCGAGGACAGTCCCTTAGGATATGGTCCGATTCATTAGTGCTGTAAAGACCAGGATATCCTAAAGGATATTTGGTTATCAGTTGGTGGTATCTGTCGATCAAAAGATCTAGCCCGAGGGCGCATGCCGGCCATCACCTTCCTCGGAAGAAGCCGCTCCTAACATGGAGGACAGACGCTTCATCAGCCGTTCCTAACATGGATGCAGACGCTGGAGTAGTTGTTGTTGGCTACAGCCTTTGGTTGATTACATGGCGGGCTGGACTCGCCATTTGACTCAGTGTCGTCATTGGGCTTTTGTGGCTTTTTGTAGAGGTACCAGTGCCACCTGATACCCCACCACGCCCTGGTAACACTGACGCTGCTTGTTCGCGACTGCTTATTTGACCAGTTGTCTGATCTTATTCGCAGCTAACCATCATATCTGATGGCCGTTCCCCTATCCACAGCCCGGGGACGCGCCTGGCAGCGTCATTACATATGCAACATCTATGCAATAATATGCATATACATGTATTTGCACGTATATAGACTAATATATTCATGTGTATTATTCTTGTATCCAATATGCATTTTTAATTCATGCGCATGCGTACTACTAAGCACAGACCTATAGCATTCACCAAGCTAATAAATACTATAGCTTAAGAAATGACCTTTTTTTTGCAGAGATGTTATATGTAATTAAATACATAGCAATGCTGCGATAAAGATGTGAATGTAGCTATGTTTATAAAACGTAACAACACACACTACACCAAAACCTCACGTAGACAAACTGCCATGAAATTTATCGTTTAAGTTTAATATTAAACTACCATTTCGACCACTCCCCGATGCCTTTTTCAGGGGAAGTTTTTCCCTTTTAAATTAAATCTATATACTCCAACTATATATTTATATCCATTAAAATATTAAGGGCAAGAAAAAATTCCTTGAAAAAGAGGCGAAAAGTTAAATGAGGTAATGAATATCTTTTTATATGTAAATTATGAAAATGTTTTGCTACTAATTGATCGTGAGATGGTGGAGGTCGGCAGTCATTATGAACCTTTTACAAAGAACTGCTCTTAAAAAAACCTAGCGCGTGGAGAAAAAGAGGCAGAAACTGTATACGCCGCGTGTTTGAAGAAGAGGAAGAAAAAAAAAAAAAAGAACGTTTCAAAATGTAAAAAGCGTTTTAACATGACACTTTACCTCCCATGCGCTTGCGCATTCCACGTGATCCGCCAGAAGATTTTTCAGGAATGCAGACGATGACCGCTTGCGTGAGCACCAAACGAACCGTGAGCGGGTTGTTCTAAACTTAGATTAGTTCGTCTGCCCTATCTTTTGGCGACTTCATAAATCTCAACCAACCGACGAACTTTTCTATTTACAGAGAACCAACTGAAAGTCAAATCATATTGCCTAACATCGCTGCACTTCTGCCAGTTGAAAGACGACCTACTCGAAAGCTCGCGGTATATGTAAATAAGAAAGCACCCTTCGTTTATTATTCTCCTACAACTAAAATGTGGTAAATGAGACGATGATTTTTGTTCGGCAGCTAATATGCAACTTTGTTACTGACTGGAGAGAACTGGAATCTAAGAATATCGCGTTAATTCGGTCTATCCCTAAATCTTTTCTAGCCTTCCTTAGGTCAATTTAGTGACCCCATGATGATAACTTTATTAATTTTCTAAACAATTAATTATTACTTGATGTAATTTTAAAATGATTGTGACGATCAACAATTAATATAAATATACTTTATTAACTCAAAAGAAAAGGCAAATATCCCGTAAAAAAATACTAGTTCGGCGGTACACCTACTACAATAGGAACAATACAGAGAAGATTAGCATGGCCCCTGCGATACCAGTTCGGCGGTACAACTACTACAATAGGAAGGATACAGAGAAGATTAGCATGGCCCCTGTGATACCAGTTCGGCGGTACAACTACTACAATAGGAAGGATACAGAGAAGATTAGCATGGCCCCTGTGATGCAAGTTCGGCGGTACAACTACTACAATAGGAACAATACACAGAGAAGATTAGCATGGCCCCTGTGATATCAGTTCGGCGGTACAAATACTACAATAGGAAGGATACAGAGAAGATTAGCATGGCCCCTGCGATGCCAGTTCTGCGGTACAACTACTACAATAGGAAGGATACAGAGAAGATTAGCACGGTCCCTGTGATACCAATTCGGCGGTACAAATACTACAATAGGAAGGATACAGAGAAGATTAGCATGGCCCCTGTGATACCAGTTCGGCGGTACAAATACTACAATAGGAAGGATACAGAGAAGATTAGCATGGCCCCTGTGATACCAGTTCGGCGGTACAAATACTACAATAGGAAGGATACAGAGAAGATTAGCATGGCCCCTGTGATACCAGTCCTGCGGTACAAATACTACAATAGTGCCACGTGGAAAATTAGGGAAGACAAAAACTTCAGGAGGAAACAAAATTTATTTCAGGGAAGGACAAACTATGAATTGTAAACAAAAGATAAGACACGAGGGAAATTTACAGAGTCGCAAGATATAAACATAAAAATGACCACTCTGTTAATAAAAAAATAATAAAATTAATAAATACTATGTTACATAAATTTAATTTATTTCTCAAAAAGGTTACAAGTTTTTCTCTAAAAAGTGTAGCGAATGGTCAGTCTATTTACATATTTTTATTTACAACTTCAATAAATGACAACAGTAAAAGTAAACAAAGATATTTACATTTGCTATCTTGACTCCTGGTCAGTGCTGTGGTCTTTGCCGTTATGGTCCCCTGATGTCCTGCAGCTCTCCAGCAGTCTTTCTATGGCCTCTCCTAGTGGCTCCTCGATAAGATGGTCCCCTGGCCTTGATCCATTCTTGTCTGTCAGGTCTCCTGTCATCTGCTCTAGGTCGTTCTCCTGGATCTCTTCTATGGTCGTCGTATCCCTGTGCTCCATGTCCGGTGTTCCACCTTCCTCGTCATCACATGCCAGCTCCCTACATCGTTCCAACAATCTATCCATGGCTTCCATTTCTTTATTTCTCTGTAACTTATCGTGAGGTTCATTCTTCTTTTCTGTTGAGATAATTTCCATCATTTTTTTTAGCACCAGGGATTGAATATATGCAAAGTCCCTTTTTCTTATGTTTATTTCCTTCCTGTATTGTTTGTTATATTTGGTTACTATTCCATCCCATGTTAAGACTATCGGCACTACTTTTACGGGCATTTTTTCAGTTTGGGCCATTTCCCTCGCCAGTAGCTGGTATTTTCTTTTCTTTGTCAGCTCCGTAGTTTGGATATTGTCTTGGGAAGTAACGCCTATCTCTATGATTGTTATGTCTTTTTTTATTTTAACATTATTATATCAGGTTTGTTAGCTCTGATATTGATATCGCTTATCATTGGCATGTCCGTTATTATCTTGGCGTATGTATTTTCAATCTTAGTCGTTATTTTGTGGAGCTTTATCTTCTTGTTCTCTGTGAAATTATATTTTCTAGCCAAGTTGAAGTGGACGCATCTCACCACTTCATTATGCCTCTCAGTGTAGTCGTAAGGAAGCAATCTTCCACAGTTTGTAGCAAGTTTGCACCCATCCACAGTTTGCACCGTCCTCTGTACCTTTTCACAGTGAGGGCATTTCAGGTTTTTATCCTTCGGGAACACGTTTCTATCTTGTATGAACATGTAGAACCCTTCATTTTGTGGTGTGTTGTTTCCCGTTTTGAGCCACTGTGAAGATTCTATCATGTCCAATAGCGGTTGGTCTTCATTTTTAAAGAATGTTCTGTGAATTATTTTCTGGCCAATAATTCCTCTTAGATTTTCAATCTGTTTTTCTTTCAGAGTTTTCATTGTGATGTTTTGGGCTTCTATTTTGTACTTATTTTCTATAATCAGTTGAATGTGTGTGAGCATTGTGTTTTCGCCCTGTTCACACGCTTTAATGGCTTCCTTTCTTTTTGTTGTCTCCCCCAAATATATACTTGTAGAGGCTTAGCAGAATTCTTTCGTTTTTTGGACTATGTTACATAAATAAAATTAATAAATACTATGTTACAATAGGAAGGATACAGAGAAGATTAGCATGGTCCCTGTGATACCAGTTCGGCGGTACAACTACTACAATAGGAAGGATACAGAGAAGATTAGCATGGTCCCTGTGATACCAGTTCGGCGGTACCACTACTGGAATAGGAAGGATACATAGAAGATTAACATGGCCCCTGTGATACCGCGGTACAACTACTACAATAGGAAGGATACATAGAAGATTAGCATGGCCCCTGTGATACCAGTTCGGCGGTACAACTACTACAATAGGAAGGATACATAGAAGATTAGCATGGCCCCTGTGATACCAGTTCGGCGGTACAACTACTACAATAGGAAGGATACAGAGAAGATTAGCATGGCCCCTGTGATTCCAGTTCGGTGGTACAACTACTACAATAGAAAGGATACAAAGAAGATTAGCATGGTTCCTTAGATACCTGTTCGGCCTTAAAATTACCATCAAATGATATAGAGAATATTGACATAGTCAGCGTGAATATGGTTAAAAAAACTTTATTTTCTCCTTCCAACTCTCATCCTCTCTCCTTGCTATTACATGGCCATTAATTTGTCTTCTTGTTGCTTAACACCACCACAATGGCAGCAAATAGCCATCAAACTTTCGTTTGTAATCATCTTAATGGTTGCAACGTAATTCGCAATGATTCCTGGCCAAGATGTTACGGAGGCTTGGTTCACTCAGGGAGCCGGGCAAAAAGGGAGGAGTGAGTGGGCGGAGCTAAGCCTAAATATAGACGTCGGGTTAACATGCCATTATCGTCTGCGTGCATCGGTAGCTGGCGTCTGCCCAGAATTAGCTGAGTAGTGGGGATCCTTCTAACCAATCGTGGAGCACCCCTCCCATCCACCCCTCGTGTAGAGTCATCTTCGGGGAGGCCATGTGTGTATCATAATACCTGCCAGCCTCTAATTAGTACAACTATCTTCATCTAAACACGCTAATTATCTTTAAACTATCTTAACCATTCCTTCACCACCCAACCGTCAACAGGATTAGATTTTAAAACAATTTCATTGTGAACTCCGTCAATGGTAAATCATACACTCACAGACAAGTTAAAAGATGTCTAGTAAGAGTAGGGAACTATCTATAAACAAAGAGACTATATGCAATTATATACGGTCGAGGAGGCTTCCCCAAGAGTCCTACTCCAGACAATAAGAGGATTTTCGTTATCTCCCCTTACCTCAAGACGCTAGATGATCAGTCAAGTTCTTTGGACTATCTTGGTCGCTGAGATAGTGGGTCTCTAGAGAGAGAGAGAGAGGGCGAAAATCTAGAAAAAAAAGTGGAGCTAGTCATATATTATCTTAATCTATTGCCCAAAACGCGATATTTCCTGCTAAGTATATTTAGGTCAATGTATTTGCATATAAAAATATTCAAGAAACCTTTAGCAATATTTACTAAGAGAACAACTTGATGAGGGAAGAGTATCTTTAATATAATCAAATCACAAGCTTTCGGACATAACCGCCCATCGACAGGTGTAAAAACGAGACAAAATCACTATAGCAATATGTTTATAATAAAGAAACAAATATTTTTATAAAAGTAAATATCAAATTTCTTATATCTGAAAGTTGCATATACAACATATATATACATATCTTCACTTATTCCTTTTTCTACCCAGTCCATGACGCGTAACAGCCGAAGCTATGCTGGAGTTTTATTTTTTATCCTATTATATCCTTCTATTTATTCATTATTGTATATTAAACAAACCCCTTATGCTTAATTAAACTAACAAATATATGATATTATTATATTTTCCTAATGTTATTATATATATAAAGAGACAAGGGTCGCCTCTCCCGTCAAAATAAAGGTCTAAAACCAGACGCCATCTATGTAAATACGTATATGGAGGAATTCTTCTTGGGAAGGGTTAACTAACCTCCTCAACAGTGTTGGCCAATATGTAAATACATTTTTGTATAATAATAAATGTATTAATTTTGATGAATCTCATTATATACATTGTTTATAATATCTATAACAAAAATTGTACCTTATTAATTATTTGTAAGTATTTTTAAAAATACAATCACGATTACATTTTGTCCAACACACTGTTCCTCAAGCAGATTCCTCCGATTTAAAGTCTGGTGTTAAAAATTGGTTGTCTTAGTTTCACTCTCTTCAGTTGGTTCACAAATGTAATAGGAATTTGTGTTCTTGATCTTCAAAAACTCCATCAATTAGTGTTTTGAGAAGGCTACCATGTTTTAGCATATAAAAATACCTTTTCTAAAGGTGACCGTCTCCACAAACTAGCGGCCTCGGGTCGGTGACAAAGCCACAACACCAGCATTGGTAAACTGAGAAGCGTCCACCTAGAAACTATGGTTTCGGAATAATGTACCTTGTCAGTAAATGGCAGACTTTATTTCATTAGATCCACATGGGGTCTAATGGAATAAAATACGCAATCTGCCAAAGAGGTGTTTAGCTGGTATAGTGGATAGGCCAAATCTATAGCTAAAATAGAGATAACAATTTTTTATATTATTATTTTCCTCCTGGCAAAAAAATGTTCATCTATTAGTACGATATGGAGGAAGTGAATTGTTAGAATTGTAGAACGAAAAATTGCAATTATACCGCGAATGTTTTTTGAACGAAAAATCGAAATTTATTTTAAGGAGAAATAACGATTATTTCTAACCTTAGAGATGAAGTATGAAAGGATGAATTGTGAAGAGTAATGATGAACGGAAAAATAAAAGTGTCCAGGGATGGGAATCGAACCCACAGTGTTCCGCTTACCGGGCAGATGCCATGTCCACTAGGCTACCCTGGATATTATAATTTTTTAAAATATTATTATTTTCCTCCTGGCAAAAAAAAAGTTCATCTTTTAGTATGATATGGAGAAAGTGAACTGTTAAAATTGTCACCAACAGCAACATTGAATTGTCACTAACAACCTATCAATGAATTCCACGATGCTGAAGTGTGACACAGGACTCAAACGGAGTTTGTCATCCGTGATTTGCACGTTCAACCGTCCCAGTGGTATTTTTACTCTCTGATGGATCGTACCCATTGGTTATTTTAAGGAGGATTGGCCAGCGACAATGGTGAAAAACGCCGGCTTAAAACAGAAATCATTTTGGTGTTTGACAGGATTTCGGAGGATGTTGTTTTTCTGGAGCCTGTCGAGGACATGCCTTTTTTTTTTTTTTAAAGAAGGTCTCGTTCCAAAAGCGACCTAAATAGTATATGAATAAACAAAACAGCAAAATGTGTTTAAAAATAGCATAGGGAGAGTCGGACAAAAAAGTTACATAAGTAATTGGTGCGAAAATAACATCAAATTGGTGTGGATTTGTCAATGATTTTACATATTAGACAAAAAGGTATCTACTGATTGTGCAACTAAGTTGTTGATGGCTTGCGCCATCTGTCGGAATAAATATCAACTAATTGTTAAATTATTATATATATGTTTAAAATATAATTGAACGTCTTTCTTGGTTTGTTGTTCCAAGTAAAAAGGTATTCTTTTTAAAGAGATTGGTCAATGGGTTATAAATTTTTGAAAAACCTTTGATGAATTTTCTATAATATGAACACAATCCTAAATAGGATTGAACATCAAAAATTGTGTTTATATTTATTACGATAGATGGTGAAAGCCATCAGCAACTTTTATTTGCACGATTAGGAGATGTCTTAATTTATCCACCTGATCCCTCATTACAATATTTGTACTAGATTTCATATATGTTAATGATATAATTGGGCTAATTAATGGTTTACAGAATTCCAAACAGAACTCGCACACATTCTTTTCTAGGCACACATATTTTGGAATTGCAATTCATCTACTTATATAATTGCCTTATTCTGTCTGTGTGAAGTTCACGGATAGATTTTGGTCAGAATGGATAAAATAAAAAAAGTGACAAGGGATGGGAATTGAACCCACGACCTTCCGCTTACCGGGCAGATGCCATGACCACTAGGCCACATGACCACAATTTATAATTGTAACAAATAGTATTTGAATCAAAACATTCAATCGGGTAAAACACGGGCGTTGCCCGGGTCATTCGGCTAGTAGTTTATAATCAGAGAAGGAACAATAACAAGATGAGGATGGAAAATATGGAATATAAAAAATAAACATTTGTGTCGATGAACATTAAATAACATATGAGTAAGGCATTTATAGGTAGGTCGAATCTCTAGTTATATATATACTAGCCGAATGACCCGGGCAACGCCCGTGTTTTACCCGATTGAATGTTTTGATTCAAATACTATTTGTTGCAATTCTAAATTGGCGCCTTTATTAATTGCATATGTTAGTTAATAACTATAGCCTACCGCCCGCCATGCGCGCGCACAGGGAAGTCACGTGCTCGCTGGCAGCCAACGGGCGCGCGCCGCCGGCAGGGGGGGGGGGGGGGGGGGGGGGGGTGCAAAGGTGGCGTGACCGTAGCCAACCAATAAAAGCAAACGGTGACAGAGAAGGATGACGGATTAGGAAAGACGCTCGTAACTGTATATAGAATTTTGTCAACGACAAAGCCACAACACCAGTTTGGGTAAATTCTCAACGCCAATCTGGAGACCACGGGCCCTCATCAGTATAGGAAGGACTCATGTTTGCTTTCAGACCGCGCGGAGTTCTTAATGTTCTAAAACTAATTCAGAATTATTATAAAGACAGTCAAAAGATATTAAACTTATTTTAATATTGATTCAAGGGATTATTTTTATTGAATTTATCGAAAGATAGCATATAGTTTTTGTATCTATTTTGACGGGAGAGTGATAGCTATATCTTCTTTTGAAAGATCAAAATTTCTTCCTGAAAAAAAAAAAAGTCTCGATCCATTCTCTAGTTCTTCTCCTTCCATAATCCCCACGACGGCAGTGAGTGAGCAGGTGCGGGGTGTTCCAGAAGACTCCAGGACGACGTTCTCTGAGCCAGACGAGACGACAGGGGACCAGGGTCCGGCCAAGAGGAAGAAGGTGGACGGCAGTAAGAACACAGGAGGCAAGCCGCGGCGGGCCCGCACCGCCTTCACGTACGAGCAGCTCGTCGCTCTGGAGAACAAGTTCAAGACCACCCGCTACCTGTCGGTGTGTGAGCGCCTCAACTTGGCCTTGTCCCTCAGGCTCACCGAGACCCAGGTATGTACCACCGTGTAGTACCTACATTGATTCAGACAATAACTCTGAAAGATATTACAGTGATCTTTATTGAAGACACACGAGATAACCAAGTGTGAACAACCTCTGTCTCCTTAAAAAAAAAAAAAAAAAATAATAATAATTTTAAAAAAAATTCAGACGACCGGCGATATCAAAGACTTTCCACTTCCTTTAGTTTTTTCTATGAGTGTAAATCTATATCATGCTAAAATTTCAGGCAGAAGTATTGAGAAAAAGCGGGACAAACAAACATATATGTATATTATGTAATATATTTTTATATAATATATGTTTACTATGTAATATCTCTTCTATATATATAAAAATCAATGTTTGTATGTTTGTTTGATTGTATGTTTGTTTGTCTGTATGTCCGGTATACAAATTCGCAGTAGTTCACTAATTTAACCCAAAATTTCCATACATAGGTAAAAAAATACGGGGAAGACGATAGGCTATTTTAAAAAATATATAAATCAATTATTAAAACTATATATTCAAATTATTCTACTTAGCTCACGAACAGCGCCCTCTATCAAACATTAGATTAAATTATGCTGATGCAAACAAATAGATAATGCTAATAACAAACACAATTATATAAAAAAAATCTTATCTAAATATATATCACTCGGGTAGATATGCACACGGGTCAATCCCGGGGCGAAGCCCGGGTCACCCGTCTAGTATTTTTATATATGTAATATTATATTATGTTTATATATGTAATTTAGGCTTAAAAATAGTGTATGTGGAGCATTCTCCTTAGTCGGCTTTCAGGAACTAAATGATAATGTAGCACAAGAACTAGCTAGGTCTACTCACGTAGGTTCCCCATCACTGGCAGATATATTTGTTGAAAAGTTGCGGCTTTCGTTGAAAAATCTTCTTTATATTTCCAATGTGCATATTTCTATAGTAACACACACCCACGCTCTTCATCAATATACATTCTATTTCATATAGAAATTGTATAAATATATTAATTAAAAGGCATATTTTGAATCTAAAATAAAACAAAACATTTTATTTAATACAAAATGCTAATATTTTAATAGGCTGTACGCCTAACTTCGTCAGGGCTTTTCTTGGAATTTCAAAATATATATACAGTTAAACCTGTCTATAGCGCCCCCTCTAAATAGCGCCTTCCTCTCTATAGCGCCCGATTTTAAATACGTAGTACGATGCGATTTACATTAAAAGTGACCTGTCTATAGCACCCCCTCTCTATACACCCTATAGACAGGTTTAACTGTATATTTATATATATTGAAATTCTATGCATGTACCTCTACAGACCTATACATTTATATCCATAGATTCACTAAACACCCCTAAGCTGCCTTCCATAGAAAATACAGGGTATATCCTAATCCAATCCAATACAATAGTAGAGCGGTCTAGAGATTAATTTGGCGAAACCGCTGAGAGGGTTCACTACTGATGAGCCAAGCCCTCTCATTCAATAACTTATATCATTGTAGTAAAAGGTCTGTAGAGATAATGTTTGATGATATTATTGAAAAGAAACACATTGCCAGTATTTGTTACAAATGATATTTTACAAGTATTTTTCAAAAGTATCTATTGTTCACGTAACTTAAGGGGAAACTGATTGTAAATTGCTTCGATCATCAATGGTGAATATTGAGAATTTTCACTATTTTTTATCTACCATGTTTATACAATCATAGATAAAATTTAAGGAAATGGAAAGTCTTTGATATCGCCTGTCGTCTATTTATTTATTTATTTTTTTTTTTTTGAAGGAGACGGAGACAATTTTGTTTACACTTGGTTATCTCTTATGTCTTCAATAAAGGTCACTGTAATAACTTTGAGAGTTATTGTCTGAATCCCGATATATATATATGGTAAAAGGTACAACTTCCTTAAGTTTTGTCCATGAGTGTATAACGTCAATCTCTTATAGATGGAAATTTTGCCGGGAGGATATTGATCTAAAGAGACAAAGGTCGCCTCTCCCGTCAAAATAGATGTCAAAATGGTCTCTAGGTGGACGGTTTTCAGTTTGCCAAAGCTGGTGTTGTGGCTTTGTCACCGACCCGAGACCGCTAGTTTGCGGTGACGGTCAATAGGTGATGGCGTCTAGTTTTGACGTCTATTTTGACGGGAGAGGCGACCTTTGTCTCTATAGTCAATCTCTTAGTTCTGAAGATAATTTGTTGGTTGATTCAGAGAAAAAACACATCAAACACCAATGGTTTATTTCAACTCCTGACATTTCAGTAACTTTCTGTCATTCTCTTCAGGGGAAATAAACTATTTGTTGATGTAGTTGTTGTTTTTTTTCTCTCTTTCTCTGAGTCAATATCTTATAATACAATATAATGCGGCTTATGATTGTAGAACGACATTTGAAAATTATCCCGCATGTGTTTCTTTTGAACAAAAAATCGAAATTTATTTTTTAAGGAGAAATAACGATTATTTCTAACCTTAAGGATAAAGTATGAAAGGATAAATTGTGAAGAGTAATGATAAACGGAAAAATAAAAGTGTCCAGTGTCAATATCTTAGTTCTAAAATTTATAAAAATTACCAGAGAAGGCAGAAGAAATTCTTTCTACTAATGTAGAATTGAAGACATTGAGGAGAATAATTCAACAGGTTGAAGTAAAAAGTAAAAAAAAAGTTGAGAAAAAGGAGGAGGTTCAAGTAAACATCTTCATCAGGTTTCTTCTTCAGCCCATCTGTGCTGGCCAACCTTCTTGTTTCTTTCCTCTTCTACAGACTGTCCTATTGAATAAGATAATTTCATTATCATTAAGATCGCTGGATATTATTGATAAGAAGATACCAAAGCTAACGATGACAAATTTCTTAACTGAAGATATATAAGCTTGGCAAGCTTTCGTACAATAATGTCCTTCAACAGTAGTTGTAATACAAGCCTTGTATTATTCGTATTACAGCCTGTTGAAAGAAGTTATTGTCCGAAAGCTCTCTCTTTCCAAGCTGATACCTCTTCAATACAGAAACTCTTCGTTTTGCCTTTTTATCTTCATAGCAAGATCATTTTTCTTTATTAAAATTATATTTGAAAGATAAATGGTCCCATTATTCTCGACGCTGAACAAGTCTGTGTTGGAAGGTCCCAATAGCTTCAGAAATTGTGGATAATCTGAGCTAGAGAAGAGAGAGGAGTTGCAAGGAAGGATTCTTGAGATCATATTTTGATGATGTAGGATGATTCATCTTCCATTTAAGATTAAGAGCAAGGGGAGAGATACCAGTAGTATTTGGTATAAACATTGGTAGTCCATTCAATCCATTGTTATATATAGATGCGTCGTAACCGCACTTTGTTATCTCCCTTTACAAAATGGGAATCTACTTGGTGACCACATCTCTAAGAAGTTTTGAGGGCTGGTTGTTGTTGTTGTCGTGTCCAATCAAGAGTCTTAGATATCTCAATGCATCTCTATCACAGCAGCAGCAATGTCCACTATCTTGGGTGTGTAAAGTTCTGGGTCCATGTCAATTTTCTGCAAGGCTGCGGCCATTGCTGGACATGAGAATATGTGGGTAGGTGTTAGTTCCACACCAGGACAGTTGTTACATGTCCTATAGGTTCTTGTACCATTTGGATGTATTGTCATTCCTTTATAGTGTTTTGTTCTGAGTCTTGTTATAGTTTTTTTGTAATTATTCTCTCGGAGTTTATTTCGCATATTTGATCTTTTCTTGTTTTTTGTTTAATTATCTTGTATTTTGCCAAAGCATCAGCGTCAAATACTGACATTTGTTCTTTCCTTTGGCTCAACTTTCTGGCTTTGGTGGATGACTGGTGTAAACCATTGATTCCAATAGCCACGCCTGTGATCGAATCCCGCATTGGAAACTTTTTCCTGAATAAAAATATTACCTCAATAGCCTCCGATTTTTGCAAAAGTCATACCCCATTAGTGATTTTAAGTAACCAAACGGGGTTATGGCACATTTGTAATTTCAAAATTCGAAATGCTTTCTACATATATAGATGGAAAATTTGCCGGGAGGAAATTAATCCATAGAAGCAATGGTCGCTTCTCCCGTCAAAATAAACGTCAGAATCTGACGCCATCTATAGGTCTCTAGGTGGACGCTTCTCAGTTTGCCAAAGCTGGTGTTGTGGCTTTGTCACCGACCCGAGGCCGCTAGTTGCGGCGACGGTCAATAGATGGCGTCAGTTTTTGACGTTTATTTTGACGGGAGAAGCGCCCATTGCTTCTATATATAGATATGTGGTGCACTTACAGTAAAAGCAGACGCCAACTACTACCCACCATTATGTGTACTAGGGATAATAAAAATAGAGAAAAATTTTATTATTTTAATAAGTTGCTTTTTGACGAAGAGCCGCTTCACTATTTTATTGTTCAACTAGACACTGTAAAAATATTATTTTTCATACAACGAGTTTCTTTTTTATTCTATTAAAAATGTAAGTAGCTTTCAAGTGAAAACTCACAAAATTCTTTACAGACTTATATCAAAGTAATATTAACTACTTCTTAGCGCTAGGGATCTTTGAAAACATATAAAAGGTCTTTGCTAAAAATTATATATTTTTATATAACCCTATATAAAACCAATAATAACAGCACTTCGTTTTATCCATTGGGGTTCTTTTGTATCCATGATCTCATATACATGGACAATTTTGGCTTTCCAACTTGTGCTAAACGTGTATAATTGCTAACGAAATGCAAACCTATGCTTCATAAATATTGTTCTTTTAAAAATACAAATTCAAAAAGGTAAATTACATTCGGTAGAAAAATTATCTTCAACTTCAGGATTCTAGTGTGGACAATGGCACAATAAATCTGTCTACAATTCGATAAAATAATCCCTTGAATCAATATTAAAATAAAAACATGAAGCCTCCAGGGAAAATTTTCTTTTAAATATATTTTTTTATTTTAAAAATATCTTGAGCTTTCGGGAAAGTAAGCCCTTCTACGGGAGAAAATACTTTACATGATTAATACGCCAATAAAATATGATTTAAAATTAAATAAAGTTCTTTGATTGTTAACAATTTTGTCACAGAATACTCTGTGATGGCCTACTCGGTTTATCATCATTTATCACGTGACGTCATCATTTTATATGTAAATATATTGTTTAGATATCTCTCAGTTTAAGATAGAAAATAATTGTAAATACTTTAACTTTGTTTTACTCCTTCTGGTCTAACTTATAATCTTAATATGAACCGATCTAATATTGACAATGAAGCCACAGTACAATGCAACAATATTCTCCAGGAAAAACTTCCATATTCATGTTAGTCATGGAATTGGCCTGGCCACTCTACTAGCTAAACACCTCTTTGTCTAATTCTTAAGATTTCATTTGATTCCTTGTGGATCTCATGAATTCAAAGATTGTCCTAGACTGACGATGGCCATTATTATCTCGAAACCATGATATCCAGGTTCTCAATTTGTCAAAGCTGGTGTTGTCACTGAGTCCGCTAGTTTTCCGAGATGGTCAATAGATGACAGGTTTAAACGTCTATTTTGACGGGTGAGACAAACTTTATTTTTATATAGTATAATTCTGTCATAAAAATAATACGCCTTTGTATTGTGTATAAAAGAAACATTCGTTCTTTTAAATCCTTTCTTTTTAAATAATACGCCTTGTTTACATATTTACATATTAGACCTGTTACTTCAATAAAATGCATATTAGACCTGTTACTTCAATAAAATGCATATTAGACCTGTTACATTAATAAAATTCCTACCACGTGTTTGACGGGTGAGGCGAACTTATTTTTATATAGAATAATTCTGTCATCAAAATAATACGCCTTGTTTTACATATTAAACCTGTCACTTTAATAAAATTCCTATCACGTGACTATCTCCTATATTCTTAGCAGAAATCCAAAGTAAGAACTAGAGAGAGAAGCTTTGTACCATTCTTTCATTTTAAATAATACGCCTTGTTTACATATTTACATATTAAACCTGTCACTTTAATAAAATTCCTATCACGTGACTATCTCCTATATTCTTAGCAGAAATCCAAAGTAAGAACTAGAGAGAGAAGCTTTGTACCATTCTTTCATTTTAAATAATACGCCTTGTTTACATATTTACATATTAGATCTGTTACTTCAATAAAATTCCTATCACGTGACTATCTCCTATATTCTTAGCGGAAATCCAAATTAAGAACTAGAGAGAGAAGCTTTGTACCATTCTTTCATTTTAAATAATACGCCTTGTTTACATATTTACATATTGAACCCGTTACTTCAATAAAATTCCTATCACGTGACTATCTCCTATATTCTTAGCGGAAATCCAAATTAAGAACTAGAGAGAGAAGCTTTGTACCATTCTTTCATTTTAAATAATACGCCTTGTTTACATATTTACATATTGAACCCGTTACTTCAATAAAATTCCTATCACGTGACTATCTCCTATATTCTTAGCAGAAATCCAAAGTAAGAACTAGAGAGAGAAGCTTTGTACCATTCTTTCATTTTAAATAATACGCCTTGTTTACAAATTTACATATTAGATCTGTTACTTCAATAAAATTCCTATCACGTGACTATCTCCTATATTCTTAGCGGAAATCCAAATTAAGAACTAGAGAGAGAAGCTTTGTACCATCCTTTCATTTTAAATAATACGCCTTGTTTACAAATTTACATATTAGATCTGTTACTTCAATAAAATTCCTATCACGTGACTATCTTCCATAGAGAGACAATGACAATGAAAAGGGTTTATTGACTTCTAGTCAACGGTTAAAAATTTATATAAACAAAATTAAAAAATTCTAAATTTCTAATATTCCATAGAGAGATTGAGATTGAAACTACTTTATTTCAAAGTACATATAAGATTATATATGGTTAAAAGAGAGAGAGAGAGAAGCTTTGTACCATTATAACCTTAAAGTAAAACTTTCTCTTCCTCATTCCTCCAAAATGTATTATTTGGTAAACTACAAACATATCACAAGAGGTTCCTGGAGCCAAGAATAACTAAGCCTAACTACCCGGTTGTCCTTCACGTCTTTGTTTTATTTACAGAGTAATTAGAGGTTCAAAAATAAGGTTGTGACAAACAGATTTGTCTGTTGGAAGATTTGCTTTTCAACGATGTCAAGTTTATAACAACATAAAATAATCCATTGTATCATTATTGTGTAAAATTAATCATTCCTCCAGGGAAAATTGTCTTTTCAAAACATTTTTATCCTTTATCTTTCGGCTTATATAAGCATCCATGCCTGAAAGATAGAGAATTATAATGTTTTGAAAATACACTTTTTCTTGGAGGTCTGATTAATTTTACTCAATGTCAAGCTTATATTGATGATTCCTAGATGGCTGGCCGTATGAAATTCTTGGTATTAGAAAGCTTGAAAAGTGAAGAGGAAGTGCTTGTCACTTTGACAATGGGACAAATCGGACCACTTAGTTAGGATGCTGAGCAATACTATATGCAAATTTACAGAAATTCCTAGTGGAGTTGTATCTTCAATGTCCGTCTATATTTTCTGTGCGTTTTCTTTTATTACGTGCAACATTCTATAGAAGGTCTGGATTGGAGAATGGTGAGTTACTACAAATGTATGTAGAACATCTGCTGCACGAAATACAGTAGTGTTATGATTTACTACTCCATACGACTTTAATGGCCTTGTACAACGTGTTCTTCCATGGAATAAGAATTTAAAAAAGAAAAAAAAAACGAAGACACTCTTTTAGAAGTCAGCAGACTATTAATTCAAAAAGGAACAAACAAAAAAAGGCAGAAGATCGTTTAAAAAATGGCCACCAGAGTTGTAAAAGAGCGCTACCAATGGGATATAAAAAGAATCTTTTATAGAAAGAGCATAAGATCCATTTCCGACAAAGTCGGCAAGAGTTCGTCTGGCCAATTATCCTCGTCTCCAATTAAAGTGATTAATTGTCGGCTGCTTCTTCCCGGAATAAATCTCGTCTGCCATTAAATTTGGACCACACAGAGTTCGTCTGCTTCATAATGATCATGCACGTGGCAACCCTTCTAACACCGCCGCTCCCTTTTTTGACACCGTTTTTAAATACCAAATGGTGGAAAACGCCAAATGTTCGTCTGCCGATTAATTTAAGACTTATCTCTAATTACATTTTTCTTTTTTTAATTTGACATCTCAATCTTTTGTGTTTGTTGTGTCTATATTTCTTAAGTGAAATCTTAATCAAATTATTTTTGTCAAGTTTCGTTTTGAACTAAATATTACAAACATTACAGAGATGCTCATGAAGAAATAATCAAATTTTTTCATTTTTCACGTGCGCTGTATTATATAGAAAGTTAGAAAAGAGTTTTCTTTTTAAACCCTTCATAATATTTTTGTTTGTTAAATTCGAGCTCACGCTCTTTATCAGGCAGAATATTGGACTGAGAGTGAACGCAGAAAGGTGAAATATACGTATTACGGATACGTAGATAGCCCTCACATATGTTCACTCTTATTTACATATTCTCTCTGTTGAAGAGCGATAGCTCGAAAGCTCGCGGTTTTGTTTAATAGACAAACTTATTGAAAAATATTTTAAAACTCATTTTGTGCAATAGTAGGCCGCAATTTTTCGTATATTTAAATATTCTTCTTCTTTCTTATCTTCACTCTATCATATCAGGATATCAAGCCTGTAGAGTTTGAGATTTTTTATGGGGTCTGCTGAGGATGAGTAGAGCTTCATGTAATGATAGTTATTTAAACAGTTAATATATCCACACTTGCACACATTAATAAAAAATACATATCATAGAATTCTAATTAAATGTTTATAAAAATATTTTGCACGCATTACAATGTTTAGCGAAAATATTATAATTTTATTATGTAATAATTTCTCGAACAAAATTAAGCAAGGATTACTTATTTTTTATCATTTATTATATTACCTCTTTATAAAAAAATGTAACAAATAAATATATACACTGGCAATGTGTTTCTTTTATATAATATCATCAAATATTATCTCTACAGATATGGCAATTGAATTTATAAATTATACTACCTGTGTATTTTTATTCGTTCCAAGTTTATTTTTGGAGGGAAATAAATTTAATTGAAAAAGAACCTTTCTCGAAAGCTGTAAGAGTTTTCGGTTTGAAATTATTACTCTGAAGAGCGGACATACATTGAGGACGCCGTTCGCTCGCCAAATAACATCAACGTAACTGAGTGGCCGCTCAAGATGTGATTTGCATATGTTTCCAATGTCGGGAAAACGATATAGAAATAGGGAGGAATCTATTTCTGTGGTCATTACGCAATGAACGGAAATAACATCTCATAAATACGCCGGCTCTAAGTGCCCTGGACATGTTTATGTGGCGTGTTCCTTTTCACTCGAGTGAGCTCTAGCTATCAATGACTTTTTTTTTAAATTATTTAATTCCGCGTTATTTTTACCGTCCTTCATTACCAGTTTTTCAGAGCAATTCATATATTTTTTTTGCGAAATCGGCCTGAAGATAGGCTAACGCCTGAAAGCTCGCCAACATTCAGAATAAAGAAACTCGTTGCAATTTTTCTTCCTTTCATTCATTGAATATATGGTTTTTACATGTGTAGATATGTGGTTCACTTACAGTATAAGGCGGTCATTAATTACCTACCATGATTATCATGGCTTTTATCGTAAATATTTAGAATAAGTAAATACAACAAAATGGTACTGTATTTATTCCTCAGAAGTGCATTTCCTTTTAAAATAATGAGAAATTATTTTTTTTTTCGCAGGCTCCCGTTAGCTCTGAACTCTTTCTTTAAACGAGCTCCTATTGTAATTCAGACAATCTCAGCGCGGTGACAATGGTAAATACACAAATTTATAAACAATAGACTGACTATCCAGTTAAAGTATGAGCCTAAAAATAGCATAATTCAATAAAAATCATTAAAAAATAACGGAAATTTTGAAGAGAAAGAGTTTTGACTCTGTACTTTTTTAGAAACTTCCACAAAATAATCTCCAAGACTACTGTGAGACACTTGTGATTAAATTAAAAACGTTAATTTTCTTCATTACTGTCTTAATTACTAATCACCATTTTGTAAGTGTACAAAACGTTACCTTTTTATGAAAAAAAAACATAAATAATATATTTTTTAAATCAATAGAAGTTTAGCCGAATGCGTCTCTCTCCCATAAAACATTTTCTCTCTGCGCTTAATAATTTCTATCCACCCAGAGATATCGTCTGCCTCAAATAATGGCAGTTGCCATGGTGACGCGTCGCGCATGCGCGCACCCGGAGGGAAATCTTGTGCGCTCGTAACATAGAAAATGATGACACATCCCCCTTACGCACTCACATACATAATGTCAATTTGAAAAAAAAAATCACAAAAAATTCAAATAAAGATATTTGCATAGCATTATATTATTATGTCCTAATGAAACGAAATACACTAAACACATGCGCAATTAATAATATTTAATTAGTAATTATAATGAGAGTCATATTAACGGGGAGGCGGGTAATATCGCGCGTGCTTTTATATTTTCACACCAACATTTTAAAATTCACACTATAATTTTATTTCTATCATTGAAATCATTTTTTAATAAAAGGGGGACGTTTACATGTAATTCAAATTATTTCCTACATACGTAAAAACATATTTACTTTTATTTCGACTTAGAGCGCTATGTCTTCCTAAGGACACTTGTACTATAAAAGTAAACTAAACATAGAAAGAAAAGAAAGAAAGATATTTGAAATATGTACAAGAATTAGTATGCAATATATTTACATATCTAAAAATATAGATAGGTGTATGATATATTTGAATAAGGACTTAATTTTGGATATCAAATATTACTCATTTTGTGAAAACATTGTAACTGAAAGAGAAGTGAATATTCAAAACCATTATAGATGCGTATGATTCGTTTGAAAATTAAACAATTTCTACTGTCCTTACTGTAATGGAATCATACGGGTCAATAATAGTTTCGAGAATTCATAACAGATGGCGCGCTATACATCATAATATAATTGAAAGAGAAGTAATAGTGTGTGAGGTTTTATATAAACGGAAAGCTGGGGGGATGAGTATAAATAGGCTTAGAACGGCCGAGTGAAGGGGGAGGGAGGGATGAACGAGTGACGGGGATGTGCTAAGGTGAAGACAGATTTACAGTCGAACGGTTTATTTGTCCCAACTTTGGATAGATGACTTCCACTCTCTCTTTGAATAACACCTATCAGAGTTAGGCTTCACAACGTTTGGTTTCGGTTTCGATATTATTTACATATCTCTCCCTATATTTCTCTAATGTGTATATGTAAATATTGTGAGAGAATTGTTTCTCGAAAGATTTCATTTTATTCGCTATACATAGCTTCTTGCACTTTTTAAAATACTGATTTCTTATGGTCATTGTGCTTCTGTATGCGCGAAATAAATATCATTATTATTACAATATATACTCAGGAACAAAACTTAAGGAAGTGGCAAGTCTTGATATCGCCGGTCGTCTGTTTTATTGAAGGAGAGACATAAAAATTTTGTTAACAATTGGTTATCTCGTGTGTCTTTAATAATGGTCACTGTAATATCTTTCAGAGATATTGTCTTAATCCCGATATACATTCTAAAAGGTACAACTTCCTTAAGTTTTGTCCCCATGAGTGGATATCTTTAAGAAATGAAACTACTACGCGCCATTCTTATTTTTTTTATCCCAAATGGAAATAATTTGTACTTATTGTAATGACAAAATATTGGGAGGGGCTTGGCTCATCAATACAGATGGAAAGCCGCACAAGAGGAGTGGTCGAATGTTTCGCTCTCCAAAGTCAAGGAAGTGTTCGCAGCTTGGAAAGTCCGATGCAGGGAGATAGCCAAGAAGAAGGGGAAGCACATAGAACACATGAAAAAAATTCACGTTCGAAAAATAAAGTTCTAACGGACGTTTGAAATCGTTTCATTTGAAAGGAAACACCCTCCGTAGCAACCTTTCCCAGCGTTTTCGCCAGTTTTTGCCTAACTGACTAATCTATCTTAATCCTTAGCGCGCGACGCTCTTAGATAATAGTCGAAAATATAGAAATAAATGTAGGTTAATTCGTTATTTTAATAGTGTATAGTGATACCTATTTAATACGGATTTCAGAGCAACTACAACTTCTGCATAATGTAGTTAAGATTTTGACCAATGAACTCTTGTAATTTCTTAATGAAACGTGGGGAGGAAGCGGTAAACAATAGTCAAATTATTTAATTGTTTAAGTTTAGATGTTAATGGAGTGGGACAACAGAAAAATTCGATTTATTGAAAAATCCGCATTATCGAGAAATAAAACTATTTAAAACGATTTTTTTTTCAAATAGAATAACTGCCTACTGTACTTACTGAAATGGAAAAATAGTTGGAGGGCCTAGCTCATCAGTGGGGAACCCTTCCAACGGTTTCGCCATTCTAATCAACCATATTGTTCTACTATTGTATTTCACTACTCGTCTTTTATATCCGGTACTTGGGAGATATTCAACGTATATTATTTCTAAGGCATTAATATACATAATCTTTGAGATCAGTAGAAACATATGTAAATAAGTATTTACATCGAGTATTTGCTCTTCCGCAAACAATCCAGTGAGAAACGGCCATTTAAACCTAATATTAAACATAAAGCCTTAGCGCCACCTCATTGACGTACCAGAAAGGAAGTTATTGGTAAAGCATACTTTCATATTCTCATAATTAAAAAGGAAAACATTCACTGCAAGATTTGTGGAAATATGATATCAGATAAAATCTCCCACTATATCATAGAAGACAAATATTTAGGTGAAGAAAGAGAAAAACTCTTGAAAACACCTTCTGGAGATTTAGCAACCCACTGAAAACGCGGAGAACTATTTCACAAAAGAAAAATATAGCAATAGAACTCTATAATTTCTACAGATCAATTGTAAATAGATTCCTTTACAAAATAGGTAGTGAGGAAAGTTTTAGAACAGATATGTAAATAAATCCCTTTTCAAACAAAGGCTCACGTTCACATGGGGAAAGGGAGAAAAAAAAATTGCTGTATTATTTTGTTGTTGTATGGCGAATCCATACAGGACAATGGGGCCCTAATAAAAGCCTTTTTGTTGTTGTTGTAAAGCATACTTGGTCTGATATTACGTTATAGCAGTGTGTAAATACAGACACCGAGGTAGAGGAATGCCGGGTGTAGAGGAAGGTTGTCGAACAACAACAACCAGAGAGGAGAGATCGCAGGACAGCGCGGACTGTAATTAGGAACCAGTCAAAGTGGAGGCGGAGGGCCTAAAAGCCCGCTGCCCATCATCCCATTTGTCACCGGGACCACCCCGTCATTACGGCATTACAGGACGTGATCGATGCGATGACAGCTGACCGGATAATTGGCGGCTAATTTGGAGGCTCCGATAATCCGAGAGGAAGATTGTAAGCTGATTGCCCTGAAATTGGAGCAGTCGTTTCTGGCTCTGACTCCGAGGGGGGGTACCATTTAACTAATATCGATTATAAAAGAACGGGGGAGATAGCGTCTAACTGGGGAATTACTGTTGACATCCAGACCTATTTACTCTGTATTATGAAAATTAGAAACTATTATAGACACGTAAGATTCTTTTTGAAATTAAACAATTTCTACTGCCCTTACTGCAATGAAAAAATTAATGGGAGGGCCTGGCTCATCAGTGGTGAACCCTCCCAGCGGTTTAGCCAGTTTAATCTACCATACCGCTGTTATATTGCATTTTTCGATCTTCCTTTTATAGTGATACTGTTGTTAAGACTCTTGGAATGGGTATTTTTAGCTGAACTATGGACATAAGCTTTGAGGACAGTAGAATTACATACAATTATAAATATATAATATGCTTCGAGCAATCGCTCTTCCGCAAATATCAAATGTCTTATGGGATTTTTTACAGTACCGCCGCAAGATACATACGGCAAAAATATCAAAAAAATAAATCATATAACTCTATATCGTTTTGAAAATAGAGCAATCCATAAATAAATCTTTAATTAAAAAGGCATATATTGGATCAAAATATCATTTATTTTCGCCAATATTTCATTTGGCTGAACGCCAACCTTTTCCATGTTATAAATACCTAGATAAAGGTTGGCGTTCAGCAAACTGAAATATTGGTAAAATAAATGATATTTTGATCCAATATATGCCTTTTTAATTAAATAACTATATACTTGTATACTAGAAGGAGGAGACACATCTCCCTTCAAAAAGTGTATTAACACAATGCGCTTTGTTTATTACTACTGTGCTGAGTGCAAAAATGGCTATAAATGAATGTGCCACCAAATTTGTAAAATTCAGATAAAAGTTTCAGGTTATGGCCCTCATCAGCACAGGGGCGTCTTCAATTTCATAGCATCCTATTAGAGGAGTTATGAAATAGGTCAAATTTGTCAAAAAGAGAGAGGTTTTGGTACATTAATTTTCTCGCAATTATGCATTATATACATAATGAAAGGGAATACTCTGATTGTGCAAATGAATGTTGCTGATGACTTATTGCCATCTATCGGAAAAAACTATCAAATGTGAAAGTTTTTTTTTTTTCATTTCCTGAAATTGAGACTGATATTTATCCAAAATTAAAAAAGAAACGGCGAAGAGATCCAGAATGTAGAAGAGAACTCCTGAAAAAAAGATGGGTTGTTAAAATGTCCAAAGATTCCAATAAAGAATCTCATATTGGTCAAAAACAATATTTTCACCACTAATCTTTATACAGAGTGTATAACATCGGGAGGAAGGTATTCATGTGTCAAAAAGACACCTCTTCCTGGCATACAGGTTGGCTTTTTGCCTGAATTTTCCAAACCTGGTGTTGTGGTACACACTCTTTATTACTGTACGTTCTGTACTGAGTGATGAACCAAAATGCATTGTTTTTAATAACATTTTTAAAGGGAGAGGTGTACATTTTTGTGGTGCCCGAAGAACGCTATAAGTGAACGTTTCTACATAAAAATGAGACTACTTACTCAATAAGATATGGGAACAAATCTCTACATACAACCTCAACTATAAGATGAACAACATTGTAACGATGAAGGTAACCCAGCCTTCTTTAAAACTTGAAAAAGGAAACAATGCTAGGAGACTCTAGAACATCATCCTGTCGTCGTACATGCGACGTAAAATCTTAACACAATAGATATAATATATTTAAATATATATTAATTGATATATTTACACTCATGGACAAAACTTATGAAAGTAGGAAGTTTAAACCTCAAACTATTTTGCTTATTTTCTATTGACTCGCTTGTAGAGACCGAAACCAAAACTAATCAATTCGAAACTAAAAAAATTTTGCTTCGCCGTCACAGATCATTCTATAAAAGTCGATTCATATAATCGTAATTTCGGATGAACGTATTTTGTACTGCATTTGCTTTCAGGTCTTTTTAATCGAGTTTGCCCAGGGGCCATATTATAGCTGCTGGGAAGTGAAACTTAAGGCGTCACTCAGACCAATGTCGTAACGATAAAAAAAAAAAAAACTCTCCCGCTGTGTTTATTAGAATTAGTTGCACTCATAGACGAAATTAAGTAAGTAAAGTAGGAAGGCTCTGATGTGTGTTGCTGGTCTTTTTTTTTCAAGGAGACAGGAAATTTTGTTCACGCTTGGTTATCTCGTGTTTCTTCATTTGAAAACACTGTACCAAATATCTTTCAGAGTTATGGTCTGAATTCCTATATACATGCTAAAAGGTACAGCTTCCTTGAGTTTTATCCATGAATATAAAAAAATCGGGCGTTTTTATAAGTATTTGCTCACGCGCTGGACGAAAGCTTGCTTTTTTTTTTTTCAAAATAAAAATTTAACAATTAAAACGAGAATTTTACCTATTATAATGATTAGAGATGTGGTTTATTCTTACAGTATAAGCAGTAACTAACCCTTAGGCAAAATATAAGAATTATAACTCCGTCTATTTTAGAAATCGACTTGGGATAATTAAAAAAATACTCCAGTATGAAATCACGCCATTTATCAATATGATAATGCTATTTTAAAACACGTATCCAGTATTTTACCTCTCACGGACAAAAAAACATGTGTTTTTTTCAGGTGAAGATCTGGTTTCAAAATAGGAGGACCAAATGGAAGAAGCAGAATCCAGGAATGGATGCCAACAGTCCGACATTGCCCCCCAGCCAGCCGGGGGCGTTAGTGGGAGGCTACCCTTATCCTTCCGGGCTCATGTATGGGGGGCCACTACCCTATCTCGCTTCCTACCCTCCAGGGGCTTTCTCTGCCTCCACCTTTGTGCCCCATCTAACCCATTCGTGACAAGGTACCTTCAACTCTGCTTTTTTCTCCTCTTTGTAAAATATCCTTTAATTCTCTCTTAGCTCAATTCTTCTTCTTCTTCAAAAACTTTTTTTTTTGTTGTTGTTATTTTCAGTCATATCTTTGTAAGATTTTGAATCAAAATCCCGGAAAACACTCAATATATATATATATATATTAATTTGAAAAATATATTTTGGTGCAGACGAACTTTTAAGTATTCTAAATTTTTATATAGGCTTTTTTTTCCAATTGTTTTTTTTTTTAATATGAAATCGTATGCAATTATTGTTTTCATATAATTTGTTTATTATTCTATATTGATATATAAAATATTTTAATACTCACACACAATATTAGAAAATTTATTTAAAACAATGTTTGAGAAAATATTATTTGGCGTAATTCTAATTATACAGAAGAAAAATTCTAAGAAACTATTGTCTCTTGAATTATAATTCTCATATTAAAAATGCATCATTTTTTCTGTGTAGAAAATATTTTTATATAAACTTTTATTTTAAATTAGGAATATTATAATAAATACAACTTAACATTTTTATTTTATTTTGTGTCTGCTTCTACCGAATGTTAGATTCAAACATAAAAAACAAAATATACATTTTTAAAATATTTCAAAATAATTACTTTCATATAAATATATTAACAAATATATTTTAAAATTCAATTATTCTTATATCATCACAGACCCCGCTCTTATATAATGCTTATATGTTTAATTAACTATTACTTGGCATTATTTTATATTAATTATATCTATTTAAAAATAAGAATAAAAAGTTATATAAAATAATCTAGTCTGTGAGATATTTGTTAGAATAAAGTTCGCTTTGATTGCATTTATAGGTTTTAACTTTTAATTAAACAATTTTAATTTATATTTAGATATTTTTCCTTTTAATTTAGACACTTTAATTTTTATTTAGACATTTTCAATTTTAATTTAAACATTTTTCATTTTAATTTAGACACATCGACTTTTCTATAAAAAGGCCATGTGTCTAAATTAAAATTGAAAATGTTTAAATAAAAATGAAAGTGTCTAAATTAAAATATGAAAAATGTCTAAATATAAATTAAAATTGTCTAATTAAAAGTTAAAAACCTATAAAACGTTTATTAAAAATAATTTCTTCAATAAAATTGTCAAAACATTAAAGATCGTCATGCATATCAATTTATAGTCAACATTTCATTTTATTAAAATTAGTTTCACCATAAATAAGATTACGTTTTGTTGCGTATATACTTTTATCGCCAAAAAGGCGTTTGAAATAATTAAATATACGTCATTAATATTTTAAAAACTTCTGTGGCCGATATAGTCATATATAAATTCTCTATTAATTAAATCTATATTTTTTCAAGGAAATAGATTTCATTCAGTATATTTTCAGATATTTCAAAATACTATTCATTAATTATACTTTCCTAGATAAATGTCACTTCTATAAAATATATATTAGTAGTTAAAATATCGAAGACAAATGTATTACCTTGCTTATTAAATGCTATTTATTATAATATATATACTTTGAAATAATTTGTTGGAATATATATTAAATATATATTTACCATATTGTATCTAAATTTAACAATATAAAAATGTAAACTCAATATTTATTTCTTGATGTGCCAAAAATATATAAACGTATTTTTCCTTATCAATATATTTGGGTTCCATCTAGTAAAAATATTATACTCTTTATTTTGCCAAAAGAAATTTCTAGTCGATGATTTTCTACCAGCAGTGCCAAAGATTTTAAAATGAATATTCCTTTTATATTGAATTTTATTTCATATAAAAAAATAAGCAGGGGAAGTTGAGTTAGGTCATGAACAAATATATAACGACGTTTTTTTTTCTTCCATATATGCATTTTGGAAATTGTGTATTAATTTGCAAAATAAGAGCCTACAAATACATCTTTTCGAAAACTAATGTTTTATTTAAACCTTTAATAATAAAAGAAAATTGAGAATAATTTAATAAAACATGTGGTTTCAAGAATAATTTCTCTAAATTTATTTTGAAAATTATTCGTTTGTATAATATATATAAGTCTTTATATGAATTTTTTCGAATTTATATTAGAATGATAAAGGGATAAATATTTATAATTGATTATATCACATACTTATTTGAAAACTATGATTATATAAAATTTTATTTTTTCCCTCTTATGCGAAAAAAAAAACTTTAAGAGAGAGGGACATAAAAATATTCTTTATAATATGATCTTTTACTTTTGTGTAATTAACATTAGTTATTATCGTGAAAATCATTTCCTACGTATTTAAATCTTATGCAATACATATTTATTATTTTTAATATATTGAAAATTTCTAAATCTTATATAATATTCTAATATTTCTAAATTATTAAATACCTTTCAACGAATTGACGTAATCCAAAGTTAAAATCATTATTTATTTATAAGTAATATTTACTTGATATTTCACATAGACATATATCAATGACAATTATTTATTATTAAAATAGTTTAAATGTAAAAATTATTAACATTTGACCCCGTATTTGCATACGATAATAAGAATTTCGTTATTTTAAGATTTTCAATATTTATATTAAGGATTATACGCAATTTCTAGAGGATATTACTGCATGCAAGCTTTCATTATGTTAAAACATTGGTGGCGTATATACTGTCAAATAATTTTTTAAACCTGAAGGTATTTTATTTTAAATATTATTATATTATTTTGCTCATCTTTCAATGCTTTAATCAATCTTTATATTTTTAAAACTAAATTTAAATTGGAATATGAAAACCATATTAAAAATTTTGTTTCCAATTTTTATTATGATTTAAAACAAGTCGATACTAAGAGAATTTTATGATTATATATATTAAAATGAAAATAAATATGAACATTTTGATTATATTATGAATATTTAATATAAGTGTTTATTTTGAATATATTTTCTTAGAAAAATAAGAGAGAACTTTCGATACCCGAAATTCACGTAAAAACAATATTATTCGTTATTAGAACATTAAATATAATTTTTTAAATAAAAACATTTATTTAAAATCAATGAAAAAAGGTATTTGAAATAGATTTATGTTGTTTTTAAAACGATTATTTAATTTATTTTTATTAGAAACACTTATATATAACAATAATTAATATATAATTCTAATTTACAGAATATATCTATTACTATTTCTGTAGCTTTCTTATAATTGTTATATTAAAAATTCTACTCTTAAATCTATAATATTGTTTAAACTCAACACATTTTTCAGAAATTTCAAAAATACAAATCACATTAATCGAGCTTTAAATATATTTCTATATAAGAGATGTTGAATCATACTTGTGCAATATTTGGCACGAAATAAAAAAACTTTCTCTGTAAAAATATATATTAAATGTATATAACAATATAAATTCCTCAATGTACAATTATAAATAAATGTATATAAATATGTATAAACATTACTGTTTGAATAAACATGATTTTTCTTCCCTTTCCCAGGGATTAAATAGTGAATTTCATTCTATATATTTCACCCCTTTATCTTTATACATACACATGTTAATATTTTACATCTATATTACTATTTGGCTTTGTAGGTACTATATTCTTTTACCCCGTAACCGAACTACATCAACTAACCTTTACAAAATGGCGACAGGTCATTACAATGAACATATTACTAGTGAGAGATGTCTTTGTAAAAATACATTATATTTCAAGCGAACTAAGAAATATAATATATTCTCAAATAAATAAGTTTAGCAACACAGGTGAGGATAAAAAACTTGACCAGAAAGTAAGTTATTTTTCAATAAATATCAGGTTGTATATACCTCATTAGAAAATGAAATTAAGATAATTTATTTTTAATTAGAAAATATTTCAAAATTTATTTCAAAGCAGACGATATTATTTCGTATGAAAAAATATATATTTTGTAAAATATGAAGTATTACACACAAATACTAATATTAGCTTACTTAATTTTAATTTAAATATTTTAAACTAACTTTCCTGATTTTTATAATGCAATATATAAAAGATTGCATATGTAGATGAAGCTAAGTCAAAACAGAAAAAAACATACTCTATCATAAAAAATATAGTATCTAAATCATTGAGGAATCCTGGTAATTTATCAATCCATACGAAACCACCTATAACAAAATGTCTTCAGATTAAAAAGAAAATAATCAAATTTTCCCAAAGATAATTCGAACCAAACGACAAGTTTACCCTATCGTCTGATTAAATAAACAAGATATGCAAATCTCCAGAGTGATCAACCCCCAGATGTTTGCCCTCCCCGTGGGATGGGTAGAATGAGTTTTCAGGGTTGAATTCACCCAGTAGGGTTAGCCACTCGATTTTCCGGTATCGCTGGAAGTGGCTTGATTGCTATTGGTGGGGAACCAATTGGATGTGAGTATGGAAAATTGAAATTAAATGGTAGAATAGGTTTGCTTATAAATACGCTTAGTATGATGAAAATGTTGGATCGTTTTTGAAGACAACTCTCAGATTCATAAAATTAATTTATTAAACTTTAAACATTTTCTGATATAGAGAGAAACGAGTTAATTACATCGTATTTAAGGCAACAAAAGAATCATCTAATTTACATACATCGTTCTAACCAGATTCAACTTGTGCAAAAACAGACGATAAAGAAAAAATAAACAAATTAATTGGTAGAGGGTAAGTTCCTATTTCTACAAGCTTTCACACTCAAAGAATAATCATTTTCTTGCTTCAGAAAACCTATCTAAATTGGAGAAGCCACTTTTAAAAATAGATAAAAATAGTTCTACTTTTGAAGAAATAAGCTTAATATTTGACGAAGAAAGAAAGTTAAAAAAGGTATTTTTTTGAAAATAAAGCAATCAATAAATCTTTAGAAAAAGATATGTTTACATCAACTAATTTTCTTTTTACATATTTCCCGACCTTTCAGTAATACCTTGTCCTCAGGGGAATGTTAGCGAGTCAATGAAACGTTAGGAAATAAATTTTTAAAAAGGCAAAGGTTTATGTAGAAATATATTTTTCCAAATAAACTTTCAACCAACAAATAATCTTCAAAATCCTCATAAATCTTTATACATTAAAGTTTACATATTCGATCGTAGATGAGATTGATTTGACACTATTACGATATGCTGAACTCCGCCGGTCCCAAGCCCGGATGAAAAAGGAGGAGAGGGAGCAGTAACAAGCTCACTAAACAAACCTGGGCTCAGCTGGCCCGGCTGATAGTACCCTGTAAGGGCTCCAGGGATACAGGATGAGCAGCGTTTGTACTCCATGTTAGGAGCGACTGTACATGACGTCTGTTCCTCATGTCAGAGGCGGCCATTTCTTTTGGAGCTAAGTCAGCCTGCCACTGAGTAGTGCTCCCAGTCTTAATGACAAAGGCAGACGCATTCTACTTCACCCAGTCATGATGGTTGGAGATAGGAAAGAAGGAGAGACGATATGCAGAAAACCAACCATTATCAAGATATACTAATTTGTTCAGTTTTGTGCACTACTAACTCTAAAAGGCGCTTATGTAAATAAATAAACGCAGTTATGATATAAATAAAGACTGAAAATGGGCTAAGACCTTTTCACTTTTTTTTTTAGTTTCGGATAATTGCTTCAAAAACAAACACATTTAAAATCATTTGCTGTTTGGGAGTTTGTCGATAAAGAATATAGATGCATTTTATTCCTTCTTAAATTTCTTTATTTCCCGACCTTTTGTTGACTCAGTGCCACCTTCTTCAGGGGAAAGTTTCCCCTTGGTGGTAGCGAAGCATCGAAAGATCTGAAATAAAGAAATTTAAGGTGGATTGAGGCACGTGTATTCTTTCTCAATAAAAACATTTAATTTTTTTAAATATTTGCTAATATATGCATATAAGTTTTAGAGAAAATATGTAAACTATGTAAATATAGAGTTTAAAAAACATATAAAGACAGCTGTGTTTGTATTTATATAAAACAACTTTATTCCATGAGAACCACAAGGGATATTCACAATCTGCCAAAGAGGTGTTCCATCTATATTTTAGCCATAGATTTGGCCTAGTCACTCTACCAGCTAAACACCTCTTTGTCAGATTGTAAAGATTCCTTTTGATCCCTTGTGAATAAAGTCCGCCCTAGACTGACGAAGGCCATTAGCCCGATACCATGGTCTTCAGGTGGACACTTCTCAGTTTGTCAAAGCTGGTGTTGTGGCTTCGTCACAGACTTGAGTCTGTTAGTTTGCGAAGATGGTCAATAGATGGTGTCTAGTTTTAGCCTCTATTTTGCCGGGAGAGGCGACACCTATTTGTATATATGTATATATACAATGATATATAGATATATGATCAATTTTGGATTCAAAAGAAAAAAAAAGTTGACAATAAAAATTAGAGCAATATTTCGAAGAACTAAACGTTTCCATTTTTTAGGCATTTCACATTGATCGTAAACAACCTATGTGGATTACACTACGTGTATATCAAAATTCGAAACTATTTTTAAAAAATAAGCAATTTCTACTGTCCTTACTGAAATGGAAAAATTAGTGGGAGGGCCTGGCTCATCAGTGGTGAACCTTCCACTTTTAAAAAGAATCATACGCGTCTTATAATAGTTTCGAATTTTGATAACAGATGGCGCGCTAATGCATCATAATATAATTACTATATATATGCAAAAAAGGAATCTATCCCGTTTAAATTGCATTAAAACAATGCACCTCTGTTCATCACCCCTGTACATAAACGTTATGGTGGTGCGAGGTTGTCTGAATATTGTTTGAATTTGTGGTGTTGTGGCCCATTCCTTTTCACTATCATAACCTTCGGTATTGGAGTCATGAACCCAAATGTCTTGTTTTAATTCATTTTCTACATTGCATAACATTCCAATTTATGTATTTCTTCTATGAAGAACGCATACACACATAGGTAGTGATAACACGCCACAATACCAAATTTGGTAAATTTCGACAAAAGTTATCAACTTTTATACGGTTATACATCTATATGGTTTCGGTTTATAGTCTTCATCAGTACAGGAGCGGCTACAATATCATAGTAATATGAGACATTATGTAAATATAGGTTTACAAAGCGAACAATCTGTATAAGTGGATAGAAGGGGAACACACTATGTAATTATTGAAATTGTAATTTTAAAAAAGAAAAAAAAAAAAGGCATCTCCTTATCGTGCAACTAAAAGTTGCTAATGGCTTGCGCCATCTATCGGAATAAATATCAACAAATCGTTGATTTTTTAATTATTCCCGAATTTGCTAAATACCGTTTCTTGATTAATCAAGAAGAGCTAACCATTATACGCGTTCAAGAAAGGGTATTTAGCCAATTCTGGAATAATTAAGAAAAAAAATCAACGATTAGTTGATATTTATTCCGATAGATGGTGAAAACCATCAGAAACTTTTAGTTACACGATCAGGAAATGTCTTTCTATTAATATATCCATCTGATCTTAGTATAATTTCACTTTTGTACTTTTTTTAATAATAAAAAAAAATGTTTGATAAGTGTACAACACTTCAACCATCATTCAGCCTAATGAAAACATTAAGACGTTGATGCTTCTTTTACACATTAATCAAATTTATATTGTCCTTACTGCGATGAAAAATGTTGCTTTATGTTAATTAAGTCTAATGTTCATAGCCTAACGGAATAAATATCAACTATTTGTTGATTTTTAAATATTCCAGTATTGGCCAAATACCCATTCTTGATTAATCCTATTGAAAATATGTGTTTTTCGTTTATTGTCATTTCTCTCATGTTGTTTAAAGAGTAAATTTCTAATTCTTTATTGCCGGTCTATTCAAGTTTATTGTCCTTGACATCTAGGCGGCCTAGATTCATGATAGTCTCATGATAATCCGCTAGTGTTCCTATGTATACTACACTTGAACTTATATTTATGGTCTTCTATAAAATACTGACATTGTTATTTAGGACTCTGTCTTCATCTTCTTCCAGTTGAGTTGTGAAAGGAAAGTGGTTTTGGAAATGAAGGAAATTATTTTGTCTAGCTTGAGGGCCCAATCAACTTAGATTATTGGTTCTTGCTGAGCTGATGAAAAAGGCGTCTGCTTGATTTTGTTAAATTGGAAAATGTCTATGAAGAATATTTTTATAAATCTACACTCATAGACCAAACTTAAGGAAGTGGAAAGTCTTTGATATCGCCGGACATCTGTTTTTCTTTTTAGGGAGACAAAGGTAATTTTGTTCAAACTTGGTTATCTCGTGTGTCTTCAATAAAGGTCACTGTAATATCTTTCAGAGTTATTGTCCTGATATATACATGCTAAAATGTACAACTACCTTAAGTTTTGTCTATGAGTGTTTAAGATACGTCTGGATTGTTTTCTTTATATGGATTGCTTCAAATTCAGAAAGAGATTTTCAGAGAGAGAGATGATTTTAAACAACTGGGAAAAAATCTTTATAAAAACAACAGCAAAAAAAAAAAAAATTGAAACAGAAAGAATAGTGGGTAAAAAAAAGAAGAAAGGAAAAGATAAGTTTCCATTGATGTGGAAGACATATCGGGAAGTGGAGGAAATTTGGGTAAATCATTCGACGCCTAAACATGTTTTTCTTCAGGCGCTAATTGGCACCGAGCAGTATCGGCGATCTCTCGCTCGAATAACGCCGGGTTCGAGATTAATAATGGTTTGATGATGATAAATGATCATCTTTTAAAATAGGGAGGCAAACCAGGCAAGTAATTACCCCCTTTTGGCAAATCACTGACATTCAGGGTGACGGGATTTTTATTAGAGACGCCATTTTTATTTTTTTTTTTATCGTTTGCTCCGAATTTTTAGCTTTGACAAATTCTCGTTCATTTTTCAAGTGGTAATTGAGTGATTAGCCATCAAGAGTCGTGACAAATGTCACCAACTTCCCTTCGTTTGGTTGTAAAAAAATATATTTTCACTGAGTGGGGAAGTTTAAATATAGATCACGCGTCTGGCTACACTGACAATGGCGTTTCCAACTTGCCTGTCTGTGAGTTCATTAAATTTAATTGGCAACGCTGTAGAGAGAAGTGAGTGCTTTGCTGATTTACAAAAAAATAAAAATAAATAAGTGGTGGTGAAATATTTTTTATTCTTTTTTTTTTTGTCAAATATCTTTTGGGACAAAAAAAAAGAGTTTGAAATTAAAATCTTAATAAGATTTATAATTTCAATGGTAATTTTATATTTCTTTTTATAAACATAACATTTTATGGTCAAAAGTGATAAAATATTTTTTTTTTCATAGATGCTAGAAATATTTTGCAGACGACTTTTTGAATTCCTAAATATGAATGAGTTCGAATTATAAAAATTCAAACTAGTATTTAAGATATATGATCTTTATATATATATAGAATTTATATATTATAATGAATAGAATGATGAACTTCTGCATTTACAATTTCAATTTACCTCGTTTACCGTGATGGACTCAGTGATTTCAGAGTGGGTTCTCCTCTTATTGCATATTGTATTATCCTTACTGACAATCACCATTCTTCTCTATCAGCCATCATGAATCTTGGTCCTGGGATCTTCCCATCTCTGATGGACTCTACCGACTTCTCACCACATTCCATCATTCAGTGCCTCTAATAGTCCAAAAGCTATCCTTCATTCTGACTGTATCCCATATCTTTTTAATGGTTGTATAAATCCCTAGTATACGTTGTAAAGGCCATGGTAATCCTGGTAAGTATTTAGCGACTGATTTTACTGTAAATTCATCACATGTCTACACATATAGAAAGCTATTTGACTTTTTAGTAGTTACAGGTGTGACAGAGCCATTTTGGTTACTTGCACTCACTGGTGAGGTTTATCTTTAAATTGCTTTTCTCGAATACACACAATACTTTACAATTTGATTTCATTTAACTAAATTTGCATACCAACCCTTTGTACATATATCAATTGTGTTGATATATATATATATCTTATATAAAGAAAAAAAGATATTTTCTGCTTGTATTTAAATTATGTTGAGGTTTATGCCATGGAGTTATTTGCTGGTTCTTTTTGGTACTAAATGATATTGGTGATGCAGTCGTGGCTATAATCTTGAAAATAAATAATAAAAATAGTAAAGATTAGAAATTGCTTTAATTGAGCTAAGAAATATATGAACATAATTTGATAAAAGTATTACCTGGCTTAAGGCGTAAGAATAAAAAAGAAAGAATTATTTACATAATTACAAACATGTTTGAGCCGACCAACGGGGAAGAACAACAATGAGATTTTATATGGGAAGCATGACCTCTGGCGGCCGATTTAACAGAATATTTTTATCTATGAAATATATTTTTAAATAAAACAATATCTTAATATAACATTTCAAATAATACCTTTATATTACATATATATTTTTAAATCTTTTTATCACAAAACGGTGGACGAGTAGGTAACACCCTCGATTCCCGACAGTCATGAACCGGGATTGAATCCCGCGTTAAAATTTGTTTAATATGTAAATAACCTTCACATATTATTCACTGTTTCAATTATCATGAATTAGGTTGCTCTTGCTGAGCGGTACCTATTAATGTGATTTTGAATCTTTTCATCTAACTAACTTGCATACCAATTCTGTACATATTTAAAATATCTTTCTTTCTTTTCTTTCAAAATTTTTGTCTATGTTTAAAGTGCAAGTGTACCTAGGGGGACATAGCGCTTTAAGTTGAAATAAAGAATGGTGAGGTTGGATTATCTGCAAGAATATCGGGCAATTGAAGCAATTTTTTTCTTAAAAAAAAAAAAGTGTCCAATGCGGGGTTCGATCCCGGGTCTTTGTTGCCGGAAATCGACTGTTTATATCACTTGTCCACCAACCAACCCGAAACGCGTACTTGCTTAGCTTTTTCTTAATTAATCAAGAATAGGGTATTTGGCCAATTCTAGAAAAATTGATAAATCAACGATTAGTTAATATTTATTCCGATAGATGGCGTAAGCTATCAGAAAATTTTAGTTACATAATCAGAAAATTTTAGTTACATAATCAGAAAATTTTAGTTACATAATCAGAAAATTTTAGTTACACAATCAGAAAATTTAGTTACACAATCGGAAAATTTAGTTACACACAATCAGAAAATTTAGTTACACAATCGGAAAATTTAGTTACACAATCGGAAAATTTAGTTACACACAATCAGAAAATTTAGTTACACAATTAGAAAATTTAGTTACACAATCGGAAAATTTAGTTACACAATCGGAAAATTTAGTTACACAATCGGAAAATTTAGTTACACAATCGGAAAATGCCTCTTTTTTCTACATTTATAAACTAGTTTTGTAACTAGGAGAAATGTTATCAAAATACGAAACTATTATAGACGCGTAAGATTCTTTTGAAAATTAAACAATTTCTACTGCCCTTTCTGCAATGGAAAAATTAATGGGAGGGCCTGGCTCATCAGTGGTGAACCCTCCCAGCGGTTTCGCCAGTTTAATATAATATAAGAGAAATGTTGCCAAACGTTTTGTACGAGAGTATATTATTTTTATTATCATACTAGCCGAATGACCCGGGCAACGCCCGTGTTTTACCCGATTGAATGTTTTTATTCAAATACTATTTGTTACAATTATAAATTGGCGCCTTAAATAAATGCATATATTAGTTAATAACTATAGCCTATGTGCTTTATCTGTCTATGTACTGTTGGCTTCCGTAGGCGTCTCATACTGGGAAAAAGAAAGAGAGGATTCCATTTAGTTATTAACTAATATATGCATTTATTTAAGGAGCGACCCGCTCCAACACAATAGTTACAGAAACGAAAAAGCGGGTGGGGGAGGCATGATGAGGGGGGGGGGGGGCAAAGGTGGCGTGATCGTAGCCAACCAATAGGAGGGCGCCATTCCAAAAAAAAAAAAAAACGGTGACAGAGTTGATGAGGAATGACGCTCGTAACTGTATTGGTAGTATTGGTATAAAAATATCCATTAAAATAAAAAAAATATCATAGAGAGAATTTGTTCTGTTCTGTTCCAAAATCACTTTATTAGGTACCGCTCAACAACCTAGTTTATGATAATTGAAACAGTGAATAATATGTGAAGGTTATTCACATATTAAACAAAATGTTAACGAGGGATTCAATCCCGGTTCATGACTGTCGGGAATCGAGGGTGTTACCCACTCGTTCACCGACTCTTTCATAGATAGAATTTTTTAAATATGCATATATGAAGATATATTAATTAGACTAATGTCTATTTTCCTTTTTCTTGTATTATAGGTGTATAAAAAATCAATTTATATATTTATCATGAAAAAAAAATATTTTTTGAGAAATAAAAAAAAAAAATTATTTAGAAATTAGTATTGTATTATGATGCATTAGCGCGCCATCTGTTATGAAAATTCGAAACTATTATAGACGCGTAAGATTCTTTTTAAAAATTAAACAATTTTTAATTGCCCTTACTGCAATGGAAAAATTAATGGGAGGGCCTGGCTCATCAGTGGTGAACCCTCCCAGCGGTTTCGCCAGTTTAATTATATATAATTAATTTTTCCATTGCAGTAAGGGCAGTAGAAATTGTTTAATTTTTAAAAAGAATCATACGTGTCTATAATAGTTTCGAATTTTCAAATTAGTATTAGTTAAATCAATTTAAAAATGTCATATTTTTAATTATCTAAAATATTTAATTTTATAATTTTCTCAAAAATCAAATAAATTTTAAAAAATTGATTATTCATAGAAATAATCTTCGAAAGTCAATAAAAGTCATCTGAAAAAAAAAATCTATCGCTCAGGTCAATCTATTCAAAAGAAAAGGAGAAAAAAAAAGTTAAAAAGATAATATGGAATCCATAATATATTGAGCTTTTTGTATATGATTCCGATCCAATAAAGGTATTCAATTTCAGAAGAATTCCAAATTCAACTGTTTTAGTAGACTAGCAGCACTCGACAAAGAAAGTAAAAAAAAAATGAAAAAGTGGATACGATTGAAAGAAAATAGGATCCAAAGAGGAAAAAAAAAAACTTTTCTATTTGAGACGTGGATTTGAAAGTAAAAGTGGGTGCTTAAGAGAATTTGGAATAGGAGGACATTTGGGAAAAAGACGGTATGATTTTCATAAATGGAAATCATTTCTTTTTTTTTTATATTCTCTATTCTCTCCAATTTTTTTTTTTTTAGAAAAAAAAAAAAAAAAAGATAGCAGACGCGAAAACGTCGCTTGATACCAAAAGACGAATCAATTTTAAAAGGTGAATATTGAAGGCAAACGATAAGTGGAGAGGCGGGGTGACTGTAGAAAGGTGGGGAAAGAAAGAGGGAGGGGGATTTAAGGAAGATTTTAAAGGATTCAAGATAGAAAAGGTTAAGAATGGAAGTTAAAAAAAAAAAAAAAGATTGTGCTCCTTTAAGTGCAGTTTGAAAGAGGTAGGACAAAGACGGGGACAAGGGTGTAATTTTCGGAAAGATATACCTGTCAATAGGCGAGCAGCAGACAGTCCAGCTATCTATCTAGAATGATGCGAGAGAGAGAGAGAGAGAAATCATCGCCCTGGAGTGTCTAATCTGCCAGGATCTGGTTTCAACCCAACAACCCTTAATGGTCGAAGCGCTTCCTCGGACAAATTGAGCCGATATGGCTTCCTACTCTGCTATGCGACACCACGACAGCCAAGCCCCGTAATTTGACGTAATTTGTCAACCCTCCCAAGCTCATTAATTGAATAAAGGAGAGACCCTCAATTTGAAAATAAAATATCCACCCTGATCATTCCTAGTAATGAGTCTGTAAAATGTACTCCTGTTCACTATTTTATTTTATTATTTTTTTTTATATATGCTATTATTCTATGACCGGTGAAGCCATTTCTCCCTACAGCTAGTCATTTTTTTTATTCTTCTTCTTCTATGAAGTTGAAGCCGTTTCTCTCTCTCTACGATATATTATCCTTACAAGTAGCCTCCTGGTGTCAAAGTTATTTACGGTTCATATGGAACTATTTGGAGCGCTTATCTGCTAGGCCTACTTTTTTATAGATACAGATTTCTTTAATTTATTCTAAAGGGTAATGGTTTAGCGCTTTCTCTCATTTTATATTATTATTTTCTAGGTAAAAATGGTTTAAAATATCTTTTTTTTTATCTCGGACGCCTGGTAAATTTATATATTATTTTACAGTTTTTAAGCAATATTTTTTTTTCTATGTTCAATGTGCATTAAACTTCAATTAAAAAAGAGAGCTGTGTGTTTACAATATAAATACATATTTACATATTAGTTATGTGAAAAAAATTAGAAAAAAATATTTTAAAAGGTGTTGACATTAAAAACAAAAATATGTTATATATATTTTTTTTCACATGAACTACGTTCAATTAAAAATGCATATATTGGATCAAAAGATAATTTATTTTACCAATATTTCAGTTGGCTGAACGCCAACCTTTTTCAAGGTATTATAACATATTAATGTGCCTTAAATAAACAACGTATTAACGCAATTTTGGCCTTAAATACCCATTTCTTGATTTTTTAAATTTCTACTAAGGGTTCACTGTCTCGGAAACAAAAAAATTACAGATATAATAATAAAAAATATATAAAAAATGTAAAAAAGTGAACATTTTACCGTAGTCACTTTAGTGTGACTCATATTTACATATGGTACAAAAGGCATTTCCTTTCATTCTAATAAATGCATAAAAACGATGCATTTATTATACTAATCAAGGCATTTTATAGGAAGTTTAAACTATTTTTATGTGTATTTTCTTTTTAAAATAAAATAATTTTCTACTGTCCTTACTGCAATGATAAATTAATAGGAGGGCCTGGCTCATCAGTGGTGAACCCTCCCAGCGGTTTCACTAGTTTAACGATTGATGAGCCATGCCCTCCCATTATTTTATCATTGTAGTAAGGGCATTATAAAATTGTTTTATTTTAATAATAAACATACGCATCAATAATAGTTTAAATTTCTTATAAAATATATTGTCTTGATTAGTTTAATAAATGCATCGTTTTGTACCATATGCAAATAAGAGTCGCCAAAAAGTTACTACGGTAAAACGTCCACTTTTTTACATTTTGTATTTATTTTTCATTATCTGTAAATTTTTCCAAGCCAGCCAATCCTTAGTAGAAATAAAAATCAAGAAATGGGTATTTAAGGCCAAATTTGCGTAAAAACATTGTTCATGTGAAAAATGCATCATAACAATAGATTTTGCCTGGTATCTCTGCGCAGAATTTCATAGATTATCATGAAAAGAATAAGATGCACAGTACCAGCTTTCGGAGAATTTCAGAGAGAGAGAGATTGAGATTGAAACCACTTTATTTCAATGTTCATATAATATTATATATGGTTAAATACAGAATTGAATAAATATGAAATGAAAGAGAAACAAAGATAGAGGACATTGCGACTGCTGTGATAGAGATGCAGTGAGACATCTGAGGCTCTTCATTGGACACGACAACAAAAGAGAGACAAAACCACAGATATATAAAATGTAATTAAAAATAAAAATGACATATCCTGACCAGGAGCATCAGATGAAGTTGTGAGGTCCATATTAGGCCAGTATGTATATATTCTCCTGTCTACATATGTAATTCTACTGCCATTTTTATTTTTAATATCAACACCTGACCTTTTTATTTTTTATTTTTTCTATTATTTTTTCACATAAAATGTAATGTATTTCTACAAGTATAATGCTTGTATTTATTGATGAATAGTAAACCTCCCCGAGTGATAAAGATTAGATAAAGGACACAATAGTTGTTAAAAAATAAACATTTTGGCTAGAAATTCAGAAATATTTACAATGTATTCTAATGTAACACGTCCTTTTGTAACTGAATAATATATTATTTTTCGAAATATATCATAGTAAAATCATATTAAATATCTCTCTCTGCCATAGTATATATATAATCATAGTAAAATATATCAAATAAAAAGAAGCGAATTGAAGAGCTGAAATTTATTGATTTTCAATAAATGACTGTAATGTGTTGAATGAAACAAATCAACCACCTATATACATATAGTCCTCATCAGTACAGGGGATGGGATCGGTCGAATCAGTCAAAAATATGTTTTATCAGATGACGATGATGTGAGGTCCATATTAGGCCAGTATGTATATTATATAATCTACGAGAGCCATCCAATAAATAAGTTTCCCTATTTTTTTTTTCTGCAAACGAAACTTTGTAAAAATTAGTTAGTATGGAATAAATGGTCACTAGGATGCGTTGGAAGCTGGTGACCTTCAAAATCACGCTACTCGTACGCGCAAGTCCGTAGCGCTTCAGTTTCCATGGAGCTACCACTGGTGAACGTGTCCACTTGCAAACTCCGTTCTGTAATTCGTTTTTTCACGGCGAAAAATTAAACTGCGGTCAATATTCATCGCAATTTAGTGTCAGTGTATGGTGAAGAATGTATGAGCATCCAAATGGTTCGCCGATGGGGTTCATGGTTCTTAGAAGGACGGCAAAACGTGCATGATGACGAGCGAAGCGGCAGGCCCGTTACTGCTACGGACAATGCAGCCGTTGTTGCTGTTCGGAATGTGGTGGAAGCAGATCGCCGCGTCACCATTGACTAAATAATTATTCGACTGCCTCCTGGAATCGAAATTGGACGCTCTTCGATTGGAACAATCATGTCAGATATTTTGAATTTTCGCAAAGTCTGCGCAAGATGGGGTCCCGCGTTTGCTCTTGGAAAATCACAAGCAACAACGGATGGAGGCAGCCCGAGCTTTCCTGGAAATGCATCAAAGAGATGGAGATCAACTTTTTTCCCGTATTGTCACTGGAGATGAAAGCTGGGTGCATCATTCAACTCCAGAAACAAAACGACAAAGCATGGTGTGGAAGAAGCCTGAGGAAAGTGCACCAAAAAAGGCGAAGGTCACAATCTCTGCAGGCAAAGTTATGGCTATGGAAAACTTCAAATGGGAAATTTTCACACATCCACCTTATTCTCCGGAACTTGCCCCAAGCGACTTCCATCTTTTTCCAGCACTCAAGTGGCACCTTGGAGGCAAACACTTTGCGAATGATGACGAAGTGCAGGCTAAGGAGAACCACTGGCTACGAAGACAGGACACGGCTTGGTACAACAGTGGTATCAAAAAATTGCTACAACGGTACCAAAAATGTTTGGACAGAAATAGTGATTATTTAGAGAAGTAGTCTATGAGTTGTATAATGAAAATAAAATAACTGCATAATTGTAAATAATGTGGTTTATTTGTTAAAAAATAGGGAAACTTATTTATTGGATGGCCCTCGTAAATATAAAAATATTCTGAAATTTAAAAAATATATTTCATTTTCATTCATTGATAATTCTACTTGTTTTTTTACCATAGTTTTAGAATACGCCGACTTTTAATACTTGTTGTAAATATGTAGTTATCTAACCCCTATTTTTGAAATTCACTAATATAGAATTCATTTCATAAATTCTATATAACTGTGAAAAATGCCTTATTGTAATTTTCTTCAAATAATTTAAAATAAAAAATACTTGATAATAAATACTTCTGCTTTTCTTTTAACACGACTGTAAACGATACCATTAAGTACTCAACCAGCAATTAATCTCTATCTCAAAATAATATTTATTATAACATATATATACAGGGTGTACCAGGTAAATTGGGACTAATTTGACAGTCCATAAAACAAAAACTACTTGAGATTAAAAACTTGTTTTTTTTTTTCATTACGTAGCCATATTCATGTAAAATGCAACAGTACATGTGTGCGCAGTGTAGTGATGAAGAGTAACCGAGAATTTGAAAATCGAGCTGCCATCATCGTTGCTCTGCGCGCCGGAAGGAGCCCCAAAGAGATAGTGGATTTTCTTAAGTTGCCCAAAACCACTATTTATCGTGTCAAGAAGCAGTTTGATGAGGCCGACAGTAACAAAGAGGGGATAGCTACAAGGAAAAAGCACTCGCGTCGATCGGACAGGGTAAGAGGCGAAGAATTTGTCAAAAATGTCAAGGAGAAGATTGATGGAAACCCTGGGAAGAGCATGAGGGCCATAGCCAAGGAAATGGACGTTGGCTCTATGACAATTGTCAGAACTATCCATGAGGACCTTGGTCTCAAGTCTTATGCCCTTCGGAAAGGTCAGTTGCTGACTGAGAATATGAAGAATAACAGAAAAGGAAAGGCTGCTGCCCTCCTCAACAACCTGAAACACGACTCTTTTGGCATGCTAAGGTTCTTCTCTGACGAAAAGAACTTTGACGTGGACCAAAAGGTAAATCCCAGGAATGATCGCTGGATCTGTAAAGACCCCTCAGAGATACCTGTCGTGATGCACACGAAATTTCCTGCCTCCGTAATGGTCCTTGGCGTTATCAGCAGTGAAGGTGATGTCATTCCTCCCCATTTCTTTGAGAAGGGCCTTAGGATGAACGCTGACACCTACATCAATGTTCTGGAGACCGTTGTGAAGCCTTGGATGGACATGGTGGCCGCAGGAAGGAAGTATGTCTTCCAACAGGACTCAGCTCCAGCCCATAAGGCAAAAAAGACACAATCGTGGCTGACACTTAACGTCCCTAGTCACTGGGGTCCTGATATTTGGCCCCCTAACTCTCCAGATTGCAATCCCCTCGACTACTATGTATGGGGCGTTGTTGAGAGAGATGTCAACAAAGCTCCTCATACCACCATCCAGTCTGTCAAGAAAGCAGTTCACACGGTGATGACCCAAATGGACAAGGTCATCGTCGCCAAGGCCTGTGCTTCATTCCGCACTCTCCTCGAGACTGTTGTAGCTAATAATGGAAACTTCATTGAATAAATAAAAACTATATCCTTTTATCTACTACTGTGTCAAATTTCATTCGGATATTTTAATTTTTACTTGCAAAAAATTTCAGTTAAAATACCATTGTTGAAATTCCCAATTTACCTGGTACACCCTGTATATTCTCCTGTCTACATATGTAATTATACTGTCCTAAAAGCTTATATCCATAGTTTCCTAAAATACCATAACTATGATTCAGTCTTCCATTGTTCCATATGTATATATAAATATTGCCCAACCATCAATATATATTTGGTGTCTTTGATCTCCATGTGATTTGTATTCTTCCTTCAATCCCACATTGTCTCAATGGTACTTTAACTAAATATCCATAGTTTTATGATGGAACTGTATTATGTTAATTATTATTTGCATATCTCCATCTCTCATATTTCCTACTTTTTTGTATGCGTATATATATATATATATATATATATATATATATATATAAATATATATATATATATATAAAATGGCATATCCTGACCAGGAGCACATGTGCTTTACAGAAGGCAGAGCGCCATCTGGTGGAACAGAAATCAACTAAACATTGATTTAGCCTGTTCCCTGATATTTGGCCAACCCAATTTCTTGATAAATCAAGAAAAGCCAACCACGAACGCGTTTCGCGCTTTTTGGCGCTCGTCAGCGTGGAGTAGGCTGAACCATTGCGACCAAAAAAGAATGATCTTTTTATCTTTTATTTTTTTATTTCGTTTTTTAATATATATGTAATATGTGATCCAAAAGTTATTACACTGCAATATTTGATGTATTACACTGTTGTAGAATCCTGTCGACTTAACCGTTCTGTGACAATATCGTTGCGGAATTTCTTGTTGTTCGATTTGAATGGTGAGGATTGGTTGAAACGCAGTCGTTTGAGTGGAAGTTTAAGCATACAGTTAGGAATAATCAGGACACGTGATGGGGTTTGAAAATAAAAGGCAACTGGGTTGGAGGGAAGAAAGCTTGAGAAGAGCGGAGCGGTTTTGATTGTTCCTTATCTAATCACATGGCGGTGATTGTACTTAGCTGTGAGATGAGCAGAGGGAGAGAGGTCTCTAGTGAGCAGACATTACCTTGGTGGGGTCGAGTCGATGACTGGGTCTGAACTCGGCGAGAGCAAGTGAACAACTGTAGGTGTTGTTCCTATGAGAGCGAAAACGTTACTAACCATTCTTGCTTTTCGATTTAACACCAAGATTCAGTTTCTCTCTGATTGGTTGAGAGATGATCACATGATCTTTTCCTATTGGTTGACCTACTTAAGGTGCTGTCTTCTGATTGGACCGCGGTTCTCTTTGGTGAAAGATATGGCCTGCCTGATAGGAAGTGTCGAGTGCTATTTCCACTTTATTTACTTCCGCGTTATCAAAATACGTCCTGCTTTGTCAGGAAGTATTGAGTGCATCTTGACTAATATAACTTCTGTGGATACCAGATACGTCCTGCTTTGTCAGGAAGTATTGAGTGATTCGCGACTAATATAACTTCTGCGGTCACTAGAGACGTCCGGTCTCTGCCCCTGCAATATTGACACAGGGGTGCCCAGAATAGTCGTGCCAGCTTTAGGCTTATTTCCTATGTCTTTTGTTACTTTCTTTCCTCCAGTTACCTTATTCTTTTATTAAATCTTTGAAAATCATACATTTGTACATGCATAGTGGATCGGGGAGCATACAATTATATACAGATTATGACAGATGCGCCCCCTACATGTGAAGAATTCAAGAAGGGGTTAGCCTGAGAGAATTCTGTAAAGTGAAAAATAATTTTGTGGGAAAATTAGTTGTGGGTATGAAGGGGCTATATACAAACATTGCTGGTGATATAAAAGAAAAATAGAATGGTGTTGATGGTATAGGTTGTGTATAATTAATAGAAGTCAAAAAATTTTTAATTGTAAGAAATCAATGAATGCTATGGTACATAGTGGGCTAAAAAAAAAAGGAAAATGCGCCTAAACGAATTCTACTCGAGATAAGAAATGAATTCGAGGGAGTTCTATTAAGGCTTTTGAAATCAAAATAAAAATAATGTAAAAATAGTTGAATGAAATCAAAATTGAATGTGTTTGGTTGAAAAAGAAAAATATTTTGTTGCATGGTGACAAAGACAACTGCTTAGTTACTTTTTTGCTCGACTTTTGAGAAAAGAAATCGAGGAAATTTCATAAGGCGCTTTGAAATCAAAACAAAATAAAATAAGAATAGTTGAATGAAATCAAAATTGAATGTGTTTGGTTGAAAAAGAATAATTGTTTTGTTGCATGGTGATAAGGGAAAATGCCTAGTTACTTTTTTGCTCGAATTTTGGAAAAGAATTCGAGGAAATTTCATAAGGTCTTTTGAAATCAAAATAAAATAAAATAAAAGGTTTTTGAGCGAAATCAAAGTTGAGTGCTTGGTTGAATGGTGAGAAAAAAAAAAGGAAAAATGCCTAACCATATTCTCGCTCGAAATTGGGAATGGAAAACGAGGGATTTTTATTAGGGTTTTTTGAGAAATCAAAAAATAATTAAAAATAAAAAGTTGGAGGAAATCAAAAATAATATAAAAGTTGGGAGAAATCAAAGTAAATGCTTGGTTGCACAAAAAAAGAAAAAGCCTTGTTGTATGGAAAAAAGAGAAAATGCTTTGTTGCGTTGGTGAAAAAAAAAAGTGCTTTGTAGCATGGGTGAAAAAGAAAAGAATTGCCTAATTACTATCCTACTTGAGATTGGGAATGAAATCGAGGGGGTTTCATTAGGTCTTTTGAGAAATCAAAATAAAAATAAAAATAAAATTTTATAAGGTATTTTGAAATCAAATAAAAATAAAAAGTGGTTGAGCGAAATCAAAGTTGAGTGCTTGAAAAAAAAAAAAAGAAAAATGAAAAATAAAAAGGTTCCAACAACAAAGGGTAATTTAATGTTTTTTAGTTTAATCGAAAACCAATGAGTTTTCGTTGATAATTGAGTTGTGGCAATATAAGCTAAGTGGTAAATAGACTGATAATTGATAAATAAAAATGATAATATAAACTAATTGAAAAAAAAATGATAATTAATGATTAAAAGTGATAATAAGTTGGATAAATTGATAAATTGATTAAGTATTTACATTTTTAATTGAGAGAAAATAATGAAAGTGATTAATATGAAAAATAAGGTGTATTGGCTTGAGCCCTTTGGTATCTACCTGCCCTGATCTAAATGTATTGATTGCTCCATTTTGCCCTATAACTTTCTTGTCTTTGTGTGTATTGTGAAAAATGTTAGTAGTTTTTGGTGTAAGGAATGTGTGTGTGAATTCTATGTGTTGTCGAGATCCTAAGGTCTGTGGTATTTATGTGTAGATGGAAGGTGTAGCGTTTTTTTTGAAAGTTTGTAAAGTATTTGATCGATTATGATGGGAGTATGAACTCATTTAAATGTGTGTGACGTCTTGTACCCTTTTTTAGATTTCCGAGTGACAGTTGATTTGACTACATTGTAAAAATCGATATGTAGTTCGAATCGGAATCCAAAATTGGTGGCATAGAGGAATCTGTGGCTGGGGAGAGCGGTGACCTAATTTGGATGAGCGGGGCCTTGTAATGAGACGCCGGAAGCGGGACGTGTCGGGGACGCGAGGTCCAGTCTAAACTTATCCACCCACTGTTTGCACGTAATTGGAGTCATGGCGACGTCTTTATTCTTCGCGGGAAGATATCCGCCTCGCTTCTACGTTTCCTGTCGGCCTTATTGACTTTGTGCACGCCTAATTGTTTTTTCTAATTGAATCTTTTATTTTCGGTGTTGGTTGCGTTGTGTGTGTGATATGTTTTGTGTACGAAATTTTGTTTTGTTTGTGGGTTTTACTCGTTCGACGATGTCTTGTGTCATGTGTTATGGTCTGCCAATACATTGTGAAGAGATAAGTTGGTGTAAGTTCGACGTTATTTGTATTTTGAAAAGCCGGATGTTGTATCCATTTATTAAATCGAATGGTCGTTGTGACTTTAGAAAAAAAAAAGCTATTCAGTGATATTAGAGTGGAATTGAGTGAAAATGAGGCTTACGACGTGAACACGTGTTGAGTGGAGACGTGTCACAGGTGTGTTGAAAGGCGTCTGTGGCCTGAAATGAAAAGTTTTGTGGGTGACCTGTGACACGAATCGAAAAAAAAAATTGTGAATGAAAAGGTGTCACGCGAAGTCCTTATTTGTACAAAATCTATCCTGTTCTCACTGTGAACAACAAATTTATTAAAGTCATATATCGAAATTTCTATTGTTAGTGTATATGGCACCTTTTAAGGTGAACATTTTTTAGTGTTTTGGGTAGACGAGATGATTGTTACTAACGACGGTGCATGCGTTTGTTGGTGGTTGTCGTCTTTTGGCGCGAGTGTCGCGCTTGTTGGGCGGGTTGTGCGTGTTTGTTAGCGTGAAAACCGTCCTTTGGATGGATGTTGTCGGTGTATTGTTGTCGCGAATGTCGTGATTGTTGCTAAATACGTTTGTGGGATTGTTGTGAGGTACATTTTTATGGCGTGGCGACGTATGGTCATGCATAGATTTTGTGTGGTAAGTGTGTGAGCTGTACTGACACGTTTTTTTGGGCATGGTGAGGGTTGAAGCCGTTGTGGCTTGTATTTGAGGGCATATAGTACTGGTAATTGGGTTGAGTGATAAACATGGTAGTGGGGTCAATGAATGCAGGCAAGGGTTGTCCTGTGTGACAAATTTGATTGTAGTGCGAGTCCTTTCGGACAGGTTTGGCCTAGCCCGTGCGTGCATTCATTGAGTACAAAGGTTAGATATGGTTAAAAGGGGTAGGTAGGATTAGCTATGAGTCCAAAGTCAATTTCTTGACGCCATAGGGTGGGTGCCTACCTCAGTTCAACAGGTCTCCTCTGGAACGTCTTGGTTTGGGATGGTTGGCTTGGCTCGGGACTGCTCGCACCGTCCGCGAAATTGAAGTGAAGTCCGGTACTGGACGATCATTTTGGGATCGTTTGGGTTGTCCCGGGTCGCGCGGATTGGTTTCGGGGACTGTGTACGGCATGGCGGTGGATGACTTCTCGGTGGTCGGTGTCCGGCTTTGGTGACACTCGCCTGGGGTTGGCGGGGGTTGTGTCCGTCGTCCTCCCCGGGGAATGGCGCTCCGGAATTCCGTCTCACTTTGTGGGGCGTTGACACGTCGGATGGTCACGGTCATCTGCCATATGATGGCCGCTAGAAGGCGCCTGGTCGCCTCTCTTCTTGTCCGCTTCTTTTCCGCTGGTTTTGTCATTGCCGTTTGATTTGCTGGTGTCTGGGCTAATTTCCATCTTGATCCTGATTAAGCTCCATAATCTTTATCCTGTCGACTTATGTAATATGTGATCCAAAAGTTATTACACTGCAATATTTGATGTATTACACTGTTGTAGAATCCTGTCGACTTAACCGTTCTGTGACAATATCGTTGCGGAATTTCTTGTTGTTCGATTTGAATGGTGAGGATTGGTTGAAACGCAGTCGTTTGAGTGGAAGTTTAAGCATACAGTTAGGAATAATCAGGACACGTGATGGGGTTTGAAAATAAAAGGCAACTGGGTTGGAGGGAAGAAAGCTTGAGAAGAGCGGAGCGGTTTTGATTGTTCCTTATCTAATCACATGGCGGTGATTGTACTTAGCTGTGAGATGAGCAGAGGGAGAGAGGTCTCTAGTGAGCAGACATTACCTTGGTGGGGTCGAGTCGATGACTGGGTCTGAACTCGGCGAGAGCAAGTGAACAACTGTAGGTGTTGTTCCTATGAGAGCGAAAACGTTACTAACCATTCTTGCTTTTCGATTTAACACCAAGATTCAGTTTCTCTCTGATTGGTTGAGAGATGATCACATGATCTTTTCCTATTGGTTGACCTACTTAAGGTGCTGTCTTCTGATTGGACCGCGGTTCTCTTTGGTGAAAGATATGGCCTGCCTGATAGGAAGTGTCGAGTGCTATTTCCACTTTATTTACTTCCGCGTTATCAAAATACGTCCTGCTTTGTCAGGAAGTATTGAGTGCATCTTGACTAATATAACTTCTGTGGATACCAGATACGTCCTGCTTTGTCAGGAAGTATTGAGTGATTCGCGACTAATATAACTTCTGCGGTCACTAGAGACGTCCGGTCTCTGCCCCTGCAATATTGACACAGGGGTGCCCAGAATAGTCGTGCCAGCTTTAGGCTTATTTCCTATGTCTTTTGTTACTTTCTTTCCTCCAGTTACCTTATTCTTTTATTAAATCTTTGAAAATCATACATTTGTACATGCATAGTGGATCGGGGAGCATACAATTATATACAGATTATGACATATATATATATATATAGTTTTTTAATTTCTAAGTTTTAGTATCGTAATTATACCTGATGAAGAGGTGTTACATCCGAAAGCTTGTATCGTCGTGATATAAGAGAAACTTTTCCCTCAGAAAATTGTCTTTTATTTATAACTAGTAGAAAAGCCCGTCCAAGGACGGGATCGGCTAGAGCAGGTGGATTGAGAGGTTTGAATCGGTTCAAGTTCGACTTTTCCTTTGGAAAAGCATTTATGAAAAGTTTTACTGTATGTCGTTTGTTCCAATTCGAAATACTTTGCTCTACATTTTGGGCAAACTTGATCAAGTTGGCCACAAAAGTGCTGGGGAATTTGATCTTCCTCGAAACATGTCCCTGTTGGCAAAGGTAGATTATCTCCCTGTCGAATTCTTTGCATCCTCAGCCTACTGTTTTCCCTTTGAAGGGCTCTTTGATTTTCGCTCATATTTATTCGGTATTGCCGTTGTTGTTCATTATGCCGTTCTCTTACGGGTGAATTTAAACGTCTTTGTCGCTGCTGTTCAATACGACGTTGCTTTGCTTCGATGGCCTCAACAATAGAAAGGGCTCTTTTAGGAGAAATTGTTTATAAAAATAAAATAATCAAGCTAAATTAAAAAATAAAATTATTTAAAAAATATTATTCCTCAAATATTCACCGAATAAATTGCCGACGTCACGTCACACGTCACACGCCACGTCACACAGAATGGACCAATCCTATTCGGCTTCAACGAACAGACGCTTTATTATCCCGTGCTCAGTCCCATCTCATCACGTAGTCAGTCCCATTTCATCCCGTGCTCAGTCCCATCTCATCCCGTGCTCAGTCCCATCTCATCCCGTGGTCAGTCCCATCTCATCCCGTGGTCAGTCCCATCTCATCCCTTGCTCAGTCCCATCTCATCACGTGCTCAGTCCCATCTCATCCCGTGGTCAGTCCCATCTCATCCCGCTGTCAGTCCCATCTCATCCCGTGCTCAGTCCCATCTCATCCCGTGGTCAGTCCCATCTCATCCCGTGGTCAGTCCCATCTCATCCCGTGATCATTCCCATCTCATCCCGTGATCATTCCCAGCTCATCCCGTGCTCAGTCCCATCTCATCCCGTGGTCAGTTTCATCTCATCCCGTGCTCAGTCCCATCTCATCCCGTGGTCAGTTTCATCTCATCCCGTGGTCAGTTTCATCTCATCCCGCTGTCAGTCCCATCTCATCCCGTGGTCAGTCCCATCTCATCCCGCTGTCAGTCCCATCTCATCCCGTGCTCAGTCCCATCTCATCCCGTGCTCAGTCCCATCTCATCCCGTGCTCAGTCCCATCTCATCCCGTGCTCAGTCCCATCTCATCCCGTGATCATTCCCATCTCATCCCGTGATCATTCCCATCTCATCCCGTGCTCAGTCACATCTCATCCCGTGCTCAGTCCCATCCCATCCCGTGCTCAGTCCCATCTCATCCCGTGCTCAGTCCCATCTCATCCCGCTGTCATTCCCACCTCATCCCGTGCTCAGTCCCATCTCATCCCGTGCTCAGTCCCATCTCATCCCGTGTTCAGTCCCATCTCATCCCGTGATCATTCCCATCTCATCCCGTGCTCAGTCACATCTCATCCCGTGCTCAGTCCCATCCCATCCCGTGCTCAGTCCCATCTCATCCCGTGCTCAGTCCCATCTCATCCCGTGCTCAGTCCCATCTCATCCCGCTGTCATTCCCACCTCATCCCGTGCTCAGTCCCATCTCATCCCGTGCTCAGTCCCATCTCATCCCGTGATCATTCCCATCTCATCCCGTGATCATTCCCATCTCATCCCGTGCTCAGTCACATCTCATCCCGTGCTCAGTCCCATCCCATCCCGTGCTCAGTCCCATCTCATCCCGTGCTCAGTCCCATCTCATCCCGCTGTCATTCCCACCTCATCCCGTGATCATTCCCATCTCATCCCGTGTTCAGTCCCATCTCATCCCGTGATCAGTCCCATCTCATCCCGTGATCATTCCCAGCTCATCCCGTGCTCAGTCCCATCTCATCCCGTGGTCAGTCCCATCTCATCCCGTGGTCAGTCCCATCTCATCCCGTGATCATTCCCATCTCATCCCGTGATCATTCCCAGCTCATCCCGTGCTCAGTCCCATCTCATCCCGTGGTCAGTTTCATCTCATCCCGTGCTCAGTCCCATCTCATCCCGTGGTCAGTTTCATCTCATCCCGTGGTCAGTTTCATCTCATCCCGCTGTCAGTCCCATCTCATCCCGTGGTCAGTCCCATCTCATCCCGCTGTCAGTCCCATCTCATCCCGTGCTCAGTCCCATCTCATCCCGTGCTCAGTCCCATCTCATCCCGTGCTCAGTCCCATCTCATCCCGTGCTCAGTCCCATCTCATCCCGTGATCATTCCCATCTCATCCCGTGATCATTCCCATCTCATCCCGTGCTCAGTCACATCTCATCCCGTGCTCAGTCCCATCCCATCCCGTGCTCAGTCCCATCTCATCCCGTGCTCAGTCCCATCTCATCCCGCTGTCATTCCCACCTCATCCCGTGATCATTCCCATCTCATCCCGTGCTCAGTCCCATCTCATCCCGTGTTCAGTCCCATCTCATCCCGTGATCATTCCCATCTCATCCCGTGATCATTCCCATCTCATCCCGTGCTCAGTCCCATCTCATCCCGTGCTCAGCCCCATCTCATCCCGTGATCATTCCCATCTCATCCCGTGATCATTCCCATCTCATCCCGTGTTCAGTCCCATCTCATCCCGTGGTCAGTTTCATCTCATCCCGTGCTCAGTCCCATCTCATCCCGTGGTCAGTTTCATCTCATCCCGTGGTCAGTTTCATCTCATCCCTTGCTCAGTCCCATCTCATCCCGTGCTCAGTCCCATCTCATCCCGTGGTCAGTCCCATCTCATCCCGTGTTCAGTCCCATCTCATCCCGTAATCATTCCCATCTCATCCCGTGATCATTCCAATCTCATCCCGTGCTCAGTCCCATCTCATCCGTGGTCAGTTTTATCTCATCCCGTGCTCAGTCCCATCTCATCCCGTGCTCAGTCCCATCTCATCCCGTGCTCAGTCCCATCTCATCCCGTGCTCAGTCCCATCTCATCCCGTGTTCAGTCCCATCTCATCCCGTGATCATTCCCATCTCATCCCGTGATCATTCCCATCTCATCCCGTGCTCAGTCCCATCTCATCCCGTGCTCAGTCCCATCTCATCCCGTGCTCAGTCCCATCTCAACCCGTGGTCAGTACCATCTCATCCCGTGGTCAGTCCCATCTCATCCCGTGCTCAGTCCCATCCCATCCCGTGCTCAGCCCCATCTAATCCCGCTGTCAGTCCCATCTCATCCCGTGCTCAGTCCCATCTCATCCCTTGCTCAGTCCCATCTCATCCCGTGGTCAGTCCCATCTCATCCCGCTGTCAGTCCCATCTCATCCTGTGCTCAGTCCCATCTCATCCCGTGCTCAGTCCCATCTCATCACGTGTTCAGTCCCATCTCATCCCGTGATCATTCCCATCTCATCCCGTGAGCATTCCCATCTCATCCCGTGCTCAGTCCCATCTCATTCCGTGCTCAGTCCCATCTCATTCCGTGGTCAGTCCCATCTCATTCCGTGCTCAGTCCCATCTCATCCCGTGCTCAGTCCCATCCCATCCCGTGCTCAGTCCATCTCATCCCGTGCTCAGTCCCATCTCATCCCGTGGTCAGTCCCATCTCATCCCGCTGTCAGTCCCATCTCATCCCGTGCTCAGTCCCATCTCATCCCGTGCTCAGTTCCATCTCATCCCGTGTTCAGTCCCATCTTATCCCGTGTTCAGTCCCATCTCATCCCGTGATCATTCCCATCTCATTCCGTGATCATTCCCACCTCATCCCGTGCTCATTCCCATCTCATCCCGTGATCATTCCCATCTCATCCCGTGCTCAGTCCCATCTCATCCCGTGTCCAGTCCCATCTCATCCCGTGATCATTCCCATCTCATCCCGTGATCATTCCCATCTCATCCCGTGCTCAGTCCCATCTCATCCCGTGCTCAGTCCCATCTCAACCCGTGCTCAGTCCCATCTCAACCCGTGGTCAGTCCCATCTCATCCCGTGGTCAGTACCATCTCAGCCGGCCACGTCACTTAAGTGGGGGGGGGGGGGGGGGGGGCGAAGCCAATCAGGTTTGAACACGTCACACAGAATGGACCAATCCTATTCGGCTTCAACGAACAGACGCTTTATTATATGTGATATTTTACCGAAGGAATTATAATATTAACATACACACAATATTTCCATAGATCATTAAAGTTCTAAAAAGCGATCTGGTAGATTAAATTGGCGAAACCGCTGGGAGGGTTCACCATTGATGAGCCAAGCCCTTCTACTATTTTCCATCGCAGTAAGGACGATAGAATGTTTGTTTTATTTGTGAAAGAAATATTCGTGCTTCATAGTTTTATTTCTTAAGTTAGTATACGAGATGTGTTCAAAAAGTATCGCGACCTTTGTGTTTTTTCAAAAATTATTTATTTATTCATGAGTACCTATTTTGTCCCCTTCAAAGTAATCCCTATGAGATATTATACACTTGTGCCAACGGTTTTCCAATCTTCGAAGCACTTCAAAAAATCATTTTTAAAAATCTTTTTCAGCTCCTCCTTCGATGCCGTCTTTATCTCGTCAAGCGTAGCGTAACGTCGTCCTTTCATGGGCCTCTTCAGTTTAGGGAACAAGAAAAAGTCACAGGGGGCCAGATCTGGGGAATACGGTGGCTGCGGCATCATTAGTGTGTTGTTTTTGGCCAAAAAGTCGCGCACAAGCAACGATGTGTGAGCAGGGGTGTTATCGTGGTGCAAAAGCCAATTTTTGTTCTTCCACAAATCCGGGCGTTTCTGGCGGATTGCTTCGCGCAAATTGCGCCTAACTTACAAATAATATTCCTTATCGACCGTTCTACCCTGTGGCAAGAACTCATGATGCACCACGCCCCTGCAATCGAAGAAAACTGTCAGCAAAACTTTCACATTCGACCGAACTTGGCGCTTTTTTCGGCCTTGGTTCGTCCGGCAGCTTCCATTGAGATGATTGAGCTTTGGTTTCCACGTCATAACCATAAACCCACGCTTCGTCACCAGTTATGACCCTCTGAAGCAAATTTGGGTCGTCGCGGACAGAGTCCAACATCTCATTAGCAGTGTTCATGCGATGCTGTTTTTGGTCGCAATTGAGCAATTTTGGTACGAATTTCGCGGCGACCCGTCTCATGCCCAAATCATTGATAAAAATCGAATGGCACGAGCCAATCGATATGTTTAGGTCCTCAGCAACTTCTCTAACGGTGATTCGACGATTGGCCAATATCATTTTCTCCACTTCATTAATTTTTTCGTCTGTTGTTGAAGTGCTCGGGCGTCCGGCACGCTCTTCGTCGTTCACATCTTCTCGGCCTTCTGAGAACATTTTGTACCACCGATAAACGTTGCTTCGGTCCAAGGTAACTTCTCCGTATGCCACAGTCAACATTCGGAATGCATCCGCGCACTTAATTTCGTTTTTCACACAAAATTTGATACAGGTTCTTTGATCCATTTTTTTTAATAGGTAAAAATCGAAGACGATCCAAAACACCTGCAAGCAAAGCAGCTGTCAACAATTAGGTGAACATTCAAAATGGCCGAGCTTTTTGGCATAAGTGAGAGACATGAGTACCAACGTAAAGCCAAAAAAAGATCGAAATTCGAATATACGTAACCCGCGAAAATTCAAAAGTCGCGATACTTTTTGAACACACCTCGTATATTGAAGTGAAGATATTATTCAGGTGTAAAAAAAAACAGCAACTCTCTTTTTTAACAAATGATTTTTAAAAAATATTGATCATCAACTCTACTACGCACAATAAATAGATTCTGATGAAAAGAATACAGTTCCAACTGTGGGAGAGGTTCCTTATTTTCGCACATTACTACTATCCTACACACCGTACATATGTACTATGCAACTTTGTGTGTAAAAATATTTTGAAAGTACATTATTTATGCAAATTAAACTTCACTAATACTTTTTTTAAACAGGAAGATTTTAAAAGTCAGTTTGCAGCCAAAATGTGACCATATATATCCATAGAAGCATATATATATATATGTGTGTGTGATTAAATAAGGATATAAACCACACATCAATAAAGTTTGGAAATGTCTCCAGAAGACTTTTAAATACAAGTTCTCACATATCGTTATTTTCTATAATTTTCTATATATTTTTTAAAGAATACATTTTTTGTAGATATGGAAATAAAAAGAAAAAATCCAAATCATCAAATTAGCGTGAAATCTTGATATCAGAATTTCTGAATTCTAGTTTAATGATATCTCAACCTTAACACGTAATTTATCTGTGAATTTGCCTTTTTTTTTACTTTTTGACTTTTTCGAGTTCTGTTCTGAACCTATGATAGGTACGAACAACATAAATTCAACAATATACAGAAAGAGAGAGAGAGAGAGAAAAAAAAAGGACAAAAAGGAAAACGCGAGCGATACAAATAAAACAAGGAATCCAATTGAAATCCAAACAGACGAACAAAAGAAAACGGTCCAGACGATAGTAGGCAATTTTGCTGGCAGACGACATTTCAAGCTGGCGCGCGCGGGAAAATAGCTTTGTAAATACCAATCAAATTAAAGTGAAGTCTCGACCAATTACATTGCAGCACGGGATAATGGACTTCCTGCCCACATCTATCAGACGATCCTAATGAGTTCGTCTGCTTGACTTTAGTGGAGCTAATCGGGGCAGTTTCCCCGGATGTTTTATTTTATTACATACTTACAACCCCCCACCCCCACCCTTCTTTTTCTCCTTTAAATGGTATTCAAAGAGTGTTTTTTTTTTAGTCTTTTTCGTTTGTATTTTATTTTGATAATATATTTCCATATCTACTTCTTTTTATTACGTTTTTTTTTATTTAAAAAGGAAAAATGTTTTTTGAGTATATGAGAAATTTTATTGTTTTTCTCATCTCGATTTTATATATATAACGCATTTTTAAAAATATTTTTTTTTATTTGAAAAATTTAATAACGATTTATTTTAAATGAAGAGATTAGCACGCCATCTATGTAAAGTAAATGGAACTAATTAGAGCGTTTTTTCAAATATAAAGCAACTTCCTAGCGCCCTTACTGCGATGGAAGAGCCTGGCTCATCAGTGGTGAACCCTCTCATTGTAATGTTTACTTATTGTGTAGTAAGGTTTTGGTAGAATTATATATTTTTTAATTATCGTAAAAAGTAGCGATAAAAGTTGCATAAAAATCACAAAAGAATATCATAGATACAAAAAACACTCTATTAGTGGTCAAATGGTCCAATATGAACAAATAAACGTACAACGTCTATTAGAGTGTCAATATGTTTATTGACAAAACAAAAAACATAATTAGTCAATCAGTATTAAATCAATTAGCCAATAAACGTGTAATATACTATATTTAAAGCTCTTTAGTTGTATTAGGAAACCAAAAAATGCTATATTAAATATAAGATTGTAAATTCAAAACTAGGAATTTTTTCTTCTTCTTTATAATAAAAGAAAAAAAAGACCTAATCCAAATAGTGTGTGACGTTTCGGCAACAGCATTGTCATCATCATCCCGTTGCAATCATGTTGCCGAAATGTCACACATTATTTGGATTAGGTCTTTTTTTCTTTTATTATAATCTATAATCCAAATTGTGCTTTATCATCTTCTTCTTTAGATAATAAAAAGGCATATATTGGATTTAATAAAATATTTATTTTGCCAATATTTCGGCTGGCTGAACGCCAACCTTTATCAAGGCATAACATTTTTTTTTGTATAAACAAACTCAGCGCCACATAGTGTTATAATATCTTCTTTATGTTATAACACTAAATTTTCCTATTCCACTTTGATTTATAAATAGAAATGTTGTCGCGAAAGAGTTTGGAATTTATTTTAATAAATAAACTATATGGTTTTTTAACTCAGCAAAACTCGATTTTGTAATTTTAATTTTTGTCAACGCTGTATTTTTAACCTGACTAAGAGGGAATTCTAAAGAGACAAAGGTCGCCTCTCCCGTCAAAATAGATATCAAAACTAAACGCCATCTAGAGCCTGAGAGAATTGTTGTTGTAAATAAAAATCTCGATTATTGTGACATTGTCAATATTTTTTAATTAAATATTTTCTCTTAAATAAACAAAATATTATGGAAATCAATGTTAAATTATTAAGTACAAAACGCTATTGTTTATATCAACAATCAACACACAAAAAAAAAATTGCAGACGAGAATTGAATATCGTAAAGATAGAGGCTGCCTGGCCGGCATTCATATTTCTTGAAAATAAAGATACTTCGGCCAGTAAATATTTTTATTATCTCGAAAACCTATTACCTCGAAATTTTTTTTTGTCCTCGTCAGGAGCAAACAAAAATTAAAACATTTGGCGAGGTGTTAAAAAGGAGGAAAAAAAGATTTTTGTCGAAACGTCGATAGAATTGAATAGTTTTATATCTTTTTAAAATAAATATATTCCTACAATATCAACTGGGAATGTGTTATTTACACATACATATCAATGTGTAGAAAAGCAGATAAAAAAGGCGGGAAAAACTGAGGATTTCCATAAGAAGCCGGAAGTTACAATAAACGGCAGACGAAAAGTCAATTTCCGGTATCTATCGGACGCCATTATTGTCCTTTCCTGATTTAGCTTTTAGAATAAATGGTCAAATCTTTGTGAAATGTATGGCCGTCTGGGTTTCTAAGCCTTATTTATTTATATAACCTTCATAATTTAATCGGTTGATTTATTAAAAATAAAAAGGTTAGCATTTTAATATTATTGAGGAATAAATATTAGTAATAATACAAATTTAATTTTTTTGATAATTTCTGATTAAAAGAAGAAATTAATTATGTTTTCAATCTTGATATGATATATTCTTAAAGCTTTCACGTTATTATTAGTTGTTCTCACACCAATAATGAAAAATTCACATCACTTTTTCAAATACAAAATAATGTTTACCATATCTTTTATATATCTTAGTGAGGGTATTTAACGAATCTATGGGCAGGATATTAGAGAACAGTAGAACTACAAAAAGTGTATAAATATATACATAGAGTAAACTCTCCCGCAAATAGTGTATGGTATTCGAAAGTATATTTCTTATTGAGGGTCCCGCGGTGGGCCCCACCAATGAAGACTGTATATATTTTATATATATTTATCAATTATTATTATCCATTTATATGTATTTATTCATATATTTATCATTATATAATCATATTTATATTTATTCTGTATATAACCTTATATAATCTTATATGGACATTGTAATAAATCAGTTTCAATCTCAATCTCTCTCTTTCTCTAGAGATCTGAGTTAAAATTTTTAATATAAACTTATAAATGGAAAAAACTAATATATTTTACCATAATATTGTTACGTGGGATTATTTTTATTGAATATTGAATCTATACGAGTATCTCGTACTTATCTGAAACCTTATGACTCTTAGTGAAGAGTAGAGGAAGGTGAAGACTGTGATATTTGAAGTGTAGTACTGCATGGGTTGAAGATCTGGTCGACCATAATAGATTCAATATATTGAACCATGCACTTCCTAAAGTGGATTAATCTACATGTTCCATATTTGCATAATGTCGTACTTTAAGTTGAAGAGAAAGATTTTCGTGGAAAGCTGAAGGTGAGAAAAATCGAAAAATTGTTGAACTGGTGGAAAGTGGAAACAATAAGTTGCCAGGATCAGAAGAATGGAGAAGTCGTGAGATGATCAGGACAAAAACAGGTCTGTTGAACATCATTATAAAAAAATACAGAGAATTTGAAAAGATAATTAAGTAAACTTTCCTAAAAGCTTATATCCATAGTTTACTTAAATACCATTTCTAAGATTCCACCCTTCTGTGTAATATATTGTAACGTAGAAATCAAGTATTTGTATATCTGAAGATGTGAAAGTATTTATTGATGACGTCACGGCGACTAGTCAACAATTATCAACCAAACTATCTACAGATAGAGAATATCGAGCAAGCAAGCTAGGCAACTAAATGATGATTTTACAAATAATAAATCTGTTTCCAAATATTTTCATTGAATAATTAAATTAAATAATAAATGATTTATTCGCAACAATATATAAGCAGAATGATCCAATACAGTATTAGAGCTATAAGAAGCGGTCTGGTGGATTAAATTGACGAAACCGCTGGGATGGTTCACCACTGATGAGTCAAGCCCTTCCAATATTTTTCATCGCAGTAAGGACAGTAAAAGTTTGTTTTATGTATAAAAGAAACATTCTTGCTTTAATTCTCCATTTCCTAATTAAGAGCAGAATTAGAATGATGAAGAAAGTTCTGGAGGATAAAATAAATGGAAAGGTAAAAGGAAGAATAAGATTGATGGATTAAATGAAAGGCTATGAAGAAATAAAAAGAAAAGCTCAAAATAGATCAATATGGGGCCACTAAAGTTCAGAATCTGCATAAGAGCAAAGAAACTTGTAGATATTCTGTTCAGAATTATGCTTATAGATGCATCCATTTAAAATGAACTTTGCCAATATTTCCAATCTTATTTTACATAGTGTGTGAAAAAACAATAAAATAATAAAAAGGACAGGAGTTGGTATTAAGATCAAAAAAGCCTGTAGGGCCAATAGCCCGGAACGTGGATGGCTTTTCTTGATTTATCAAGAAAATGGGTTGGCCAAATATAAAGGAACAGGTTAAATTAACGTTTAGTTGATTTCTGTTCTACTAGATGGCGCTCTGCTATCTAAAAAAAAAAAAAAACGCTCATCTTAGTGGTCAAGATATGTCTAATTTGTTTATATATATATAGTGTATGTATTTACATATAAATCACAATCTAGATAACACTACTATGCGACTTGATTTACATCAATTTAAATAATTAATAAGTTACTTTAGAACTCATTGTAAATAGCTCAACTTGATCAACTTTCTCTCTCCACGATACTAATTATTACAGATAACTTCATCAACTTCCATCATTGCTTAACATACTGTAAATAACTACCTTGCGATTTCTTCTATCTGTTTATGTTGTTGCTTATTTGTTTAACGTATATGTTTATTTAATGCTCTTTTTCTTAATTGTTTATTTTCTTTTTAATAATTCTGTTACCTACTCTACTACAATTATTGTAAATAGTTTCACGCGCAATTATCCAGATAGCGTGTCGCAACTGGTAATAAATAAAAATCTAGATAATATATTTTTTTAAATCTATAACTATAAAATATATATTGTATTCTAATTATTCTCTAAGAGTGCGGTATTTTATTAATAAAATAAATAAATATTTTGGCGCGCGCGTTTTAAAATAGAAATTAAAAGAAGCATTTAAGAAATTTCTTTACTCAAAAATCAACAGTGTTCCTTATTAATAATTATTAAATTAACAATAGAAATGGCAAATAATAAAATCCATTAATTAAAGGGACTCATAATTAACGATTTAATTCTTTCCTTGGAGCCAAATTGCACTTAAGTAAATAAATATTTCTTAAAAAAAAAAAAACTTCATTATAGAAAAACCCCCGAAGCCATTTTCAATTTAGGAAAAAAAAATACCTCAAGATTTTTTTTTTCAAGCTTCCTTAACCGGCTTTCACATCCCTCCTTCATTCTTTTTTATTATTTTTAAAGCACAAAGGATATTCATTTTAAATAGAGAAATTCAATTAGTTAAACAAACGGAAAATACAACTTTTTTTTAAATATATATTTTTTTACAAATTAGAAAATAATGTTGATTAAGAATTTATTTAATTATTAATTTACCTAATTTGTTAATTGTTATAATAACTGCCCGAAATTATTTTTAAAGCCAGTAATTGGAAGTAATTTTTAGAAGAATCTTTTTGGCTCCCTTTTTAATAATTTTTTTTTATTTATTTACGAAAAAAAAAAGTTTGATTGGATCGTGTTTAATTTAAAAAACTAATTAATTATCGTTTGGTCTATCTCTCTGTGTGTGTGGTATATTCTATTTAAATTCGTCTGTTTACTTTGACCTGACTTTAGTTTTAAAAGGTAAAGAAGTAAGAAAAATGTTTAAAAGTTAGTTTTATAGATAAACATCTTCTTTACTAAATTGTGTTTTCTTTTGAATCTAATCAAAAGATAAATTGAAGCTATATTCTCTTTATAGAGTGAATTTAATGCAAAATGTGAATATAAAAGATTTAATTTTATTTTAATTTTAGGGCATTATGTTGTATATTGGATGTCTTTAGAGGTTCTTTTGTGAATGATTTCTAAAGCGAAATTCTATTGATTTGAAAAAATAAACGTTTTCTATATATAAATTTAAAATTTTATTCTAAAAGTATGTTTATAGACATTTTAATATATTTATATTAATTTAATGTATATACTAATTTAATAAAATGTATATTTTAAAGTTAATAATTTATTTTAAACGTAGTTTTTTCCGTGATGTAATTTATTTATTAACAGGTTTTTTGCATAATTTTAAACACGGTTTGACGAAATATAAATAATGTTTTCGAGAAAATATAAAAATAATAAAATGTGAAATAATATTTATATATTTTCAACAGACCAGTTTTTATATATTTTAATTTTAATCTAATTAAAATTTTAATTTAAATTTTGAAAAAAGTTGTTTGATCGTATGAAAATGCTTGTATTGTGATTAGTAGAATTGTCAATCGAGGCCCGAAAAAAAGTCACAATTTGAACCTAATTTACCAATTTAAAACTATAGTTAGAGGAAAAATAAAATAATGCATTTATACATTTTATAAATTCAATACATCTTCACCTACGCCTTTCGCTAAATATATATTTCGAGTAAAGTATTTTTTATAACTTCTATATCAATTTAGAGAAAAGCATTGCTTGATTATGCAACTAAAAGTTGTTGATGGCTTGCACCATCTATCAGAATAAATATTAAGTAATTGTTATTTATTTATTACTAGCGGATGTACCCGGCTTCGCCCGGGGTTTACCCGAGTAAAGGTTTGTCTAACGAACATTTGTTAAAACAATTCTCTATAAACTTATTTAAAAAAAAATAATAGATATATTTCGATAAATATCGAAATTATAATTTGAAACTCGTAAATTTGAATCTCTCGATAAAGTGAACATTTTTTCCCGATCCCTGTGTGCCGTGTCATCCTGAATTTTGTCTTTCCTAATTTTCTACATTACAAAATCATCCTTTTATCTAGTGAACATTTTTTCCCGGTCCCTTGAAAAATACTCGATAAGTTGAATAAAATCAATATTAATTGGTTCCCTTGGTAATTGAAAGTTAAAGGAATAGTATATTTGCCTTGGAATTGCATCATTATTCTTGTCTCAAATAAATTGCCGTGTCATCCTGAATTTTGTCTTTCCTAATTTTCTACATTACAAAATCATCGTTTTATCTAGTGAACATTTTCCCCCAGTCCCTTGAAAAATACTCGATAAGTTGAATAAAATCAATATTAATTGGTTCCCTCGGTAATTGGAAGTTAAAGGAATAGTATCTTTGCCTTGGAATTGCATCATTATTCTTGTCTCAAATAAATTGCCGTGTCATCCTGAGATAATCTTACTTTTGATAAATAATCTTTAAGATAATAAACTTAGTGATAATAAAACTTATAGATAAAAAACTTGTTATTATCGTCGCAATGGTGGCGCTGCTTGCGAGTTAAATCTACAAATCTGCTAATAACTCTAAGGATATTCAAGATATTCAAGAAATTATTTTTCAGAAACCTCCCAGTACTATACTAAATAACTTCCCAAAGTTTCATGGCGTTCCAATGAGTGGTTTGGTCAGGCATAAAGGACAGACACACAAACACATACATTAACTACCCGTTTCATGATTTTTCAGGATGCCTTAATGATCAAATTTTTGGTCGTTGAGGTACAGCTTGCACCACGCTGATGAGGGCCAAAAGCCCGAAACGCGTCCGTGGTTAGCTTTTCTTGATTAATCAAGAATGGGTATTTGGCCAATTCTGGAATAATTAAAAATCAACGAGAATAGTTGATATTCATTCCGATAGATGGCGCAAGCCATCAGCAACTTTCAGTTGCACGATAAGGAGATGCCTTTTTCTTAATTTATGCACCTTATCCCAGTACAATATTACATTTGTACTATTTTTTCATATATATAGATTATTCTAGATTTGGACAAAAATACCCTCCTTGAATTAATCAATATTTATTTGGCCAATTTGGAATAATTAAAAATCATTGATTAGTTAAAGATGAGGCCACCAATCGGTAGCAGGCTTAATATTTGTTATCTTCTGTTTCAACAGGCCAAAAGAACAAGAATCCAGGGTTGCCAGATCTGAAGACTTAACAGGTAGGTGTGTGAAAGCTGTTTGGTAAACTTACCTGTCTCAACAATTGTATACTCGTAAATTCTACTGTAGATACTGCGCACTGTATGGCTCCCCGTTCCCCCTATATCCTGATAATCCTTGTCGTCTGCATTTACTAATACGATTGTGCTATTAACACTAAAATCAAGTTATGCAAATTATATCTATTACATTTATACTTATAGATAAAACTTGAGAAAGTGGAAAGTCTTTGATATCGCCGGTTGTCTGTTTATTTTAAGAAGACAGAGGCTGTATACACATGGTTATCTCGTGTATCTTCAATAAAAGTCACTAATATCTTTCATACTTATTGTCTGAATCTTGATATACATGCTAAATGGTAGAACTTCCTTAAGTTTTGTTCCCCCATGAATGTATACACATTAAATGAATGTTTAGCTTTATTCAAAATTCCAATCAATACTATTAATTTTAATTATCAATATTTCGACAAGAACTCTTTTCTTCTGAGATTCAATTCTTATAAGTGTCCTATTTTCATAGTGAACAGAAAAATTCATGTTTATAAAATTAAACAGTATGACCACACAAACACCATTTCAGAACATTAATTGTAGCAAAATATATATTATTCTCTAAACAGATGATTAATTTTGACATTTATATTTTGCTCCACTGCTACCTTCCTCTTCATAGTCTCTCTGATATTTTATTATTAAATATATATATGTAACACGCCAATATGCAGATGTTTTGCGTAAAGAAAGAGAGAACAATCAACCGTCTGACTAACTAACTTTATTTCAATCACGCGCCTTTTATATCGTTACAAATATTTACATAATTCCTAACAGCGTAAAAATTTACATCTACTAATAATTTATAAGCAGAATGTGACATATATATATAAATATCATTTTTGAATCAATTTGTATCATTTTGAGAGAAGTTTATCTTTCCTAATCTTCAACGTATGACCATATTATTGATCTAAAAATGAGTTGATTATGTATCTCTCTTTCTATATATAAGTCAAGGAATATATATGTACATAGGTTTATTTATTTGTTCCTTATACATCTGGGCATATGATCAGGCCTTAATACTCTATAGAATTCTGGATACCTTTCTTAGGTGATATTTAAGCCTTCCAAGTTATACTCCTGGTTACATTCTGAGACTGGAGAAAATTATCTCGATGTTATAGTGAAGAAATTAGCCTTAAAATTCTGGATCAGAATATTGAAATTGGACAACAGCAGGCCTCCTTAAATTTGTTTGGTGCACGTATGGGATATATCAACCTCTGTAAAACTGAATATGGGTTTGGTAAAAAAACGTAACAGAGATATTGAATAACACCGGTTTCTCGTGGTTTGATGGATGCACATATTTCAATATTTTACAAAGAAACATTCCTCTAGTTATTAGAACTACAATAGACCAGTCTATACAGAGAGATTATGCAATAATAATAAACTCTGTACTTTATTGTCGCTATAAGTATTTTCATATATCAACTACTATGGGGTCTTAACTCAACGGTGATTTTACAATGACTGTAAAACGTTGTGTTGTCCAAGTAAGAATTATTTTTTCACTATTTACACATAATCACGTTTTATTATTGGAATCCAAAACTTAAAGTGAACTCTGTGTAATAGTAAATTTAGCCACGACTTTCCACATTACATGTTTTATTGCCCGACACTAAAAGAGAAAGAGAGAGTAATTCTCCGTCAAAAGATTGGTTATGAAAACAATTCGACATATGTTCTAATGACAAAAGTAATTAAAAACAAACCCACTACATTCGCTTTTCACAAATTCTGGAAAACAGCACAGACAATAGACGCAACACAGATGATGGATCCAACTTGAAGAAAGGTCGATGTCAATCTCCACTTTGTGTATATAACTGTTTACTTGTGTATCTGGGTGAATCCTGTATGGGACGTGTGTCCTTCATAAAGGTTTTTTTCTTGTTGGTAATATTTTTTTCCTAATATACATTTCTTCTATATTTAACCTATCTGACTGATATTTAAAAAATGACATAAGAGTGAAGTCTGGAAAGAGATTTTTTTAAAAAAAGGTCGGTGGACAAGTAGTTAAAACCCTCGATTCCTGACAGCCATGAACCAGGATAGAATCCTGCATTGTACACACACTGTTTTCTGTGAAGGACCTGTTCATATTATTCATTGTAAATAACATAACACTGTGGGTTCGATTCCAATCCCTGGACACTTTTATTTTTGTGTTTATCATTACTCTTCACAATTCATCCTTTCATACCTCATCCAAAAGGTTAGAAATAATCGTTATTTCTCCTTGAAATAAATTTTAAATTTTCGTTGAGAAGAAACACATGCGGGAGCATGATAGGTTGCTCTTTTTGAGTGGTACCTAATATAAAGGTATTGTGGAACAGGGACATTTTTTTCCCATTCTCCACCAATGTAAATTCGAATTAATTCAATATGTTCCAAAAAGAGATATACCGTATAGATAAAGCGAGATGTATTGTGCCCATAATTTCAACACACAATTTATAAACATAAAAAAAATGATTAAGATTAAAATAAAAATAGTCTTTGACGAGTTTAATATTTGTTTTTGACTCACGCTTTAGATGTTGTACTGAATTCGAAAAATCACGTGAGAACGCCTTTGCAATCTCAGAACAATTTTTAACGCCTTGCCAAATACTTTATTTTTATTTACTTCTCCTGATGAAGGCAAAATATTTTTGTCGAAATGTTGAGAAAATAAAAAACTCTAAACTAGCCGAAAGTGTTTATATTTCATATAGATAAAATAAAAATGTTTTTCTATGGATTATTAGGCGTGTAAAATCAGAGAGAATAAAATTGCTGGTGTAATAGGCGTATGGAGTGGCGTTTCCAAACGACATATGGCTCTCGATTGGTCTCACGTGTCACGTGATGTTTGCTGAGAGCCATGTGGCAGACGACGGGGAATAAAGGACCAAACGATCCTATTTACTTCCCCTCTCTCTTCAACTTTTTTTTTCTTTTTTTTTTAAATGGACGCTTTAACAGCGTTTACTTTGAATTAGTTGTAATCTCCTACGCCCTCTTGAGCATCGTCCCTCCTTTTTAGATCAATTAAAATCATCTCTTCATTTATCTATGATTATTTCGTAATTTACGATGATATGCAACTTGGAAATTCTAAGGAAAATATTGTAACCATAGATTCTTTGAATTAAAGATACTTCGGCCAGTAAAATATTTTTATAATAAAAATATAATAAAAAGATTTACTTGGGGCCGAAGTATCTTTAATTTAAAGAACTATCAATGCCGGCCAGACAGCCTCTATCTTTATGCAACTTTAGAGGTGAAGTTAGGAAATATAATTTGTGTGATTGGTTTTATTTTGTTTATTTTCAAAAATTTGCTAATAGGTTGAGTATTCTTTTAAAATGGGTATTTTATTCTATGAAACACACACACACACACACACATGCTTTTCTCTTTAACAATTTTCGAACAAGGATTTTGCATATTTCCTGGACATGGTTGAAACTCGATTTTTTTTAAACAAGCGTACATCGAAATTGACCATACTTATAAATCTGACGTGAGATTTAAAATATATATATACAGCCAAGCACGTAAACCATTCTTGATTTATTCATTTTTTGACGTTTATGCGACTTTCTCACCTTCCTGAGGAGCTATTGAAATAGCTATATTATTTTTTACAACATTGAATTGAGCGTGAATTATGTCTATTAAAAACTCCTAATATACACTCATGGACAAAACTTAAGTAAGTTGTATCTTTTACCATGTATATCGGGATTCAGACAATAACTCTGAAAGATATTACAGTGACCTTTATTGAAGACATACCAGATAACCATGTGTGAACAAAATTGCCTCTGTCTTCTTAAAAAAAAAAAATAGACGACCGGTGACATTAAATACTTTCCACTTCCTTAAGTTTTGTCCATGAATGTATATATGTATAAATATAGATATACATTTATTTACATATAACCGTACCTTTTGCATATAACAGACAGAGATTACGTTAAGAGAATTCTAAAAAGGGCCATAGACAAAGATCTCCTGTAGAAGGGCGTTCGTCCCCGAAAGCTAGATAATAAAAGTGTTTTGAAAAGACACTTTTCCCTGAAGACCTGATATATTTTACTCAAGATATAAAAGGATCTATTCAGAGATATCAATACAAATTTGTTACTGTACCTTTTGTACATTAACGAAATTGGCAATCAAAATATTAAAAAACAAGCATCCAATATATGTCTCTATTTAATACAATAAACACCTGTTTGGTAAATTCGGCCGATTTGATAACTCCTATCGTAGGATGTTATGATATCGAAGCCGCTCCTGTACTGATGAGGGACAAACCCGAAACCTTGGTTTACATGTCAGCTTTTTGTCTGAATTTGCCAAAACTGGTGTTGTGGCTCATTCTTCATATTGACTAGAAAGGTTTTTTACTAGGGTGATATGTAAAGTGCATTGTTGCACAATCAAAGGGAGAGGTGCTTCTTTTGGTACATAATTACATATTCACAGATTATAAATTTAAAACGATTTGACCATCAAACAAGAGAATAACAACTGTAGTGAGAGAGTGTGTTACAACAAGACAGAGGCGACAACGTCAAGCCCAACTATGCAACTTGAATATGCAAAAACGGAACCGCGAAGTCATGTCCAATCACGCGGGTCGGGACAGACGCACGCAGGGTGGCGGGATAAATTTAGGCTTCCCGGAATGATGATGATAAGAATAGGAGCGCGGGCGGCGACTTTAACCCCAGCTTTCCATTTTGATGGAAAACCTTGAAATAGGAGAGTTCAAAGAACCATTTTTATTTTTATTTCGTTCCCATGTCATCAACTTCAATGTCTACAAACTGACGACTTCAACTTGGCAACCCTGACTGACCGTCTCGTTTATCCCGAGTAGGAAGAATGCACTCATGGAGAGACGAAGTGGAAAGTCTTTGATGTCCCAGGTCGTCTTTTTTTTTTTTAAGGAGACAGAGGCAATTTTATTCACACTTGGTTATCTCGTATATCTTCAATAAAGGTCACTGTAATATCTTTCAGAGTTATTGTCTGAATCCTGATATACATGCTTAAAGATACAACTTCTTCAAGTTTTGTCCATGAGTGCATAACTATATTGGTTACACAAAAAAAATGTATCACCTAGAAATACTTATGTGGGCACTTTTTCTGAGAAAAAATTGCCCCAATAGTCCTCTGAGATTCTTGCAAAAGTTCAACCCCACCAGTGAGAGCAAGTAACCAATCAGGACTTTCTGGCACACAGCTGTAAGTACAAACGTGAACTGCGCTTTCTACATATGTAGACATGTAGTGCATTTACAGTAAAAGCAGTCGATAAATACCACCTATCATGTTTATCATGGCCTATACCACGTGTCCTAGGTTCAAAAACAAATTTTATTTCAAGGGTTTGAATTTATGAATAATTTTTATATTAGAACTTTAATTTTTTGTTTTATAGGAATATATGAAACTTGCCAATTCATTCTGTAGTGGAACATTTTAACGGCATAAAAATTAATAAGCGATAGAACTCTTCCTGTTTAGATAATCAAATAAAGTAAATCACGAAGGAAGATAAGTTTCTTTTTAATAAACGCGAGCGAGCTTTCGGGCCACACGCCCTTCTACTGGCTAAAAACTAAGAGATTCAAAGAGATACAAGTTTATTAAAAAGAAACTCATCTTCCTTCGTGATTTACTTTATTTGATGGCATAAAAATAGTTCGTTTGTATCGATACATATTTACGTTTAATTATTTTTGACTTTTGACGAACCAATGTGCTTTCTAATATTATTAACAATTTTCTAAATAAAATAAAATATATATAAAATTATAAAATATAATCATTAAATAATAATTTATTATTTATGTAACATAATTTTAAATTTCAAAAATTTTTCCTAATCGAATTTTCCAGTTCACAGAGTGAGCAGTCAATTCTCCCAATAACGGGTTAAATATGGTCGATGGCCTTCCATTAAAGAGCTCCTTGTTGTTTTGACTCTGGACCAATTATCTCCATAATGAGGGGACGTAATTAGCACTGGGACCTAATTATTGTGCATTAATTAAACGCCCCCTGGCGACGATAATGTGCAACAAATTGATACCGCTCGCGCGCCATTTTGTTTTCTAAAGTTTTCGTCTGTTTCATTTAAAAATTAGAATTATTTAATTCGTAAAAATTTTAGTTTTTTATTAAGTTTTTAATTATAATATTTTTGAAGTAACATGTGTGTTAGTATATATTTTACCATTTATAATATTTTAGTAAAAATTTTAGTTTTTTATTAAGTTTTTAATTATAATATTTTTGAAGTAACATGTGTGTTAGTATATATTTTACCATTTATAATATTTTTTGGGTTTTTATGTTTAAATTTCTATTCAAATTTGTGACAAGGTTGCTAAAGAAGTCACATCTTACCTTACCAATCTTCCCAAGAATGTTACATATGACATTGGTCAGAGTTTTGAACTACAGTTGTATATAAAAATTGTTGTTGTTTCTTATCCCCCCCCCCTGTACAAAGATTACACGGATTCCATGAGTCCATGCTCCTCAAGCTGTTTTATGATAAGCAGCGGCCTCTCCCAAAGGTCCTGTTTAGTACATCTAATGCAAGCCAAAATGTGTTCTGAAACTGCAGGTTCCAAGCTACATTTTGGAAAAGTGGAGTAGATTTTGTTATTATTTTCTATCTTCAATGGCTTGAGATGGCCTGTTTTAAGTATTGTTGTTTGGTAGTTTCTGAGGTTCAGAGCTTCTCCTGGGTCCACTCCACTGTATCAGCTGTGCTTAGGTTTCAGTTCTTGTTCAAATTAGAACGATACAGAGAAGTTAGCATGGCCCCTGCGAAAGGAGGACGCAAAGCGTTCTTTAGTTATCGTTTATTTTTTAAATAAAAGTTAAGCTGAAATGATTAAAGATAAAAAGTTACACTAGAAAATGATCTACCACGATGTTTGCTGTTCTACACCACATTCAGTATTGTATTAAGGTATCTACGAGCTTTAAAGTCCTTGGTCAAATATATTTATTTTCTTATTGATCTGAAAAGTCGTTTGGTTTTATAAAAGAAAACACGTTTGAAGATTTGCGCAAAGAAAAGAAAAAAAAAACACCAAATCAGCAAATATATGTAATTTTTTTATCCTAATCGCGCAACTAAACGTTGATGATGGCTAATAAATAACCTTTTATTGATATTTATTCCGATAGATGGTGCAAGCCATTAATGTTTAGCTGTACGATCAAGGATATTATTTTTATCATAAGAAGGCAGATGTGTGTTCAGTCATGAATGGAAACAATTCATAGCACGGTTTTTCTTTTACGTATGAATCGTTTCCTACTGTCGTCCTTACTGAAATGGAATTTGCATAAACAAATATTTACATATTTATAAATCACGCCATCTATATATAAGAAATGAAAGCATTGAAACACGGATGTTTCTTTTACACAGAAAACAAACCTCTCTACTATCCTTACTTCGATAGAAAATATTGGGTGGGCTTGGCTCATCAGTGTTGAACCCTCCCAGCGGTTTCGCCAGTTCAACGAACCATAATGCTGTGACATTTATTGCTTGTTATTGCATACTATAGCCGGCACTTGAAAAGTATTCTGTGTTAAGGAATTTAACGAATCTATGGACATAAGATTAAAGGAAGAGCATTGCTCGTTGCAAGCATTTATATGTAATTCTACTGTCCTAAAAGCTTATGTCTATAGTTTACTTAAATACCATTTCTAAGATTCTACCCTTCAGTGTAGCATATAGAAGTAAAATGATCCAATACAATATTAGAGCTCTAAAGAAGCGGTCTGGTAGATTAAATTGGCAAAACCTCTGGTAGCGTTCACCACTGATGAGCGAAGCCCTCCCAATATTTTTACATCACAGTAAGGACAGTAGAAGTTTGTTTTCTGTGTAAAAGAAACATTCTTGCCTTCATTTCTTATATATAGATGTTATTGATTTATAAATATGTAAATATGTGTTTATGTAAAGGCTTTGTTATTGTTAGTGTTCATCAGGTTGACTTTAGGTGACTATGCAAACAAATATTCTCAAATTGGTTCTATTGGTGTCAACATCACTCTCATCTAGTGACCTTCTGGTAGCTTCCTTGACCTAGCCAGCTTATTGCAGGTCTTCTTCTTTTTCTTCAATTATCCCAACATTAGCACCTATACCATTACCGACGGGAGAGGCTCCCTATGCTTTATAGATCAATTTCCTCCCGGAAAAATTTCCATCTATATAAATATATTTGAAAAAGTAAAAATTAATATTAGGTAAAAAGTTTCTTTTAATTTAAATTTGCATATATATACAATATTGTATATATATTATTTAGAGATTGTACATAGAATATCAGCCCGTTGAAGAGCAGTATATTTGCTCGAAAGCTTACAAATTTAAATTAAAAAGAAACTTCTTACCTGATTTTTATTTTTACTTTTTCAAATATTTTCTGGGTATCTATTGCTACATATATATATTTAAAAACAAATAAGGCATATCCTGACCACAAGCACATGAGCATTTTCTAGATGGCAGAGCGCCATCTAGTGGAACAGAAATCAACTAAATGTTGATTTAACCCGTTCCCTCTGATATATGGCCAACCCATTTTCTTGATAAATCAAGAAAAGCTAAACACGAACGCGTTTCGGGCTGTTGGCCCTCGTCAGCGTGATGCAGGCGTTCTGCCATCTAGAAAACGCTCACGTTAGTGATCAGGATATGCCATATATATGTTTTTCATCACCTGACCTTTTTATTTAAAAAAAAATCACTATTTGCTGACGAGGGCCAACAGTCCAAAACGCGTTCGTGGATGGCCAAATAACAGGGAACAGGTTAAATCAACGTTTAGTTTATTTCTGTTCTGCTAGATGGCGCTCTGCCATCTAAAAAGCTCATGTGCTTGTGGTCAGGATATGTCTTTTTTTTTTATTTCAATACATATATATATATAAAGTTAATTTTGTGAAAATTTTCCTCACACACACACAAAAATAAGAGTATCTCTCTTCAGGAAGCTGTGCTAGGGAGCTGACAAAAAAAGAAGGAAAGTAAGCCAAGCGTGAATGTGGGTAGCACGTGAATCTAGATGTTGCCAGTTGCAAGATTCAGTTTCACCTTGCTTACAGTACCTCATTGTAAGTTACATCTTGTTGATCTCTACGCTTCTTTTTGGGAGGGGGTGGCTCGTCAAATTTCACCGCTAGGGGGAGTGCTTCACTTAAGCCTAACGACTAGTCGATGGCGTCTGGCGGATATATCGTTAAGCCTAATTATGGCGCGGGACAAATTAGGGGATCTTTTTAGCAGCAGATTCACTCGCTTGTCGTTTGACACGAAATAAAAAAGTCATTTGTGTGAGTGTATTGTTTTTTAAATCGTTTATATTATATATATTTATTTTTTCATTTTCACGCAGAATGGAGATTTCTCTTCCACTATATTTGACTTTATTATCCTTAAATTGTTAGATATATATATATGAAAATGTAAGTTAAATATATATGCAAATACATTTATGAGTGTTTTGGAAATCTAATCAAATTTGACACTTGAAAAAAAAAACTTTTTGTAAGAAAAAACCAGATGATCAAAAATACATCATAAAGATATTAGGCAATCTATATTTTGAAAATATGAAATATATTTTGCAATGGAAAAAAACTAACCAAACGTGCGAGTGAATGTTATTGATGACTGACACCTTCTATCGGAATTATTCTCAACCAATTAATAATATTTCGATCAGAAGATGCCTTTTAAAATGCTTTTGTTTAACTTGATAATATATTTGTCCATACAAATATTGAAATCAATTTTTAATATACTTACAGAGCATCTAGATGTCTGAAATTTGACACACTTGCTCACACCTGATGTCAATGCAAATTGACAAAATTTTAGACTTCTGGGTTTTATACTTTCTGACCAGGTAGAAGTCTAGTATTTATAATAGTCTAGGTCAATATACAACTAACATCTGACCTGAAAGGTTCAGGTTAGGTTAGGTTCCTAATATATATTATTGTTTATTTTTATTTTTAATTACTTTTTCTTGTATATGTTTATAACTGTTTCTTTTTATATGAATGCTGGCCAGGCAGCCTCTACCTTTACGATAACTGTTTCTGTTTTAAAAAAAAAATGTAAATCGACGCAATTATCCCTAGCCGGGATATCGCGTTTTGTGTGTTGAAATAAATAAACTAACATTGTAAGTATGCAAAATTTCTTACTTCTAGGTGGCTGCGAGGGTCGGGAATAGACGAAAGAAAAGAAATTCCTTTTAAACGAACAAAAATAGGTGAAGCCGTTACTTTGACGTAAAGAGCAACTGAAGTTTCATAAAAATGTGGTCGGGACTGGAATAATTTTCATCTACTTTTTGTGATAAATTGTAATATACTTCCAGACCACATAGAATTAAGAAATTTTGTTCAATCTCTCGATCCTGATAACAATGCAAGTATATAAGATTTAAGACTTCTGGGTTATCGAGATTGGATTAATTTTATATATCTTTTTTCAAATTTGTAATGTACTTCCAGACCACGTAGAGACTAAATCTTGTACACTCATTCAATCAAGCCAACAACGCAAATGTACAAGATATCAAACTTCTATGTGACCGTGATGGTTTGGAATAGAATAGAATTTGCATATATTATGCACGAAGGAACGTGTGGCCATTGGACATGCGTCGGACCTGGAGGCTGTTGTTGGGTGCTGCGCTGCCTGGAGTATAGGAGCTCCATCTATGATTCCTTTCTTCCAGTGGTGAATCTTTATAAGACCGGTGGTCTTAATAAAGCTTTGTGTGTGTGTGCATACCAGGTCTATTAGTATGAAACGCGAAAATTTTCAGTGAATTCAAAAGTTCACCAATTCCATACAACAAAAGATTTTTCATTCAAAGTAATTGCCCTGATTATCTATACACTCGGACCACTTTTCAGGCAATTTTCGAATTCCTTGTTTGAAAATTTCTATTCCTTTTGAGTCGAACCAGTCAACAAGTCATTTTCGGAGTATGTCTGAGTTCGAAAATTCCTGGTTTTTTAGGGCGTGTCCTAAAGATGTGAAAAGGTGGTAGTCCGACGGCGCTAAGTCTGGTGAGTACGGCGGGTGGGGTTAGAGTTCCCAGCCCAAGTCTTTTATGGTGTTTTTGACCACCGTAGCGTTGTGGGCTGGAGCGTTGTCATGCTGCAGTATCAGCTTGTTGTGCTTTTCACGCTATTCCGGTCTTTTTTCATTCAATGCCTCTCTCAAACTGTGCATTTGTTGTTTGTAGCGACTAGTATTGACCGTTTCGCCAGGTTTCAGGAGCTCGAAATATACTACGCCGGTCTGGTCCCACCATATGCAAAGCCTTGCCTTTTTTCCGAAGCGATTGGGCCTAGGCGTCTGTTTTGGAAATTGGCCGGGCAGGCCCCACGACTTTTGACGCGTAGGATTGCTGAAGTGGATCCATTTCTCATCAGAAGTTACGATTCGGTGCAAAAATGACTTCTTTTCATGCCTGGCGAGCAGCCCTTCGCAGGTTACCAGACGCCGTTATTGCTGCCTTTCGCTCAACTCGTGGGGGACCCATCTGGAAAGCTTTTGGGTCATTCCGAGGCTGTTTAAACGTAGAGAAACAGCACCTTGAGACACCTGGAGCTGTTTTGCGAGTTTCTCCTGCATTTGGGTACTGTCCTCATCCAACAAAGCTTGCAGTTCAGCGTCCTCGAACTTTTGGTGCGGTTTTCCACGTTGTTCATTATCAAGTTCAAAATCGCCACTTTGGAATTTTTTAAACCACCTGTAACACTGCGATTTGCTCAGAGCGTGGTCGCTGTAAACTTCCTCGAGCATTCGGTGGGCTTCAGTGGCACTTTTCTTCCAATTGAAGGCGAACAACAAAACTTCCCGCAAATGGGCACTTTTTGGCTCGGAAATCGCCATTTTCCACGGGCTCCAGAAATTTTTCACGATTTGAATTTTTCTAAAACTGCACGCATGCTGATGCCACATGAGTCAAAGAACAAAACGCCTACAACAGCGCCACCGTCGGCTCAAATAAAGTTGCACAGCGGCCTCTGGAGCCCATTTTCGCGTTTCATACTAATAGACCTGGTATATCAAGCGGAGAAAATAGGCGCAGCCGTTTTTTGCGTAATAAGTGGGCAAATTTCTATAAAAATAAATCGGTAGTTTGAAGCATCAGACAAATGAACTAAATCAGAAATATATCACCGCATGCTTTAAACAGTAACTATTTAAAAGCGCATGTTATGATATTTTTCTCATTCGATGCATTTTTCTAAAATGATAATAACGCTGTTACCGAAACGTCACATACTATTTATTTAGATTTAGTCTTAATACCTTGTATTACTAACCAAACGATAATTTTAAAAAATGGCGGGAAAGTGGCTGCAGCAGACGACGCACGCAGTACAAGGCCAGCACGTGGTGTGGTCGAGGTGATAGAAAAACCCCCACATCACACCTGCGCCAATTAATTATATCAATTAACATCTGTTGGGAGCAATTAAAAAAATGTGGTGGCCTCGGCACCAACATTAGAAATTGATCGAAATTTAGCTACATAAAAAAAATTAATGAATGTTTACTTGTCGACATGAACGCAAAGCTTTGTAGATTTCAACTTTCGAAGGTTGGTTATTGACAATGTTCCCAGCTACACAGAGAGAGGAAAAAATTGTCAGTTTTTCAACGTAACAAATCACACAATGATATTAACACACACACACAAAACCTTTATTAAGACACACAGGTCTTACAGAGGATTCTCCTTGGGGTTACAAGACGGAGAAACCTATAAAAGTGGGAAATATACAAGGGGGTAAAAATGGTAGATATATACAGATTATTATTTGAATGATCCTATGGAAAATAAGAATATGGATTTGGAAAAAAATATTGGAAATATGGATGGGAGAAGTGGAGAGCGAAAAGAGGAAAGAAAACAGGTATTTACATATGGAACATACATATAATGGAACAGGTCAATTTAAGCTCTTTTGCTCACACAGCATAGGTGGACCATGGCTTTTTGCAAGAAATCTTTAAAAGATTTTCCAGGAAAATCCGAGTGTTCAGAGTTGTAAGGTAAACACCGTTTTATCGGTGTGGGGGACAATGACAATATCTGATTCCTTAGTCTATGAGAGATTTGTCTATCTGTACTACCCCAGTTCTACAGTTCAGTAGAATGAATATCATAAGAAACAACAAAATTTAATAGTTACAACTTTGATCGGTAGATGGCACTTGAAATTATCAAAGCTTTAGTTTTGCTGTAAGATTATAAATTCAAAAGGAGTTTCTTCTATAGAATTGTTTATTTTGCTAGATTTCGAACATCCTTGTCTTTACGTCCGTTGAAGAACGATGTCGTTCGAAAGCTATCAAAATAAAAATGTTCTATAGAAGAAGCTCCTTTTGAGTTTATAATCTTACAACAAAACTAAAGCTTTGATAATTTCAATTGCCATCTACCGATCAAAATTGTAACTATTAAATTTTGGTGTTTCTTATGATATTCATTCTACTGAACTGTAGAACTGGTAGTACAGATAGACAAATCTCTCATAGACCAAGGAATCAGATAATGTCATTGTGTGATTTGTCACGTTGAGAAACTAGCTTGAGTGACAGAGAGTCACTGAAACGTCGGGAATTAAATATAAAAATTGGTTGATGCAGCTATATCTTTTTAAAACCACAATTTTGTTTATAATTATATTGCATAGTGTAATATATGTAAATATATATGTATAGCTATACAAACTTTTTTTGCCTAATATGATATATAGGGAGATGAGGATCTATATAGAAAGTTCTAACAAAGCAGGAAATGGAGACCTCATTAAGAACAAAATGGCTGCCCAGTATCGTCTGCAGATCTACCCCGGGAGATAGTTATCCAATCACAGCCCTAATAAACCAGACGACATATGTCCTCATTACCCACCGCCGCTTCGGAACATGACCCCCTGGGTGCTGGTGATGCTAGAGGGGGCGCAATATTTCTCAAATGTTCGATGGCTATTAGCTTATTTGAAAAAAAAATATATATTTTGTTATTTTTAAAATTATCGTCTGCCTAATATATTTAATCGTCTGCTTTATATATTTAAGCGCGCCTGATTTTAAATTTA
>CP092868.1:5505860-5518613 GCA_030710605.1 Cordylochernes scorpioides | reverse complement strand
GATCAAAATATAATTTATTTTACCAATATTTCAGTTGGCTGAACGCCAACCTTTTTCAAGGTATTATAACATTAATGTGCGCCTTAAATGAACAACGTATTAACGCAATTTTAGCCTTAAATACCCATTTCTTGGTTTTTTATTTCTACTAAAGTTTCACTGGTTCGGAAAAAAAATAAAAACAGATATAATAATAAAAAATATATACAAAATGTAAAAAAGTGAACGTTTTACCGTAGTCACTTTAGTGTGACTCATATTTACATATGGTACAAAAGGCATTTCACTTCATTCTAATAAATGCATAAAAACGATGCATTTATTACACTAATCAAGACAATACATTTTATAAGAAGTTTAAACTATTTTTTATGTGTGTTTTTCTTTTTAAAATAAAATAATTTTCTACTGCCCTTACTGCAATGATAAATTAATAGGAGGGCCTGGCTCATCAGTGGTAAACCCTCCCAGCGGTTTCGCCAGTTTAACCACTGATGAGCCAGGCCCTCCCATTATTTTATCATTGCAGTAAGGGCAGTAGAAAATTATTTTATTTGAAAAATAAACATACGCGTTAAAAATGGTTTAAATTTCTTATAACATATGGAACGTTAATGCATGATAGCAATACATTATGTCTGGCATCTCTGCGCAGAATTTCATAGATTCTCATGAAAATAATACACCGCACAATACCAGCTTTCGGAGAAATTCAGAGAAAAAGAAAGATTGAGATTGAAACCACTTTATTTCAATGTCCATATAATATTATATAAGGTTAAATACAAAATTGAATAAATATGAAATAAAAGAGAAACAAATATAGTGGACATTGCGACTGCTGTGATAGAGATACACGGGAACATCTGAGGCTCTTCATTGGAGACGAAAAAAACAATAATACACACCCAAGATAGTGGACATTGCGACTGCTGTGATAGAGATGCACGGAGACATCTGAGGCTCTTCAATGAACATGACAACAAAAGAGAGACAAAACCACAGATATATAAAATGTAATTAAAAATAAAAATGATATATCCTGACCAGGAGCATCAGATGAAGTTGTGGGGTCCATATTAGGCCAGTATGTATATATTCTCCTGTCTACATATGTAATTGTATGTAACAATTGTAAATGACAACTGTCCTAAAATGCCATTTTTATTTTTAATATCAACACCTGACCTTTTTATTTTTTTTTTTTTCTATTATTTTTTTTTCACATAAAATGTAATGTATTTCTACAAGTATAATACTTGAATTTATTGATAAATATAAACCTCTCCATTAGATAAAGAAGGCAATAGTTGTTAAAAAAAATAAACATTTTGGCTAGAAATTCAAAAATATATACAATGTAGTTTTATATAACACGCCTTCTTGTAACTGAATAATAAATTATTTTTCGAAATCTATCATAGTAAAATCATATATCTCTCTCTACCATATTATATATATAATCATAGTAAAATATATCAAATAAAAAAAGGCGAATTGAAGAGCTGGAATTTATTGATTTTCAATAAATGTAATTTGATGAAATCAACCACCTATATACATATAGTCCTCATCAGTACAGTGGATGGAATCGGTCGAATCAGTCAAAAATATGTTTTACCAGATGAATATGTGTGGTCCATCTTATGCCAGTATGGATATAATATCTACATATGTAATTATACTGTCCTAAAAGCTTATATCCATAGTTTGCTAAAATACCATAACAATGGTTCAGTCTTCCATTGTTCCATATATATAAATATTGCCCAACCATCAATATATATTTGGTGTCTTTGATATCTCCGTATGATTTGTATCCTTCCTTTAATCCCACATTGTCTCAATAGTGCGTTAACTAGTAATCCATAGTTTTATGATGTAACTGTATTATGTTAATCAGTATTTGCATATCCATCTCTTATATTTCCTACTTTTTGTATGCGTAAATATTTATATGGTTTTGTTTAATTTCTAAGATTTAGTATCGTAATTATACCTGATGAAGAGCTGTTACACCCGAAAGCTTGTATCGTCGTGATATAAGAGAAACTCTTCCCTCAGCAAATTGGATTTTATTTATAATATTTTACCGAAAGGATTATAATAATAACATATACACAATATTTCAATAGAGCATTAAAGTTTTAAAAAGCAGTCTGGTAGATTAAATTGGCGAAACCGCTGGGAGGGTTCACCACTGATGAGCCAAGCCCTCCCACTATTTTCCATCGCAGTAAAGGCAATAGAATGTTTGTTTTATTTGTGAAAGAAATATTCGTGCTTCATAGTTTTATTTATTAGGTTAATATATATATTGAGGTGAGGATATTATTCAGGTGTAAAAAAACAGCAACTCTCTTTTTTAACGAATGATTTAAAAAATATTGATCATCAACTACACTACGCACAATAAATAGATTATGATGAAAAGAATACAGCTCCAACTGTGGTAGAGATTCTTTATTTTCGCACATCACTACTATCCTACACACCGTACATATGTACTATGCAACTTTGTGTGTTAAAATATTTTAAACGTACATTATTTATGCAAATTAAAACTTCATTAAGACTTTTTTTTAAACAGGAAGAGTTTAAAAGTCAGTTTGCAGGCAAAATGTGACCACATATATATGAAAAATAAAAACGACATACCCTGACGGCTCATTTGAGCATTCATTTTACCACATATATATATATGTAATAAAATAAGGATATGAACCACACATCAATAAATGTTGGAAATGTCTCCAGAAGACTTTCAAAAACAAGTACTCTCATACCGTTATTTTCTATAAAATATTTTCTAATAATCTCTATAATTTTAAAGAGTGAATTCTTATAGATATGGAAATAAAAAGAATAAATCCAAATAACCAAATTAGCGTGATATCTGGTAATCAGAATTTCAGAATTCTAGTTTAATGATATCTCAACCTTAACACATAATTTATCTGTGAATTTGACTTTTTTTTTACTTTTTGACTTTTCCGAGTCCTGTTCTGAACCTATGATAGGTACGAACAACATAAATTCAAGAATGTACAGAAAGGGAGAGAGAGAAAAAAAGGACAAAAAAGAGAACGCGAGTGATACAAATAAAACAAGGAATCCAATTGAAATCCAAACAGACGAACAAAAGAAAACGGTCCAGACGATAGTAGGCAATTTTGCTGGCAGACGACATTTCAAGCTGGCGCGCGCGGGAAAATAGCTTTGTAAATACCAATCAAATTAAAGTGAAGTCTCGACCAATTACATTGCAGCACGGGATAATGGACTTCCTGCCCACATCTATCAGACGATCCTAATGAGTTCGTCTGCTTGACTTTAGTGGAGCTAATCGGGGCAGTTTCCCCGGATGTTTTATTTTATTACATACTTACAACCCCCCACCCCCACCCTTCTTTTTTCTCCTTTAAATGGTATTCAAAGAGTGTTTTTTTAAGTCTTTTTCGTTTGTATTTTATTTTGATAATATATTTCCATATCTACTTCTTTTTATTACGTTTTTTTTATTTAAAAAGGAAAAATGTTTTTTGAGTATATGAGAAATTTTATTGTTTTTCTCATCTCGATTTTATATATATAACGCATTTTTAAAAATATTTTTTATTTAAAAATTTTAATAACGATATATTTTAAATGAAGAGATTAGCACGCCATCTATGTAAAGTAAATGGAACTAATTAGCGCGTTTTTTTTTTTTTCAAATATAAAGCAAATTCCTAGCGTCCTTACTGCGATGGAAATATTTGGATAGCCTGGCTCATCAGTGGTGAACCCTCTTATTGTAATTTTTACTTATTGTGTAGTAAGGTTTTGGTAGAATTATATATTTTTTAATTATCGTAAAAAGTAGCGATACAAAAGTTGCATAAAAATCACAAAAGAATATCATAGATACAGAAAACACTCTATTACTGGTCAAATGGTCCAATATGAACAAATAAACGTACAAAGTCTATCTGAGTGTCAACATGTTTATTGACAAAACAAAAAACATAATTAGTCAATCAGTATTAAGTCAATTAGCCAATAAAGGTGTAATATATTTTTAAAGCTCTTTAATTGCATTGTGGGAAACAAAAAATTCTATAATAAAAATAAGATTGTAAATTCAAAACTATGCATTTTTTTCTTCTTCTTTATGTTATAACACTAAAAATGTTTATTATTATTATTTTTTTTTGATATTCTATTTTAATATCAAAAATTATTTCAAAATTGTCAATTTATAAATAGAAATATTCGAAAGTTTGCAATCTAATTCAACAAAGAAACTATATTGTTTTCCAACTCGGCAAAACTCTCTGTTTTGTAATTTTAATTTGTCAACACTGTGTTTTTACCTGACAGAGAGAGAATCATTGTTGTTAATAAAATTCTAGATTAATGACATTGTCAATACTTTTTGCTTAATTTTTTTCTCTGAAATAAACAAAATATTATCGAAATCAATGTTAAATTATTAAGTACAAAACGCTATTGTTTATATCAACAACCGACACACAAAAAAATTGCAGACGAGAATTGAATATCGTAAAGATAGAGGGTGCCTGGCCGACATTCATATTTCTTGAAAATAAAGATACTTCGGCCAGTAAATTTTTTTATTATCTCGAAAACCTATTACCTCGAAATTTTTTTTGTCCTCGTCAGGATCAAACAAAAATTAAAACATTTGGCAAGGTGTTAAAAAGGAGGAAAAAATATTTTTGTTGAAACGTTGAGAGAATTGAATAGTTTTATATCTTTTTTTTTTAATAAAAATATTCCTACAATTTCAACTGGGAATGTATTATTTACACATACATATCAATGTGTAGAAAAGCAGATAAAAAAAAAGGGCGGGAAAAACTGAGGATTTCCATAAGAAGCCGGAAGTTACAATAAACGGCAGACGAAAAGTCAATTTCCGGTATCTATCGGACGCCATTATTGTCCCTTCCTGATTTAGCTTTTAGAATAAATGGTCAAATCTTTGTAAAATGTATGGCCGTCTGGGTTTCTAAGCCTTATTTATTTATATAACCTTAACATAATTTAATCGAATTTTTTAATTATAGATAAAAAGCTTAGCATTTTTTTATTATTGAGGAATAAATATTAGTAATAATATAAATTTAATTTTTTGATAATTTCTGATTAAAAGAAGAAATTAATTATGTTTTCAATCTTGATATATTCTTAACGCTTTCACGTTATTATTAGTTGTTCTCACACCAATAATGAAAAATTCACATCACTTTTTAAAAATACAAAATTAGGGGTTTACACTATTGCCTTTATATATCTTGGTGAGGGTATTTAGCGATTCTACGGGCAGGATATTAGAGAACAGTAGAACTATATATGTAAATGTGATGATTTAAGACCATGGAATTGTTGTAAATAGTCTAGATATCTACTACCACATGTTCCACCCCATGACTGTATATAACTTCTTATGTACTGCAAATAGAAAGCCTCAACTAACATCAATCTGTACCGCGTAAGAATCTAATAAAGTATCGCAACTGTACAGATAGAAGGAATGGAGACTAACAGGAGAAAATTAAGGTTAAAACTAATCAGGCTTAGGTGATAGTCGAAGTAAGGCCTAGCAAAGAAGCTTAAAGTTAGAACCATTATTAATAACTTGTACAGTCAATACTTCCTGACAAGGCCGGACGTATCTGGTGACCGCAGAAGTTATAAAAGTTGAGAGACGCCCAAATTTCCGGGGCAGGACCGGACGTATTTGATAACCGCGGAAGTTATACGAGTCGAACTAACACCCAATACTTCCTGACAAGATCGGGCGTGTCTTCCGACAAAGGCCTCAGTAAGGACCAATTAGAAAGAATCACCTAAATAGGTCAACCAATAGAAAAAGGCCATGTGACACCTTTCGACCAATGGGAAAGAAGACAGGTCGTGGTGTTAAATCGAGAAGCAAGAATTGTCAGTCTACGCTTGGCTCTCAACAAGGTAACACTTGCTCTAAAGATCTCCCTCTCCCCTCATCCCATTCCTTCTTGACGTCAGACGCTTCTTAGTGGAATCTCTGTTTGTTTATTTCACCTTTGGCCCAGCTGTGTCGCCTTCCACCACGACTGCACGGTAGAGTTGACATCGAGGTTCGTCTAGCATCAGGTAACACTGGTCCCAGAGGTCCCAAGATATCACATAAATACATACATACATACATAGAGTAAACTCTCCCACAAACAAATTTTTCATACACAAGCCAGTTAGTCATAAATTAATCCCAATCTGTATAGAAATATTAGAGCATTAAAAAAATCACACATTGTTTATCCTATGTATATAGTTTGTTGTATTTTGAAGTTTATTTCTTAATGGTGGGGATTTTAACGAAAATATGACGATGGAAACTTGTGTGTGATTGTAGCAAGATAATTCTCAAATTTCCGCGAAAATCTTTCTCTTCAACTTAAAGTACGACATTATGTAAATATGGAACAGTTATATCAATCCACTTTATGTAAATACATGGTATATTGAATCTATTAAGGTGAAAATATATCAGGCTTCCAGGGATAAGTTTGTTTTAAACATTTTATTTTCGATCTCTAGCTTTCGAGCATGAGAAAGCTCTCTCTCTCATCCTGACCTGCAGAGCTGGATCTCCGGGCATGACCTGGAGAACGACGCCCTGGCCATTCTGGCATCTGCCAAGACACGCATATATAAGCATTTCCTGACCCTGGAGATGTGGAGGGTCCAAGAAGACCCCCTCCTGGTCTGAAGGAGGATCTTATCAAAGTGGTGGAGCCTTCCCAGCTCATAAATTATTGTAAATTCTCTTTCTCTCTTTTTTTTCTAAAAAAAGATCTGAATTAAAATTTTTAAAATAAAATTATCCCTGAAAAAACTGATATATTTTCACCTTAATATTGAAAGATGGGATTATTTTTATTGTGGATATTGAATCTATACTTATCTGAAACCTTATGACTCTTAGTGAAGAGTAGAGGAAGGTGAAGACTGTGATATTTGAAATGTAGTACTGCATGGGTTGAAGCCCTAGTCAATGGTATAGATAAGAAGATTGGAAGCATTAGCATTGTTGAGCTGTAGGAAAGTGGCAACAATAATTTGACAGGATCAGAAGAATGAAGAATGGAGAAGTCGTGAGATGATCAGGACAAGAACAGGTCTGTTGAACATCATCATAAAATACAGAGAATTTGAAAAAGAAATTAAGGAAACTGTCCTAAAAGCTTATATCCATAGTTTACTTAAATACCATTTCTAAGATTCCACCCTTCTGTGTAATATATTGTAGCGTAGAAATCAAGTCTTTGTATATCTGAAGGTGTGAAAGTATTTATTGATGACGTCGGTGCGACTAATCGACAAATATCAACAAATCAACCCAACTCTATACAGCTAAATAATATCGAGCAAGCAAGCTAGGCAACTAAATGATGATTTTACAAATAATAAATCTGTTTCCAAATATTTTCATTGAATAATTAAATTAAATAATAAATTATTTATTCGCAACAATATATAAGCAGAATGATTCAATACAGTATTAGAGCTATAAAAAGCGGTCTGGTAGATTAAATTGGTGAAACCGCTGGTAAGGTTCACCACTGATGAGCCAAGCCCTTCCAATATTTTTCATCGCAGTAAGGATAGTAAAAGTTTGTTTTATGTATAAAAGAAACATTAGTACTTTAATTCTCCATTTCCTAATTAAGAACAGAATTAGAATGATGCAGAAAGTTCTGGAGGATAAAATAATTGGAAAGGTAAAAGGAAGAATAGGATTGATGAATTAAATGATAAGCTATGAAGAGAAAAGCTCAAAATAGATCAATATGGCGCCACTGAAGTTCAGAATCTACTCAAGAACAAACAAAATTGTAGATATTCGGTTCAGAATTATATAGATGCATCCATTTAAAATGAACTTTGCCAATATTTCCAATCTTATTTTACATAATGTGTGAAAAAAATAATAAAATAATAAAAAGGACCGGTGTTGGTATTAAGATTTAAAAAAAAAGCCTGTAGGGCCAATAGCCCGAAATGTGGATGGCTTTTCTTGATTATCAAGAAAATGGGTTGGCAAAATATCAGGGAACAGGCTAAATCAACGTTTAGTTGATTTCTGTTCTACTAGATGGCGCTCTGCTATGTAAAAAACGCTCATCTTAGTGGTCAAGATATGTCTAATTTGTTTATATATATATAGTGTATGTATTTACATATAAATCACAATCTAGATAACACTACTATGCGACTTGATTTACATCAATGTAAATAATTAATAAATTACTTTAGAACATAACTCATTGTAAATAGCTCAACTTGATCAACTTTCTCTCTCCACGATACTAATTATTACAGATAACTTCATCAACTTCCATCATTGCTTAACATACTGTAAATAACTACCTTGCGATTTCTTCTATCTGCTTATGTTGTTGCTTATTTGTTTATTGTATATGTTTATTCAATGCTCTTAATTGTTTATTTTCTTTTTGATAATTCTGTTACCTACTCTACTACAATTATTGTAAAGAGTTTCACGCGCAATTATCCAGATCGGATATAGCGTGTCGCAACTGGTAATAAATAAAAATCTAGATAATATTTTTTAAAAATCTGCAAAATATATTGTATTTTAATTAATCTAAGAGTGCGATGCTTTATTATTAAAATAAATAAATATTTTGGCGCGTGTTTTAAAATAGAAATTAAAAGAAGCATTTAAGAAATTTCTTTACTCAAAAATCAACAGTGCTCCTTATTAATAATTATTAAATTAACAATAGAAATGGCAAATAATAAAATCCATTAATTAAAGGGACTCATAATTAACGATTTAATTCTTTCCTTGGAGCCAAATTGCACTTAAGTAAATAAATATTTCTTTTAAAAAAAAAAACTTCATTATAGAAAAACCCCCGAAGCCATTTTCAATTTAGGAAAAAAAAAATACCTCAAGATTTTTTTTTCAAGCTTCCTTAACCGGCTTTCACATCCCTCCTTCATTCTTTTTTATTATTATTTTTAAAGCACAAAGGATATTCATTTTAAATAGAGAAATTCAATTAGTTAAACAAACGGAAAATACAACTTTTTTTTTTAAATATATATTTTTTTACAAATTAGAAAATAATGTTGATTAAGAATTTATTTAATTATTAATTTACCTAATTTGTTAATTGTTATAATAACTGCCCGAAATTATTTTTAAAGCCAGTAATTGGAAGTAATTTTTAGAAGAATCTTTTTGGCTCCCTTTTTAATAATTTTTTATATTTATTTATTTACGAAAAAAAAAGTTTGATTGGATCGTGTTTAATTTAAAAAACTAATTAATTATCGTTTGGTCTATCTCTCTCTGTGTGTGTGGTATATTCTATTTAAATTCGTCTGTTTACTTTGACCTGACTTTAGTTTTAAAAGGTAAAGAAGTAAGAAAAATGTTTAAAAGTTAGTTTTATAGATAAACATCTTCTTTACTAAATTGTGTTTTCTTTTGAATCTAATCAAAAGATAAATTGAAGCTATATTCTCTTTATAGAGTAAATTTAATGCAAAATGTGAATATAAAAGATTTAATTTTATTTTAATTTTAGGGTATTATGTTGTATATTGGATGTCTTTAGAGGTTCTTTTGTGAATGATTTCTAAAGCGAAATTCTATTGATTTGAAAAAATAAACGTTTTCTATATATAAATTAAAAATTTTATTCTAAAAGTATGTTTATAGACATTTTAATATATTTATATTAATTTAATGTATATACTAATTTAATAAAATGTATATTTTAAAGTTAATAATTTATTTTAAACGTAGTTTTTTTCCGTGATGTAATTTATTTATTAACAGGTTTTTTGCATAATTTTAAACACGGTTTGACGAAATATAAATAATGTTTTCGAGAAAATATAAAAATAATGCTTATAAAATGTGAAATAATATTTATATATTTTCAACAGACCAGTTTTTTATATATTTTAATTTTAATCTAATTAAAATTTTAATTTAAATTTTGAAAAAAAAAGTTGTTTGATCGTATGAAAATGCTTGTATTGTGATTAGTAGAATTGTCAATCGAGGCCCGAAAAAAAGTCACAATTTGAACCTAATTTACCAATTTAAAACTATAGTTAGAGGAAAAATAAAATAATGTATTTATACATTTTATAAATTCAATACATCTTCACCTACGCCTTTCGCAAAATATATATTTCGAGTAAAGTTTTTATATAACTTCTATATCAATTTAGAGAAAAGCATTGCTTGATTATGCAACTAAAAGTTGTTGATGGCTTGCACCATCTATCAGTATAAATATTAAGTAATCGTTATTTATTTATTACTAGCGGATGTACCCGGCTTCGCCCGGGTTTTACCCGAGTAAAGGTTTGTCTAACGAACATTTGTTAAAACAATTCTCTATAAACTTATTTAAAAAAAAAATAATAGATATAATTCTATAATTATCGAAATTATAATTTGAAACTCGTAAATTTGAATCTCTCGATAAAGTGAACATTTTTTCTCGGTCCCTGTGTGCCGTGTCATCCTGAATTTTGTCTTTCCTAATTTTCTACATTACAAAATCATCGTTTTATCTAGTGAACATTTTCCCCCGGTCCCTTGAAAAATACTCGATAAGTTGAATAAAATCAATATTAATTGGTTCCCTCGGTAATTGGAAGTTAAAGGAATAGTATCTTTGCCTTGGAATTGTATCATTATTCTTGTCTCAAATAAATTGCCGTGTCATCCTGAATTTTGTCTTTCCTAATTTTCTACATTACAAAATCATCGTTTTATCTAGTGAACATTTTTTCCCGGTCCCTTGAAAAATACTCGATAAGTTGAATAAAATCAATATTAATTGGTTCCCTCGGTAATTGGAAGTTAAAGGAATAGGATCTTTGCATTGGAATTGCATCATTATTCTTGTCTCAAATAAATTGCCGTGTCATCCTGAGATAATCTTACTTTTGATAAATAATCTTTAAGATAATAAACTTAGTGATAATAAAACTTATAGATAAAAAACTTGTTATCATCGTCGCAATGGTGGCGCTGCTTGCGAGTTAAATCTACAAATCTGCTAATAACTCAAAGGATATTCAAGATATTCAAGAAATTATTTTTCAGAAACCTTCCCAGTACTATACTAAATAACTTCCCAAAGTTTCATGGCGTTCCGATGAGTGGTTTGGTCAGGCATAAAGGACAGACACACACACACACATACATTCATTTTAATATATATAGATTATTCTAGATTTGGACAAAAATACCCTCCTTGAATTAATCAAGATTTATTTGGCCAATTTGGAATAATTAAAAATCATTGATTAGTTAAAGATGAGACCACCAATCGGTAGCAGGCTTAATATTTAAGTAAAAGATTTGAAGCGTACGAGGATACTTTTCTTTTAAACTTTAATAAAGATTCAAGCTTTCGGGCGAAAACAGCCCTTCTACAGGAACATTAGAAAAACAATTTCAAATAGTAACGTTTGTAAACAAATAAATGGTATCTCTATTTGGTCTTGTATTGCGTGAGTGAATCTCACACCCACGCGACCCAGACTATGATACATTGAATAAATCTGCTAAGTTGAAACTTTCCGAAGTAAAACAAACTGGCAAAGGGCAACTATGGTACACAATTTATGGAAATATTGCTTTATATGCGTCAGGGATCTCTATGTGTCGGTTAATACTATTGTGTTTCAAAGAGAGCAACGCCTCGACGACTAATCTTTTGAATTTGCTGTTGATATTAGAATAATATGCATGTGGGTGGGATGTGTTAAAAGAATGTCCTGTTTGTCTAATATGTTGTACGATAAGGGACTTGGGTTCATTATTTCTAATGTTTCTGTGATGTTCGTCCATCCTGTCCTTGATTCGTCTGCCTGTTTCTCCTATGTATATGCTATTACAGTTTGAGCATTTCAATGAATATACGGAGTTTGTGAAAAAAGGTAGGGTAACGGGAAAACTATTCCTGGTTATGGGATTTCTGACTATTGTTTCTAATTTGGGGGTGTTGGTGTAAAAGGTACGAATACCATAGTTATTTTTTAGGAATCTAGAAATGTTGACACTATGGGTAGAGAATGGGATGGTACATATGGATCTATAAACTTGGCTATTAGGGTGCTGTTGGGGATTATAAAAGTGTCTGAGTATGAAATTTTTTGGGTATCCAGAGTTCATCAGGTGATCGATTACGTTTTGGGTTTCTATTTGTTTGAATTCTTGCGAAGAACAGTGTGTGAAAATGCGTTTCGACAAGGTTTTTACGGTGTTAATCTTATGGCTAAGGGGGCAGTATGATGTGTAGTGTATATAGGAGGGATAGAAAGAGGGCTTATAGTAAACATTGGTCATGTATCCGAAAGCTCGAATCTTTATTAAAGTTTAAAAGAAAAGTATCCTCGTACGCTTCAAATCTTTTACTTATACTCTTCAGAGGATTCCAACTTTCTATATAGGCTTAATATATGTTATCTTCTGTTTCAACAGGCCAAAGGAACAAGAATCCAGGGTTGCCAGATCTGAAGACTTAGCAGGTAGGTGTGTGAAAACTGTTTTGTAAACATTCCTTTCTCGATGGTTGTAGACATTCTACTGTAGATACTGCGCACTGTATGGCTCCCCGTTCCCCTTATATCCAGATAATCCTTGTCGTCTGCATTTACTAATGCGATTGTGCTATTAACACTAAAATCAAGTTATGCAAATTA
>CP092868.1:5483297-5505760 GCA_030710605.1 Cordylochernes scorpioides | reverse complement strand
TCGTCTACCAAATCTATTTAAGCATCTGCGTATGAATTTATCGCCTGCCTCTATATATTTAAGCGTCTGCTTTTAAATTAATGATCTGCTTAATATATTTTAGCGTATGATTTTAAATTTATCGGCTGCTTTATGTTTATATACGAGGGCCATCCAATAAATAAGTTTCCCAATTTTTTTTTCTGCAAACGAAACGTTCTAAAAATTAATTAGTATGGAATAAATGGTCACTAGGATGCGTTGGAAGCTGGTGACCTTCAAAATCACGCTACTCGTACGCGCAAGTCCGTAGCGCTTCAGTTTCCATGGAGCTACCACTGGTGAACGTGTCCACTTGCGAACTCCGTTCAGTAATTCGTTTTTTCAGGGCGAAAAATGAAACTGCGGTCAATATTCATCGCAATTTAGTGTCAGTGTATGGTGAAGAATGTATGAGCATCCAAATGGTTCGCCGATGGCGTTCATGGTTCTTAGAAGGACGGCAAAACGTGCATGATGACGAGCGAAGCGGCAGGCCTGTTACTGCTACGGACAATGCAGCCGCTGCTGCTGTTCGGAATGTGGTGGAAGCAGATCGCCGCGTCACCTTTTGACGAAATAATGATTCGACTGCCTCCTGGAATCGAAATTGGACGCTCTTCGATTGGAACAATAATGTCAGATATTTTGAATTTTCGCAAAGTCTGCGCAAGATGGGTCCCACGTTTGCTCTTGAAAAATCACAAGCAACAACGGATGGAGGCAGCCCGAGCTTTCCTGGAAATGCATCAAAGAGATGGAGATCAACTGTTTTCCCGTATTGTCACTAGAGATGAAAGCTGGGTGCATCATTCAACTCCAGAAACAAAACGACAAAGCATGGTGTGGAAGAAGCCTGAGGAAAGTGCACCAAAAAAGGCGAGGGTCACAATCTCTGCAGGCAAAGTTATGGCTATGGAAAACTTCAAATGGGAAATTTTCACACATCCACCTTATTCTCCGGAACTTTCCCCAAGCAACTTCCATCTTTTTCCAGCACTCAAGTGGCACCTTGGAGGCAAACACTTTGCGAATGATGACGAAGTGCAGGCGGAGGAGAACCACTGACTACGAAGACAGGACACGGCTTGGTACAACAGTGGTAACAAAAAATTGCTACAACGGTACCAAAAATGTTTGGACAGAAATGGTGATTATTTAGAGAAGTAGTCTATGAGTTGTATAATGAAAATAAAATAACTGCATAATTGTAAATAATGTGGTTTATTTGTTAAAAAATAGGGAAACTTATTTATTGGATGGCCATCGTATATTTTCTTTATTATGCAAATATAGTCATACCAAGAACATCACAGGATAACATCACAGGCCATTGATAACCATGAATGACAAGTAACTCGTCTGATAAAATTCGCTGAAGAGCTTTTTTATACATCTACTGTAGCTGAGCAGAGCGCCGCAGGTTGGAGAGACGCAGAGCACAGATAGCAGACGACAGAGAATTTTGTCAGATCGGCAGAATGGGCAGTGGTTTGAGGAAGCCACAAGGTGGAAAGTGCTCGAAGAAAGCATAAGTAAAGGACCAAAGTTCATGAAATTTTGATCCAAGCAATTTATACTTCAGTAACAAGATTCAGTCAGGCATGTTCAGAAGAAGGGTCGAAGTGTAAAAGTGACCAATACTTCATAGCCCGAAGGCAGATCATAGGGCAGGTAGAGGACTTCAAGTTTGGATGATTGTCCCTTGAAATGTCAGTGGATGCACTCCAGTGTATGGTGGTCAGAGAGAAGGGCAGTTGAAGTCGCTGTGGTCACTGGAGGAGCAGTGGAAACATTTAATGAAGAGGTTTGTGCATCTCGAGGCGCTGTGTCCAGAGCTGCAGCACCTGAAACAGACCCTGAGGAAAGCCTCGAATTTGAGAATGACATTATCGATTCCAAACAATCACATAGGTCCAGGGTGTGGAAGATGTCTTGGTCCATCTCCAGAAAGACATTGAAGGATCCATTACTGAAGGAGGAACGATGAGCCAGGCGGACAGGTCTGGGGCCTCCAGGAATGGAAAGCTAAGTGCTTTAAGGCTACTTATAATTTAAGAGAAAACACATGTTTACACATGTAGAAAAGACTCGAATTTTATAAAATGGCAGAGTTCTTTTCAATAATAGTAATCACAGGTGAAGTTGGGAATGTACAGGAATCAAAACCTTTTTTGGATCGTTTTTAACGTTTCAATGCATTTTATTTTTCAAATACACTTATACACTTAAGGAAGTAAAAAGCCTTTGATATCGCTGGTCGTTTTTTTTTAAATTTTATTATTATTTTTTTAAGAAGGAGACAGAGGCAATTTTGTTCACTCTTGGTTATCTCATGTGTCTTCAACAAAGGTCACTGTGTATCAAATAACTTTCAGAGTTATTGTCTGAATCCCGATATATATGTTAAAAGGTACAACTTCCTTAAGTTTTGTTCATGAGTGTATATATATATACTTAAAACATAGTTTTTAAGTTTTATTTTGACGTCAGAGGTTATCGTTCCTTTTTTAAATATTAATTTCCTTCCGGCAAAATTCTCATCTATATTTTAGCCATAGAATGGATCTAGCCACTTTACCAACTAAGCCCCTCTATGACAAATTATGAAAATTTTATGAATCCCTTGTGAATATCATGAAACCAAAGCCCGTCCTTTGGACTGATGAGGGTCATTAGATTAAAACCATGATCACTTAGCGGGCGTTCTGAATTTACCAAAGCTGGTGTTGTATTTTAGTCACTGACCTGGGTCTTCTAGATTGTGGAGATCGTCAAAATAGGATGCACACCTTTTTTTTTTATTCTTATTTTATCACGAGAGGTAACTTTTCAATCAAAATTTTTTGTGGATTTTGACTCAATGTTCGCTATGTAAGACAAGAAATATATTCGGAGGAATCTTATTAGATGAACGCTGGTAAAATATTATTTCAAAGAATCCAGAAAATTCGTTCAAAAAAAAAAGAAGTCAAAAATCCAAAATGGAGATAAATGTCAAATTCTTGAAGCCGCTCGAATTGTAAGGCAGAAGACATGTTTGTCACGTGACATGTCGGGAAGACAAAGCAGCCTTGTAGCTCCACAATCGTCTGGAGCACATCGCTCAGAAGATACAAGGGACACCGCGCAACTTGTCATCATTAGTCGTCTGACGTTTAATTTCATCTGCTGCACACCCCGCAACCCTTCCACCATCCCTCTTGTATATCACGTGACTCGAGGATCACCGCTGATTGGATAGCTACGTCTCTTTATTTAGCCGTTTATATATATATTGTAGTGAAGAAATCAAGTATTTGCATATCTGGATATATGTCAAAGTATTTATTGATGACGTCAGTACAATTAGTTAACAATTATCAAACAACTATCTACAGCTAGAGAATAATATTGAACAAGCAAGCTATGGAACCTTTATGATGATTGTACAAATACAGAGTAATCTCTGTTTTAAAATTTTCATTGAACAATTAAATTAAATAATAAAATATAAATTATTTCGTTGCCACAATATATATATTATATTTAATAAAGATTTTTTGCTGTTTTGAGATTAATTGCTTGTAGAGGAATTATTGGTCATTTTCTTGATTTTGGTTATCTTGAGGATTAAGCTCTGGTGATGCGCAGTCGTGGTTAATAATTTTGAAAGAATAATAATAATAATAATATTGAATATTAGAGATTTTTATTTATTTTTGAGCTAAGGAATATACATAAAAAAGATAATTTGGTAAAAGTACTACCTGACTTAAGGCGAGTAGAATAAGGAAAACAAAAGAATTTTTACATAATGTACAAAGATTTAAGCCGGCCAACGGGATAAAACAACAACGAGTTTTTATAGGGGAAGCATGACCTCTGGCGGTCGATTTAACAGAGTATTTGTATCTATGAAATATAATTTTAAATAGAATAATATTTTAATATGACATTTTAAAAAATATATTTTAATATAAATATTTTATATATATAGCTTTTATAAAATAAACTAGCGGACGTACCCGGCTTCGCCCGGGTTTTACCCGAGTAAAGGTTTGTCTAACGAATCTCTCGATAAAGTTAACATTTTTTCCCGGTCCCTTGAAAAATACTCGATAAGTTGAATAAAATCAATATTAATTGGTTCCCTCGGTAATTGGAAGTTAAAGGAATAGTATTTTGCCTTGGAATTGTATCATTATTCTTGTATGGATGTACCCGGCTTCGCCCGGGTTTTACCCGAGTAAAGGTTTGTCTAACGAATCTCTCGATAAAGTGAACATTTTTTCCCGGTCCCTTGAAAAATACTCAATAAGTTGAATAAAATCAATATTAATTGGTTCCCTCGGTAATTGGAAGTTAAAGGAATAGTATTTTGCCTTGGAATTGTATCATTATTCTTGTATGGATGTACCCGGCTTCGCCCGGGTTTTACCCGAGTAAAGGTTTGTCTAACGAATCTCTCGATAAAGTGAACATTTTTTCCCGGTCCCTTGAAAAATACTCGATAGGTTGAATAAAATCAATATTAATTGGTTGCCTCGGTAATTGGAAGTTAAAGGAATAATATCTTGCCTTGGAATTGTATCATTATTCTTGTCTCAAATAAATTGCCGTGTCATCCTGAATTATGTCTTTCCTAATTTTCTACATTACAAAATCATCGTATCATCATGATAATATTTAGAGCAGATTGTTGAATTATAACAGATGAATTAGAATATTTATCTTGATTACTTTTAGGCGAAAAGTTATTTCAAAAATTTTATTTGCTAGAAACCTTCCCAGTACTAACACAAAGCAATAACGCGCCATCTATACATTTAAAATAAAAGGATTTAAAAGCGCGAATGTTTCTTTTATACATAATACAAACTTATACTGTCCTTACTGCGATGAAAAAATATATTTTTTCATCGCAGTAAGGACAGTAGAAGTTCGTTTTATGTATAAAAGAAACATTCGCGCTTTTAAATCCTTTTATTTTATATGTATAGATGGCGCGTTATTGCTTTGTGTTAATTTATTCCCAACTGACCTTGTATTTATAGTTTGCTGAAGAGCATTGCTCGAAGCAAATATTTGAATATAATTCTACTGTCCTATAAGCTTATGTCCATAGTTTACTTGAAAACCATATCTAAGATTCCATCCTTCAGTGTAGCATATAAAAGCAGAATGATCCAATACAATATTAGAGCTCTGAGAAGCGGTCTGGTGGATTAAATTGGCGAAACCGCTGGGAGGGTTCACCACTCATGAGCCAAGCCCTCCCAATATATTTTTTCATCGCAGTAAGGACAGTAGAAGTTCGTTTTATGTATAAAAGAAACATTCGCGCTTTTAAATCCTTTTATTCCCAGTACTATACTAAATAACTTCCCAAAGTTTCATGGCGTTCCAATGAGTGGTTTGGTCAGGCATAAAGGACAAACAGACACACACATACATTCATTTTTATATATATAGATAAAGCTTCCAGGGCTAAGTTTCAACTTTTTATTTTCAAGCTTTCTGACATCTCATTCTTCAACAGGATTATATATAATTTCATTATATCCACCTCTACGTTGTTGTTGTTGTCGTGTCCAATGAAGAGCCTCAGGTGTCTCCAGACATCTCTATCACAGCAGCAGCAATGTTCTCTATCTTGGGTGTGTAAAGCTGCTGCTCTGGGTCTATGTCAATTTTCTGCAAGGCTGCGGCCATTGCTGGACATGAGAATATGTGGGTAGGTGTTAGTTCCACACCAGGACAATTGTTACATGTCCTGTAGGTTCTTGTGCCATCTGGATGTATTGTCATTCCTTTATAGTGTTTTGGAGAGTACGTGATTAAGTATTTTAAAATATTTTAATTTGTTCTATTAGTGTTATTTTGGTTTTCCTCAATGTTACTTTCTTCTTTTAAAATTATTTATTGTTTATTTGTGAATTTATCTAACAATCAGCATATTATAAATATTATGTTAGTTAGAAAGATGTTTTTTTAGATATTCGTTAAACGAACTCTAATCTACGATATCTGATTAGACGAATGCAGCCATGTTAGTATCTAAGAGGACTTTAAACGTCATGCAATGAACGTTTGTCAAATGAGCCGTTTGTAGTGTTCGTTGTCCTTCTATAGATACTTTCCTTATCCTACTTGTGGATTCCCCATTAACGCCAGGATAAGAGATAAATTTTACACACACTCATGGACAAAATTTAAGAAAGTGGAAAGTCTATGATGTTGCCGATCGTTTATTTTTTTTAAGGAGACAGAGTCACACATACACAAAGCTTTATTAAGACCAGCGGTTTTATACAGATTCACTACAGGAAGAAAAAAAGATGAAGCTCCTATACTCCAGGCAACAAAGAACCCAACAACAGCCTCCTGGTCCGACACATGTCAAATGGCCACACGTTCCTTTGTGCATACGTCATGGTTAGTGTATCAATGAACAGGCTAGTGTGGAATCAGCCGCTAGTCTTCGCTTTCCTCCTCCAAATGGACCACGACATTCAACGATTCAATTAATCAAGGAGACAGAGTCAATATTTCTGTGAAAAAATAGACACTTCGGCCAGTTAGAGTTTTTTTATTTTCTCAAAGTTTCAACAAAAATCTTTTGTTCCTGACGAAGACAAAAGAATTTTGTGGAAACATTGAGAAAATAAAAAACTAGCCGAAATGTCTATTTTTCACAGAAATATGAATGCCACCCAGGCCACTCTATCTACAGGAGAGTCAATATTGTTCACACTTGGTTATATCGTGCGTCTTCAATAAAGGTCACTGTAATATCTTTCAGAGTTATAGTCTGAATCCTGATATACATGTTAAAAGGTACAACTTACTTAAGTTTTGTCTATGAGTGTATAAGGAATTTTGAGTCTGATTATTAGTAAGCATTTCATAAAACCGACAGACCCCAAACTCCAAAATGACGACCGGCGACATCAAATACTTCCCATTTTCTTAAGTGTTGTACATTGAACAAGGATTAAAAACATATCGTCATTAATTTAAGATAAAAATAAATCTTTAACTCTAACTTAGTAATAACAATTTATTATTGTTCCATTTATAAATTTAATTGCAATTTATCGATATAATTTGTTACAATAATTTTTGACAATGTATTTGTTTCTTTTCCCATATACAATCAAATATCTCTACAGACTCTATTTTATGATTGCAGTAAAAGGTCTGTAGGGATATTATTATTATTATTATTTTGCTTATCCCTAGTACACGTGGTACAGGCCATGATAATCATGGTGGGTAGAAGGCGACTGCTTTTACTGTAAGTGCACCACATGTCTACACATGTGAAAAGCAGTTCGATTTTGCACTTTAAAATGCGCCAGAGCCCCGTTTGGTTACTTGCACTCGCTGGTGGGGTTGGACATTTGTAAGAATCGGGGGCCATTGAAGCTTTTTTTTTTTTTAATCAGAAAAAAGTGCCCAATACGGGAATCGAACCCGGGTCGTAGCGGTCGTAAACCAACGGTTTAGACCAGTGTCGGGCAACCTTTTTCGAGTTGCGGCGCACTAAGCTTAATTTCTTTTTTTCGCGGCGCACCTGTGGTTCTCACTATAAATTTCCTCGTAGGTAATTAAAATACAACAATAAATACTAGTAAAAATTTAAACATATATATCACATTTTATTAATTTTCAATATTAAATTAACATAATCAATGCGAGCATTGCGATTGTTTTTGAGAGCATATCAAATCAATACGGGGATCTACTTGTGAAAGACAAACGCGCATCTCCTCATCTATCATTTGAAGTCTTTCGCGCTTCTTAGACTTCATTTCTGTGAGTGTTGAAAAACCTTGCTCACACAGGTAGGAACTTCCAAATGGCAACAATGATTCGATGGCCGCATTACTAAGTTTAGGAAATTTGGAGTTTAAGCACAACCAAAACTCAGATAGCTCCTTTTCAGTGAATAGTCTTTTGAAAACTAAATCGTTTTTTAAATCAATTAAGTTTTCTTGCATTTCTTCTTCCAGATGTTGAATTTCACAGTGCATAAATGGGTTAACTACCCATTCCATCTTTTCAACGTCCAAGTAAGGAAAATATTTATCAAAAGAAGCGGATAGTAATGTCAAAGTTTCTTCGACTTTTCTTTTTTGATAATAGATTTTGATGGATTCTCTTGAACCATCGGAAAAGATGCAAAATTTTCTTTAGCAATGTTTAAATTCCATAAACTGAGTTTTTCCTTAAACGCTTTCAACTTGGTGGAGATAGTGATAATGTTCTCCTGAGCACCTTGCAAATTTAAATTAAGGCTGTTTAATTTGTCGAAAATATCACCCAAAAATGAAACTCGTAACCACCAAACATCACTCATCATGAAAGGAAAATTAATCTCTTCGTTATCAATGAATGCCATTATTTCATTTTTCATTGAAATAAATCGATTTAAAACTTTGCCTTTCGACAACCATCTGACTTCAGTATGAAACAATAAATTTTTATAATCGGAATCCATTGCTTCACAAAATGTTGAAAAATTCTCGATCGAAGAGCATTTGATTTGATGTAATTGACTACTTTGACAACTTCATCTAGAGTTGTGACAAGGATGGGAGGAACCGACTTTGACACTAACATTTCTCTATGAATCATACAGTGAACAAATTTGATATTTGGATTTTTTTTTATGACATGTGCTATCAATCCCTTTCTTGAACCTTTCATAGCTGGAGCTCCATCCGTACAGACGCTAACACAATTTTCCCATCTCAAGTTATACTTCATAACATTTTCATCAACTAATTCAAAAATGTCCGCACCAGTCGTTCTTTGTTTTAATTCTTTACAAAAAAAGTAGTTATTCACAATTTTTCCTGTATCGACGAACCTCAAAAATGCCAGCAATTGAGCTTTATTACTCATATCTGTGGTTTCATCAAACTGTATAGCCCATTTTGTTGATGAATCATTAAAATATTTTTTTATTTGCAACTCAATATCTTCTGACATATCTTCAATTCTTCTCGCAATAGTTTTTGATGATAGTGGAATTTTCGTAACCTTCTCCATAGCATCATTCGTTAACATACATCCAGCCACAATTTTTAAAGCAGGCAAGATAATTTCCTCTGCTTCCGCGTGAGCTTTCTTCTTTCGAGCGATGAGTTGAGCTATCATGTAACTAGCTGTTTGAGCTTCATCTGAGGTGGTCATAAATTTCTTGAATTTTTTTGATTGCTTTTGAAAACTTGATCGTATATTTTCAAAGTAGCTTATTGGATTGTTCATCTGCTCCCGATGATTTGTCTCAATATGTCGAAGTAGTTTACTTGGCACCATTGTTTCGTTGCTGAGGGTTTTTTGGCAAATTAAGCAAAACGGCAGTGATGGATCATTAACAGATGGTATAAATCCATATTTGAGATAATCTTCAACGTATTTCCTCTTATTTCCAGTTGATTTTACTATTTTCTTATCTTCTTTATTTTCGTTTTGATTTTGTTTATCACTGGCACCTTCTCTAATTAGAAATCTCTCCATCTAGTTTTGAGAGAATTTAGAAAAAAAAAAACACACAAATATAATAATAAAATGTTTAAATAAAGTTACCTTGCGTTAAAAGTGAGTGAAAATTTCGTAACAAAAATATTTTTTTCCTTTTTTAACCAACAGATTTTACGGTGTACAAAACTTATTGTGTGAATGTGTGTGTGTTTTACAACATGCAAAAAAAAAATGAAGAATTACTACAGCAATACTTTGACGAAAACTCCGAATAAATTTTTTAAATAAATTTATAATTTTTTTTTGTTTTCTTTTTTTTAAAGCTTTGTAGCTTTGAGTCTCTATTAATAAACAGCTGTGACAAAGATTGTAAATGACGGTTAAGTTTGGACATATTATTTTAAAAATTAGGTATTTTCCCGCAGTATGTATTCAACTTTATTAAATAAAGTTGTTTTCGCGGATTGTTTTTTTTTTAACTTATGATTTTACATAGGTACGTACTATTTGCATTTTTATTTTTTAATAATGGCACGTGCCAGTTATGTACGTCAAGATTATGTACATACGTTATATGAAATATAAAATTATGCAAACTGTTGTAATTATAATACCAAAATAAGTTTTATATAAAATGAAATTTGCTTTTTTTTTAATTTCATTTTTTATATGAAAATTTTTGAAAAAAAATATTAAAATTGAATAAAAAGTATAAAAAATATTTTTTGAAACATTATTTTTAAATTTAACCAAAAGTTCTAAATACCTACAAAAATGTTCGCGGCACACCTAGAATTCTTCGCGGCACACCAGTGTGCCACGGCACACCGGTTGCCCGACACTGGTTTAGACCATCCTTCCACCGACCCCCATGAGATATTAAATGATATATGCGAAAAGAAACACAATATCAAAAATCATTGTTGCAAATTTTATTGATCTCCTTATGTATGATATTACTGTTTTGAATGATAGAGGACATTGGGACTGCTGTGATAGAGATGCATGGAGACATCTGAGGTTCTTCATTGGACACGACAACTGTACCTATACATTCACTGGACACTGTATCTATACACTGGGGCACTGTACCTATAAGATAGTGGACATTGTTGCTGCTGTGATAGAGATGTATGGAGACATCTGAGACTCTTCATTGGACACGACAACTGTACCTATACATTCACTGGACACTGTATCTATACACTGGGGCACTGTACCTATAAGATAGTGGACATTGTTGCTGCTGCGATAGAGATGCATGGAGACATCTGAGGCTCTTCATTGGACACGCCAACAACAACTATCTAGCTGTCATATCATAATGTAATGAAATCATTAATTATAAAAAAAGAGTTAAAAAAGATGATAGGATCATCTAAATCAGCACACAGAACATGTGAGCAGAAGAACATGGGCCACCAAAATACTCCCCTCATTAAGAGTTACTTGGGAGCCCGCCAAAACCAAGTTTATCAGACGATGGCAATTACCCGTCGCGAGCTCTTAGCGTCTGCTCTTAAATTTAAAATCGTCGTCTGTCTCTCTCTCTCTTAAGCCTAACTCTTAATTGAAGAGAGTTCTTCCATCCGTTTTTAAAAAACAACACCGTGTTTTTTTTTAAATTATTATAAAAAGGTATTTATAATTAGTACTTATAAATCCATGTATATATTTTAAACCAATTCTTTTAAAATAAATTTCAAGGTATATGTATTGTTAAACTCACTGTATTTAACATTACTGCCCTTATTGTTTACAGGAGAGGCATTTCTCGATGCAAATATTTCTATGTAATTCTACTGTTCTAAAAGCTTATATCCATAGTTTGCTTGAATACTGTTACGACTACTATAGTAGTCAACTTTATGTAAATATATTTGTAACTTAAAAACTAAGAGAAAAAAAAAGTATGTAAATTTCTTTTAATGTATAAATTGAGCGTGTTTTTCAATAAAAATGAGTTCTGGATAAGTTTTTGGATAATTGATAGTCATCCTTAGAGCCTCTTCCTTGGAGTTGCGGAGCTGGTCAAATAGCTGGACTAAACACTAGGTTGTCTCTGAAGGTAAAGAGAGACAGCTTCTATATTGAGAACCTTCAATAAATACCATTTCTGAGATTCCATCCTTCAGTGTAGCATATATAAGCAGAATTGTCCAATAGAGTATTAGAGCTCTTGACAAATGTTACTACTTTTGCGGGTTAACACACAAAAATGGAATAGACTGGGGCCTACAGTAAGAGTGACTTAAACACAGAAAAAGGTACACTCAAAAGTACAACACCAACAACAAAAAGGGGGGAAAACACGATTTGTTAAATAAAATAAAAACAGTACTTATCTTTTATTTGCAGCGTTGATAAGGAGCGGACCGGAGTTTCACAGGTATGCGAGGAGGTAACCAGACAAGCTCACAGAGAACGCTATAAGCTTCTCCACTCGAACCCCTCTCCACGACACCTCGCATTCCGTTTCAACTCTCTTTTATGTACAAACATGGCCACATTGGTCCAATGACGTGGTAGATCAGTTCACTCAACAAATAAACAACAAAATTCTTTCCACTAAAACCTGAGATATGATAAGAGTGCAAATATTTGTCAATATAATTTGACACTCTAAGAAGCGGTCTGGTAGATTAAACTAGCGAAACCGCTGGGAGGGTTCACCACTGGTGAGCCAAGAAGCTCTACCAATATTTTTTTATCGCAGTAATTACAGTAGAAAGTTTTTTTTATGTATAAAAGAAACATTCATGTTTTGATTATTTCTCATTTCCTATACATTTATATAAATAAAGCTTTCATACACTGCTCTTTATTATTATCATATTTAAATTATTAATACTAAATTACTCGTGTTAGTTTGTGGGTGTATTTGATTATTATTATTTAAAGAAAATATACTTATGTGTGGTAAGTGTTATTACGGGGTTTATCTGCCTGTACTGTAAGTGCCCCTCATATTTAGATATGTAACTAGCAGTTCTCCAGCTTTCCTTACTTCGATGGAAAAATATTGGGAGGGCCTGGCTCATCAGTGCTGAACCTTTCCTGCGGTTTCGCCAGTTTAACCTACCAGAACGCTCTCATTATGTATTTATCTGTCCTATTTACATAGCTGGAAATATTCAACATTTACCGAGAATCTCTCTGATTCGCTGGTTATATAAGTATTACAACTGTTACGACTACTAAAGTAGTCAACTTTATTTTATGCAAATATTTGGCTTAAAACTAGGAGAAAAAAAGTATGTAAATATCTTTGTTGTATAAATTGTTATGTAAATTTCTTTGTTGTATAAATTGTTATGTAAATTTCTTTGTTGTATAAATTGAGCGTGTTTTTTTTTTTTTTTAATAAAAATGAGTTCTGGATAAGATACTTGGACGTTTGGTGGTCGTTCTTAAGGCCTCTTCCTTTGGTGTCGCGGAGCTGGTCGGGTAGCTGGACTAGGGCACTGAGTCGTCTCTCGGGGTAAAGAGAAACACCAATCTATATTGAGAAGAAGCAGCCTCAATAACAACCAATACGAGAGTAGAACGGTGGATTATACTGGCGAAACCGGTGTGAGGGTTCACTACTGATGAGCCAGGCCTTTCAAATATTTTATAATCGCACTAAGGACAATGGGAAATTGATTTATTTATAAAACATTTTTACTGTTTCTATATCGTGTTTAAACTGACGAAACTTGTCATTTTTCGTCTGCCATTCTGCTGGGTAGTGCTATGTACAATATGCAATATTGGTAGTGAATATTCAGACACTGGTTTGAAGAAGACTAACTGCTCGAAAGCTTGCCACTTATGCAATACAATTTCCTGGCAGTTCTGGCTAAACTAGTGTTCTGGCTTGTTGGTTAAGGAATTCGATTGGTGTCGAGCTATGGTGGGACACATGGCGGTGTCACACGTGTGCAGGGACACCATCAATCAGGTCAAAGAAGCCGCTGGGAATGTGTGACATGTAATGAGCCGATTTGTCGTCTGCCATCTAATGGGGAGGATTGGCAGCTCGGAGGTGATCAATTAGGGCCGGGATCATCTATCCATTTGGGGACTTACTGTCCTGGTGTGTGTGACAACTTGTCTAGCTGGGATTGTCACGTTGTCCTTGTCCCATGTTGTGCACTTGACTCTTTTTGATTGGTTCTTCATTTTCTCGCCGAGATCGCTTTTCCGCCTCTTTGCCGTGCTCGCTTCTCCGCCTCCCATGGTGTGTGTATGTGTGTGACAACTGGTCTAGCTGGGATTGTCACGTTGTCCTTGTCCTTTCGAGGTGTGTGTGACAACTTGTCTAGCTGGGATTGTCACGTTGTCCTTGTCCCATGGTGTGTGTGACAACTTGTCTAGCTGGGATTGTCACATTGTCCTTGTCCTGTCGTGATGTGTGTGTGACAACTTGTCTAGCTGGGATTGTCACGTTGTCCTTGTCCTTTCGTGGTGTGTGTGACAACTTGTCTAGCTGGGATTGTCACATTGTCCTTGTCCTGTCGTGATGTGTGTGTGACAACTTGTCTAGCTGGGATTGTCACGTTGTCCTTGTCCTTTCGAGGTGTGTGTGACAACTTGTCTAGCTGGGATTGTCACTTTGTCCTTGTCCTTTCGTGGTGTGTATGTGACAACTTGTCTAGCTGGGATTGTCACGTTGTCCTTGTCCCATGGTGTGTGTGACAACTTGTCTAGCTGGGATTGTCACATTGTCCTTGTCCTGTCGTGATGTGTGTGTGACAACTTGTCTAGATGGGATTGTCACGTTGTCCTTGTCCTTTCGTGGTGTGTGTGACAACTTGTCTAGCTGGGATTGTCACGTTGTCCTTGTCCTTTCGAGGTGTGTGACAACTTGTCTAGCTGGGATTGTCACGTTGTCCTTGTCCTTTCGAGGTGTGTGACAACTTGTCTAGATGGGATTGTCACGTTGTCCTTGTCCTTTCGTGGTGTGTGTGACAACTTGTCTAGCTGGGATTGTCACGTTGTCCTTGTCCTTTCGAGGTGTGTGACAACTCGTCTAGATGGGATTGTCACGTTGTCCTTGTCCTTTCGAGGTGTGTGACAACTTGTCTAGCTGGGATTGTCACGTTGTCCTTGTCCTTTCGTGGTGTGTGTGTGACAACTTGTCTAGCTGGGATTGTCACGTTGTCCTTGTCCTTTCGTGGTGTGTGTGACAACTTGTCTAGCTGGGATTGTCACGTTGTCCTTGTCCTTTCGAGGTGTGTGTGACAACTTGTCTAGCTGGGATTGTCACGTTGTCCTTGTCCTTTCGTGGTGTGTGTGACAACTTGTCTAGCTGGGATTGTCACGTTGTCCTTGTCCTTTCGTGGTGTGTGTGACAACTTGTCTAGCTGGGATTGTCACGTTGTCCTTGTCCTTTCGAGGTGTGTGACAACTTGTCTAGCTGGGATTGTCACGTTGTCCTTGTCCTTTCGTGGTGTGTGTGACAACTTGTCTAGCTGGGATTGTCACGTTGTCCTTGTCCTTTCGTGGTGTGTGTGACAACTTGTCTAGCTGGGATTGTCACGTTGTCCTTGTCCTTTCGTGGTGTGTGTGACAACTTGTCTAGCTGGGATTGTCACGTTGTCCTTGTCCTTTCGAGGTGTGTGTGACAACTTGTCTAGCTGGGATTGTCACGTTGTCCTTGTCCTTTCGTGGTGTGTGTGACAACTTGTCTAGCTGGGATTGTCACGTTGTCCTTGTCCTTTCATGGTGTGTGTGACAACTTGTCTAGATGGGATTGTCACGTTGTCCTTGTCCTTTCGAGGTGTGTGTGACAACTTGTCTAGATGGGATTGTCACGTTGTCCTTGTCCTTTCGAGTTGTGTGTGACAACTTGTCTAGATGGGATTGTCACGTTGTCCTTGTCCTTTCGAGGTGTGTGTGACAACTTGTCTAGCTGGGATTGTCACGTTGTCCTTGTCCTTTCGTGATGTGTGTGTGACCACTTGTGTAGCTGGGATTGTCACGTTGTCCTTGTCCTTTCGAGGTGTGTGTGACAACTTGTCTAGCTGGGATTGTCACGTTGTCCTTGTCCTTTCGAGGTGTGTGTGACAACTTGTCTAGCTGGGATTGTCACGTTGTCCTTGTCCTTTCGAGGTGTGTGTGACAACTTGTCTAGCTGGGATTGTCACGTTGTCCTTGTCCTTTCGAGGTGTGTGACAACTTGTCTAGCTGGGATTGTCACGTTGTCCTTGTCCTTTCGTGGTGTGTGTGACAACTTGTCTAGCTGGGATTGTCACGTTGTCCTTGTCCTTTCGAGGTGTGTGTGACAACTTGTCTAGCTGGGATTGTCACGTTGTCCTTGTCCTTTCGAGGTGTGTGTGACAACTTGTCTAGCTGGGATTGTCACGTTGTCCTTGTCCTTTCGAGGTGTGTGTGACAACTTGTCTAGCTGGGATTGTCACGTTGTCCTTGTCCTTTCGAGGTGTGTGACAACTTGTCTAGCTGGGATTGTCACGTTGTCCTTGTCCTTTCGTGGTGTGTGTGACAACTTGTCTAGCTGGGATTGTCACGTTGTCCTTGTCCTTTCGAGGTGTGTGTGACAACTTGTCTAGCTGGGATTGTCACGTTGTCCTTGTCCTTTCGTGGTGTGTGTGACAACTTGTCTAGCTGGGATTGTCACGTTGTCCTTGTCCTTTCGTGGTGTGTGTGTGACAACTTGTCTAGCTGCGATTGTCCTGTTATCCTGTCGTAGACTTGTGATACATTTATAGAAAAAGCAATCCTCAAAACTGTATTCTCTATCCGATGTACCTTGCATCTAAGTAGAGATGAAAATTAAGCTATCCAAAGATGAGTTTCTAATGGGCTTTTTTTAACAACAAAAAGCACGAGCTTTATTTACAATCTCTAGGTTACGGCCTTTTGCAGGACAATTGACAATTTGAACAATTTTATTGTTTCCTCTAATTAATTGTTACAGAAAAAATATGATAAAATAAAGGGTTATACTAATAAAGGGGTAAATAAAGGTTAAATAAAAAATGTAGGGAACTATAGTTGTTTATGCATAAATTTCTTCAGCAAGGGAGGCTTCCCCACCTTGAGAGAGTTCTCCTCCAGAAAGGAGGAACACTCCTCAGTTTCACGCCGAGGAAGTGCTTATAGATGTGGTTCTTGGCAGACGCCAGGATGGCCAGGGTGTCATCGTCTAGGCCATGCCCGAAGACCCAGCCCTGCAGGTCAGGGGGCCGCCCGATGATGGTAAATGCCTCCCGGATGAGAGGCCTGATGTAGCGGCAGGACCAGTACCGGTGAACTAGCGACAGGTCGCCGGACCCACAGGCGATGCAAGACTCTTGTGCCGATGCTGGCAGGGCGTGCAGAGCTAGCCTCACTGCCACGTCCACGTTGTGCCCGAAGAAGGCGCAGCGCCGGAGCGACGACCAGCCGATGTTGATGGGTAGGTTTATATGTTCCTCCCACCTTCTAGCGAACTGGACGATGGGCAGGGCAGTCAGGCGTGGGCGCTCTAAGATGCGGCGGGCAGTTCGGGTGATGACTCGCGGCGTAGTCGTCCCGCGCAGCACTACGGCCTGGCCGATGGTGTTTACTCGGTAGGTCCCGCGTAGATTTTCGTCGATAAGACGACGGCAGAAGCTGGTCAGCGACGCGGCGTCAGCCAGGGCGCAGCGCGTAGGCCGAGTGAGGGGAGGGGCAGGGCCAGCGAAGTCCCCAATGCAGGCACTGACCCACCGGGTAGGAGCCAGAAGGTCGGGTGGCTGGAGACAGCCACCTATGATGGGGAGGTTCAGGAGCTGACGCGGTGTAAGCGCGCGGTGGTCCAGCGTGAAGATGTCAGCGACCGCCTCCCAGATCTTAAGAAGCCGGAGACGCCGCGGCGAGAGCCAGGACCCGGATGGAGGTGGATATAGCCACGCACCGCTCTCGACCAGCCAAGAGTAGGCATTACGGCTTCCACGCAGTGCGGCCTGCACGCCCTTGAAGCACGACAACCGCAGCTGGGTCTCGATGTCGTTGCGACCGAATCCTCCGAGAGAGACAGGTCTCGCCAGGACGCTACCAGGCGGTGCACTCCGGCCCCCAGGATAACTATGCAAATAGGGTTCTATATCTAGACTTCTCTTATCAAAGGGCCTTTAAACCCGATAGTTAAATATTGTAAATAAAAGCTCAAAGCCATCGCACTCAAAAGAAACCAATCTCTGGATGATTTAATATACATCTCAACGGTATTCTCTCTTCAAACGTCTGATGGAACACTCCGTGATTCCTGAAATCTACCATTTTGTCGGCCCGGCGAAGATAAGATAGCGGTTAGTCCCCAGCTCTAGCCTTCCAACATGTCGCTAAATGTCCCGGCCTATCAGCTGCCGGAAGTTCAGTGACGTCCCCTGTCAACAGGACCCTGGTGTCCAGCGCATACATCACCCGAGTCCCAATTAGGGGACTGTCCCTTGTCATCACTGAGTGACACCCCCAGGATGTGCCCTTCCGCCCCACTATCTCTCTGGATGACGGATTTATCACTCGATTTGCATTATCTACCGCTTAGCTTCTTATTTACACACTGTGAGCCCTACATTAGCTAATGTGGCATTTCAACCTTATTTACACCCATTATTTTGTAATCTACATTATATAATGTGGACTGTATAGACCTTATTTACACTCGATTTGCATTATCTACCGCTTAGCTTCTTATTTACACACTGTGAGCCCTACATTAGCTAATGTGGCATTTCAACCTTATTTACACCCATTATTTTGTAATCTACATTATATAATGTGGACTGTATAGACCTTATTTACACCCTGTGAGCCTTATATTGGCTAATGTGGTTTTCAACCCTATTTACACATATTATTTTGTAATCTACATTATATAATGTGGCATTTCAACCTTATTTACACCCATTATTTTGTAATCTACATTATATAATTTGGACTGTATAGACCTTATTTACACCCTGTGAGCCTTATATTAGCTAATGTGGCATTTCAACCTTATTTACACACCGTCTTTTGTAATCTACATTATATGATGTGGAATTTGGACTGTGTATACCTTATTTACACCCAGTGAGCCCTACATTAGCTAATGTGGCATTTCAACCTTATTTACATATCGTCTCTTGTAATCTACATAAAAAAATTGTGGAATTTGGACTGTGTAGACCTTATTTACACCCTGTGAGCCCTAAATTAGCTAATGTGGCATTTCAACCTTATTTACACATCGTCTCTTGTAATCTACATTATATGATGTGGAATTTGGACTGTGTAGACTTTATTTACACCCTGTGAGTCTTATATTAGCTAAGGTGGTATTTCAACCTTATTTACACATCGTCTCTTGTAATCTACATTATATATTGTGGCATTTCAACTGCATATATCTTATTTACTCCCCGTCTTTGTAATCTAAATTATATATTGTGTAATTTCAAAAAAAAATTGTGGTTTAATATAGATTTTATTTATAGACCGTCTTTGTAACTTATAAATTGTGGGTTTTTAACTTTGTGTTTTAGTACAGATCTTATTTACATACACTTCGTCTGGATATTTCGTTTATTACATCCACTTGCCGCAGTTGGTAAACTACATTGTGGGATTTATCTGAAGAGTATGGTTAAATATATATTTTTTAGTTGTCGCTTTCGTTATGTTTATTTAGATATTGGTGGTTTGTTTCTTATTTACATATGTCCGTAACTCGGACTCCTGTTGCACGCACATGTAAGTAAAACAAACTACAAATATATAAACAAAGACAGTGGACATGATCAAAGTGACAATTCAACTTCCTTACAAGTAAATACTTACTTACATATCGCTTCTTTACATAACCTATTTACATATCGTGTCTTTACATAACTTATTTACATATCGCTTCTTTACATAACCTATTTACATATCGCTTCCTTACATAACCTATTTACATATCGCTTCTTTACATAACCTATTTACATATCGTGTCTTTACATAACTTATTTACATATCGCGTCTTTACATAACTTATTTACATATCGTGTCTTTACATAACTTATTTACATATCGTGTCTTTACATAACTTATTTACATATGTTACATTATAAAGACGGGGAATAAACCCATCATTTATAGACATCATCCGAGGTTGGTAGATCGGTCCACCAAGATTGGCGAGTGTATTCAAAGTATCTTTTATTTATATTAAAAATAATTATAATAAACGCTGACGAGGGTCACCGACCTGAGTACGCTAGTTTGCGGAGACAGTCAATAGATGGCGCTAAGTTTTAGCGTTTATTTTGACGAGAGACCTTTATTTTAATAGAGAAATTTCCTCTCGGCAAAATTTCCATCTAGATTTTGGCCATAGATTTGGCCTAGCCACTTTACCAGCTAAACACCTTTTTGGACCTTGTAGATCTCATGGAATAAAGTCCCCCCCTGGACTGACAAAGGTCATTAACCCGAAACCACAGTCTCTAGGTGGACGCTTCTTAGTTTACCAAAGCTGGTGTTGTGGCTTTGTTACCGACCTGAATCCATTAGTTTGCGAAGACGTTCAATAGGTGGCGCTCAGTTTTAGCGTCTATTTTGACGGGAGAAGCGACATTTATTTTTATAAAGTATATATATATGTATATGTGTGTATAGTGCTATTTACCCTACATTCTTATCTAATTCCGCTTGGTGTTTACTCTTAAAGTTCAGATATCTCCAATTCCTTAATAAGTTTGGATAATCAGGTCATATGTTGCCTCAACTCTCCAGACTAGTGGAATGGAGGTACACCCAGAAAGATTGGAATAAAACGTTAGGCCTAACATATATATGTTCATGTGAGCAACAGTTACCCAGAAATTATTTGAAAAAGTAAAAATCAATATCAGGTAAAAAGTTTCTTTTTAATTTAAATTTGGAAGCTTTCTAGCAAATATACTGCTCTTCAACGGGCTGATATTCTATGTACAATCTCTAAATAATATTTATACAGCCGTTGAAGAGCAGTATATTTGCTCGAAAGCTTGCAAATTTAAATTAAAAAGAAACTTTTTACCTGATATTGATTTTTACTTTTTCAAATATATATGTTTTTTTAATTAAAAAGGTATATATTGGATCAAAATATAATTTATTTTACCAATATTTCAGAGTTGGCTGAACGCCAACCTTTATCAAGGTGTTATAACATTGTGTGTCAACAACAAACTCAGCTCCACACTCATGTGTGGGTGTTGGAAAGAAAAAAGAAAAGCTCGTAGATTAAAGAAAATCAGACAAAATTGAAAGACTTTGGGATTTAATTTAACAAATAAGGGGAAACATTTTTAACGCCTTGTCAAATGCTTTAATTTTTATTTCTTCTAACGAAGACAAAAGATTTTTGTCGAAACGTAATTAAAATAGAAACCTTTACTGGCTGAAGTGTCTGTTATTTAATAACAAATAAAGGATATAGGATGCAGCGAACACATTTCCAGCAGAAAATAAGGAAGTTGAACAATCGGACTAAAAATTGGGAGACTTTGGAAGCTAGTTTAGTTAAAAAGAAAGATTCAAGGGAAAATAAAATTTGCCACAGGGAAGAAAGATAATAATTTAAAAAGTCTGTGGCCACTGAACATACGTCGGACCTGGAGGCTGTTGGTTGGGCTCTCTGCTTTCTGGAGTATAGGAGCTCTATCTGTGCTTCCTTGCTGTGGTGAATCTGTATAAGACCGGTGGTCTTAATAAAGCTGTATGTATGTTATAATGCATTAGTGCGCCATCTGTTATAAAAATTCAAAACTATTATAGAGGATTTCGTCTTGTATTCTGTTATTACTTAGATCACAAATTAAAGGATACTCAGTCTTCCAGCGCTTTGATAGATTTTCTGGGAATAATACCAATATGTAAATGAAGACAGTGGACCATATAGACAATTCAACTTACTTACATATCGTCTTTACCTAACTAACCAGTCCCTCCCATTAATTTTTCCATTGCAGTAAGGACAGTAGATATTGTTTTATTTTTAAAAGAATCATACGCGTCTATTAATAATTTCGAATTTTCATGTATGTATGTAATTATTTAAAAGGATTAGAGACTATAGAGGTATAAAAAAGGAGGTAAGAAAGAAAGAGAGCCTTATTCCAAGCAGAAGACATTTCTCCAACATCGGTCTACCGTTGGCATCTAGAATATCTGATGGTAGATTGATTCAAAATGATTTAGAACTTGGAAAGTGGCCCTCGATGTAAATCTGAATTAAATAAGAAAGATAAATCAATCAAATAGAAAATGTTTATAAAAATTGTGACACTTTGAAAGTTTTCTTTTTCGAAGCAATTGTGCTAACAAGCTGTGGGGGGATCCTGGGAACCAGGCCGTGTGGGGACATCACGACAGGTGTCACGTGGTCGGTTAAATGAAGATGACGAGGGATCAATCATTGCTAACACCCGCGGCGTCCCTCGCAGCGCCCGTGTAAATTGATTTTGTAGATTTGTGGGGTCTGTCGCAGGCTGTTGTGGTCGTCAATGGACATGTTGATCCTTCCTATTGTAGTAATTGTACCGCGGTACCATGCTGATCTTCTCTGTATCCTTCCTATTGTAGTAGTTGTACCGCGGTATCACAGGGGCCATGCTAATCTCCTCTCTATCCTTCCTATTGTAGTAGTTGTACCGCGGTATCACAGGGGCCATGCTAATCTTCTCTGTGTCCTTCCTATTGTAGTAGTTGTACCGCGGTATCACAGGGGCCATGCTAATCTTCTCTGTATCCTTCCTATTGTAGTAGTTGTACCACCGAACTGGTATCACAGGGGCCATGTTAATCTTCTCTGTATCCTTCCTATTGTAGTAGTTGTACCACCGAACTGGTATCACAGGGGCCATGTTAATCTTCTCTGTATCCTTCTTATTGTAGTAGTTGTACCGCCGAACTGGTATCACAGGGGCCATGTTCGTTAAGCATCCCCAAGCAGAAGATTAGATGAGCCATCAGCTGCGACAACACCTAGATGGAGG
>CP092868.1:5407479-5483197 GCA_030710605.1 Cordylochernes scorpioides | reverse complement strand
TATCTATTACATTTATACTTATAGATAAAACTTGAGAAAGTGGAAAGTCTTTGATGTCGCCGGTCGTCTGTTTATTTTAAGGAGAGGCAATTTTGTTCACACTTGGTTATCTCGTGTGTCTTCAATAAAGGTCACTGTAATATTTATTGTCTGAATCTTGATATACATGCTAAATGTTAGAACTTCCTTAAGTTTTGTTCCCCATGAGTGTATACACACAAGACCTCTTTTCTTCTGAGATTCAATTCTTATAAGTATCCTATTTTCCTAGTGAACAGAAAAATTCATGTTTATAAAATTAAACAGTATGACCACAAACACCATTTCAGAACATTAATTGTAGCAAAATATATATTATTCTCTAAACAGATGAATAATTTTGACATTTATATTTTGCGCCACTGCTACCTTCCTCTTCAATGTCTCTCTGATATTTTATTATTAAATATGTAACACGCCAATATGCAGATGTTTTGCGTAAAGAAAGAGAGAACAATCAACCGTCTGACTAACTTTATTTCAATCACGCGCCTTTTATATAGTTACAAATATTTACATAATTCCTAACGGCGTAAAATTTACATCTACTAATCTATATATATATAAATGAATGTATGTGTGTGTGGTCTGTTTGTCCTTTATGCCTGACCAAACCACTCATTGGAACGCCATGAAACTTCGGGAAGTTATTTAGTATAGTACTGGGAAGGTTTCTAGCAAATAAAATTTTTGAAATAAGTTTTCGCTTTAAAATAATCAAGATAAATATTCTAATTTATCTGTTATAATTCAACAATCTGCTCTAAATATTATCATGATGATACGATGATTTTGTAATGTAGAAAATTAGGAAAGACAAAATTCAGGATGACACGGCACACTGGGACCGGGAAAAAATGTTCACTTTATCGAGAGATTCAAATTTACGAGTTTCAAATTATCAAAATATATATATATTTTTTTTAAAATAAGTTTTTAGAGAATTGTTTTAACAAATGTTCGCTAGACAAACCTTTACTCGGGTAAAACCCCGGGCGAAGCCGAGTACGTTTTATAAGTTTATAGAGAATTGTTTTAACAAATGTTCGTTAGACAAACATTCACTCGGGTAAAACCCGGGCGAAGCCGAGCACATCCGCTAGTATATATATAAATATCATTTTGAATCAATTTGTATCATTTTGAAGTTTATCTTTTCTAATCTTCAACGTATGACCATATTATTGATCTAAAAATGAGTTGATTATTTATCACTCTCTATATATATAAGTCAAGGAATATATATGTACATAGGTTTATTTATTTGTTCCTTATACATCTGGGTATATGATCAGGTCTTAATTCTGGATACCTTTCTTAGGTGATATTTAAACCTTCCAAGTTATACTCCTGGTTACATTCTGAGACTGGAGGAAATTATCTCGATGTTATAGTGAAGAAATTAACTTTAAAATTTTGGATCAGAATACTGAAATTGAACAACAGCAGGCCACCTTCAATTTGTTTGGTGCACTTATGGGATATATCAACCTCTGTAAAAATGAATATGGGCTTGGTAAAAAACGTGATGGAGATTTTAAATAACACCGGTTTCTCGTGGCTTGATGTATGTACAGATTCCAATATTTGACAAAGAAACATTCCTCTAGTTATTAGAATTACCATAGACCCCAGTCTATACAGAGAGATTATGCAATAATAATAAATTCTGTACTTTATTGTCACTATAAATATTTCCATACATCAACTACTATGGAGTTTTACATTTACAATGACTAAAGCGATGCGTTGCCCAAGTAAGAATTTAACTATTTAAACATAATCACGTTTATTATTTAAATCCAAGTACTTAAAGAGCACTTTGTGTAATAGAGAATTTAGCCAGGACACATGTTTTATTGTCCGGTACTAGAGAAGGAGAGAGAGAAATTCTCCGTCAAAAGATTGGTTATGAAAACAATTCGACATATGTTTTGATGGAAAAAGTAGTGAAAAAACAAACCCAATACATTAGCTTTTCACAAATTCAGGAAAACAGAACAGACAATAGAACAGATGATGGATCCAACTTGAAGAAAGGTCGATGTTAATCTACACTTTGTGTATATAACTGTTTACTTGTGTATCTGGGAGAATCCTGTATGGGACGTGTGTCCTTCATAAATGATTGTTGTTGTTGCTTTGTTTTTATACGTTTCCTCAATATTTAAAACCTATTTCTGGCCAATATTTAAAAAGAATATAGAGTGAAGTCAAATGGCCGGAACTGTTTACTTTGAAAGGATCTCATGGATGATAATTTGGTTCACTATTTCTTCCAATGCCCTCTCTTAACAGAAAAACGTATTGAAATTTTCCCAAGCCCTAACTCTGGTCAATTTAGATACCATCGCATATGTCAACTTCTCTCTTCAGCTCTGGATGATGAATTACTGATTTTTAGATACTTTAAGTTCTGCACAGAAGCTGGGCGCATGAGAAAGAATGCAGGGCAAAGGATACTGGAGGATGAACTATCTGTAAATAGGTAACTGAATGTGAGACAAACTTTATTTTGTTGTAAATGTTTCCTCTTCCCTCTCCTCTTGTTGATGTGTAAATACGGCGAATCCTATATGGGGCGGAATGCCCTAAATAAAGGCTTTTGTTGTTTGTTGTTATATAGAGTGAAGTCTGGAAAGAGATAAAAAAAAAGGTCGGTGGACGAGTAGTTAAAACTCTCGATTTCAGACAGCCATGAACCAGGATCTAATCCCGCATTGTACACTTTTTTTCTGTAAAGAACCTGTTCATATTATTAATTGTAACTAACATAAGCTAGGTTGTTCTTTTTGATCAGTACCTAATATAAAGTTATTGTGGAACAGGGAGATTATTTTTCCCATTCTCCACCAATGTAAATTCGAATTAATTCAATATATTCCAAAAAGAGATATACCATATAGATATAGCGAGTGTATTGTGCCCATAATTTCAACACGCAATTTATAATTTTTTAAAAAGATAATGCTTAAGATTAAAATAAAAATAGTCTTTGACGAGTTTAATATTTGTTTTTGACTCACGCTTTAGATGTTATACTAAATTCGAAAAATCACGTGAGAACGCCTTTGCAACCTCAGAACAATTTTTAACGCCTTGCCAAATACTTTATTTTTATTTACTTCTCCTGACGAAGGCAAAAGATTTTTGTCGAAATGTTGAGAAAATAAAAAACTCTAACTTGCCGAAAGTGTCTATTTTTCATAATAAATAAAATAAAAATGTTTTTCTATGGATTATTAGGCGTGTAAAATCAGAGAGAATTGATGGTGTAATAGGCGTATGGAGTGGCGTTTCCAAACGACATATGGCTCTCGATTGGTCTCACGTGTCACGTGGTGTTTGCTGAGAGCCATGTGGCAGACGACGGGGAATAAAGGACCAAACGATCCTATTTACTTCCCCTCTCTCTTCAACTTTTTTTTTCTTTTTTTAAATGGACGCTTTAACAGCGTTTACTTTGAATTAGTTGTAATCTCCTACGCCCTCTTGAGCATCGTCCCTCCTTTTTAGATCAATTAAAATCATCTCTTCATTTATCTATGATTATTTCGTAATTTACGATGATAAGCAACTGGAAAATTTTAAGGAAAATATTGTAAACTTAGATTTATTAAATTAAAGATACTTCGGCCAGTAAATATTTTTACAATAAAAATATTATAAAAATATTTACTTGGCCGAAGTATCTTTAATTTAAAGAACTATCAATGCCGGCCAGGCAGCCTCTATCTTTATGCAACTTTAGAGTTTTTTTTTTTTTGCTTATCCCTAGTACACGTGGTACAGGCCATGATAATCATGGTGAGTAGAAGGCGACTGCTTTTTTACTGTAAGCGCACCACATGTTTACACATGTGAAAGCAGTTCGACTTTGCACTTACAAATGTGCCAGAGGTGAAGTTTAGAGGTGAAGTTAGGAAATAATTTGTGATTGGTTTTATTTTGTTTATTTTCAAAAATTTGCTAATAAGTTGAGTATTATTTTAAAATGGTGTATTTTATTCTATGAAACATACACACATGCTTTTCTCTTTAACAATTTTCGAACAAGAATTTTGCGTATTTCCTAGACATGATTAAAACTCGATTTTTTTAAAACAAGCGTACATCGAAATTGACCATACTTATAAATTTGACGCTAGATTTAAAATATATATATATACAGCTAGGGACATCAACCATTCTTGAGTTATTCATTTTTTTACTTTTATGCGACTTTGTCATCTTCCTGAGGAGCGGTTGAAGTAGTTATAATATTTTTTACAACATTGAATTGAGGGTGAATTATGTCTTATTAAAAACTCCTAATGTACACTCATGGACAAAACTTAAGGAACTATAAGAACAACTCACCCCCACACTACACACATTATAGCTCCCACTGCCCTATTACCCATAAAATAAGCTTAGTGAAGACCCTTACCAAGCGGATCTTCACACATTGTTCACTCAACATTTTCCAAAACATTGAGAAATCAAAAATAATAGCCCATTTGACAAATGCCAGTTACCCTATCTCATTCATCAACAGACACTTTTATAACCCAAATTATAAAAAACCGGCACAAACAAACAAAAGTGACTGCACTCTCCCCTACAGTCCACAGTCAGTTGCTATAGCTTCACTACTGAAACCATACGGCATCAAAACATTCTACCACAATAACCCTAACATCGCATCCATAACCAGAAACCCTATAACCCGATCTAACAAACCCACCAACAATTGTAATTCTGATGGCGCGGTCTATGCCGTTCCATGTCGTCAATGCTCCGCCATTTACGTGGGGGAAACGGGTAGATCCGCGGCCATCAGAATGGACGAACATAGCAGGAACATAACCAATAAGAACATAAGATCCCAAATATACACCCATATCTTAAATACAGGTCACTCATTTGATTTATCCAATCCAACCATCCATTATAAGAACATCAATAACAAATACCAAAGATTGATCCTGGAGGCCATGATATCATTACAATGCAATAGTATCAACAGACATATCGATATACCTGACTCGTACCATATTCTGTTGAAATAGTACATCTCCACATCCACCCGTCATCATGCCTTAAACATCACATCCATAGTTATTTTCTTCCTTTCTTATCCCTCACAATTACAATAGTTTACTCCGTTGTATATTAATTCAGATGTAAATATGTATTCTTAGTTAATCTCTGCTGTATGTTAATTTAGATGTATACCATTAATTTTCAATATGTAAATTTGTAATTTTAGCTCTATATACAGTCGTTCATATCTTCCATTCTATAGCCAGTAGAAGGACGTCACGGTCCGAAAGCTCGCAAATATTAAAATAAGAAACTCCTCTTCGTTCTCGTTTTAATTTATTTAAGGAAGGTGTACCTTTCAGCATGTATATCGGGATTCAGACAATAACTCTGAAAGATAGTACAGTGACCTTTATTGAAGACACACCAGATAACCAAGTGTGAACAAAATTGCCTCTGTCTTCTTAAAAAAAAAATAGATGACCGGCGACTTAAGTTTTGTCCATGAGTGTATATAGATATATGTATAAATATACATATATATTTATTTACATATAACCGTACCCTTTACATATAACAGTTCAGAGATTACGTTAAGAGAATTCTAAAATGGGCCACTGTAGAAGGGCGTTCGTCCCCGAAAGCTAGATAATAAAAGTGTTTTGAAAAGACACTTTTCCCTGGAGGTCTGATATATTTTACTCAAGATATAAAAAGATCTATTCAGAGATATCAATACAAATTTGTTACTGTACCTTTTTGTACATTAACGAAATTGGCAATCAAAATATTAACAAACAAGCATCCAATATATGTCTCTATTTAATACAATAAACACCTGTTTGGTAAATTCGGCCGATTTGATAACTCCTATCGTAGGATGTTTTGATATCGAAGCCGCCCCTGTACTGATGAGGGACAAAGCCCGAAACCTTGATTTACAGGTTGTTGGCTTTTTATCTGAATTTGTCAAACCTGGTGTTGTGGCTCATTCTTCATATTGACTAGAAAGGTTTTTTTACTAGGGTGATGTAAAGTGCATTGTTGCATAATCAAAGGGAGAGGTGCCTCTTTTAGTACATAATTACCTATTCCCAGATTATAAATTTCAAACGATTTGACCATCAAACTATAGAATAACAACTGTAGTGAGAGAGTGTGTTACAACAAGACAGAGGCGACAACGTCAAGCCCAACTATGCAACTTGAATATGCAAAAACGGAACCGCGAAGTCATGTCCAATCACGCGAGTCGGGACAGACGCACGCAGGGTGGCGGGATAAATTTAGGCTTCCCGGAATGATGATGATAAGAATAGGAGCGCGGGCGGCGACTTTAACCCCAGCTTTCCATTTTGATGGAAAACCTTGAAATAGGAGAGTTCAAAGAACCTTTTTTATTTTTATTTCTTTCTCATGTCATCAACTTCAATGTCTACAAACTGACGACTTCAACTTGGCAACCCTGACTGACCGTCTCGTTTATCCCGAGTAGGAAGAATGCACTCATGGAGAGACGAAGTGGAAAGTCTTTGATGTCACAGGTCGTCTCTTTTTTTTTTTTTTAAGGAGACAGAGACAATTTTATTCACACTTGGTTATCTGGTGTGTCTTCAAAAAATATTACTGTAATATCTTTCTGAGTTATATATATTGTATGAATCCTGATATACATGGTAAAATATACAAATTCCTTAAGTTTTGTCCATGAGTGTATAACTATATTGGTTACAAAAAAAAAATACATCACCTAGAAATACTTATGTGGGCACTTTTTCTGAAAAAAAAAAATTGCTCCAATAGTCCTCTGAGATTCTTGCAAAAGTCCAACCCCACCAGTGAGAGCAAGTAACCAATCAGGGTTTTCTGGCACAGTTGTAAGTACAAACGTGAACTGCTCTTTCTACATATGTAGATATGTAGTGCATTTACAGTAAAAGCAGTCGATAAATACCACCTATCATGTTTATCATGGCCTATACCACGTGTCCTAGGTTCAAAAACAAATTTTATTTCAAGGGTTTGAATTTATGAATCATTTTTATATTACAATTTTAATTTTTTGTTTTATAGAAATATATGAAACTTGCCAATTCATTCTGTAATGGAAAATTTTAACGGCATAAAAATAGTTCGTTTGTATCGATACATATTTAGGTTTAATTATTTTTGACTTTTGACTAACCAATGTGCTTTCTAATATTATTAACAATTCTCTAAATAAAATAAAAAATATATAAAATTATAAAATATAATCATTAAATAATAATTTATTATTTATGTAGCATAATTTTAAATTTCAAAAATTTTTCCTAATCGAATTTTCCAGTTCACAGAGTGAGCAGTCAATTCTCCCAATAACGGGTTAAATATGGTCGATGGCCTTCCATTAAAGAGCTCCTTGTTGTTTTGACTCTGGACCAATTATCTCCATAATGAGGGGACGTAATTAGCACTGGGACCTAATTATTGTGCATTAATTAAACGCCCCCTGGCGACGATAATGTGCAACAAATTGATACCGCTCGCGCGCCATTTTGTTTTCTAAAGTTTTCGTCTGTTTCATTTAAAAATTAGAATTATTTAATTCGTAAAAATTTTAGTTTTTTTTATGAAGTTTTTAATTATAATATTTTTGAAGTAACATGTATGTTAGTATATATTTTACCATTTATAAGATTTTTTTGGGTTTTTATGTTTAAATTTCTATTCCAATTTGTCCCAAGGTTGCTAAAGAAGTCACATCTTACCTTACCAATCTTCCCATGAATGTTACATATGACATTGGTCAGAGTTTTGAACTACAGTTGTATATAAAAATTGTTGTTGTTTCTTATCCCCCTGTACAAAGATTACACAAATTCCACGAGTTCATGCTCCTCAAGCTGTTTTATGATGAGCAGCGGCCTCTCCCAAAGGTCCTGTTTAGTACATCTAATGTAAGCCAAAATGTGTTCTGGAGCTGCAGGTGCCAAACTACATTTTGGGCAAGTGGGGTAGATTTTGTTATTATTTTATATCTTCAATGGCTTGAGATGGTCTGTTCTAAATCTTGTTAGTGTTGTTTGGTGGTTTCTGAGGTTCAGAACTCCTCCTGGGTCCACTCCACTGTACCAGTTGTGCTTAGGCTCCAGTTCTTGTTTAAAATAGGAACGATACAGAAAAGATTAGCATGGCCCTTGCGCAAGGATGACAGGAAAAATCGTGAAGCGTTCCATAGTTCTTGTTTATTTTATATTAAAGTTAACACATAAAGATATTTTTAAAGATGAACAGTAACACTATAGATTGACCTACCAAGATATTTGCTGTCTTACACTCGGTATCAAGGTATCTACAATTTTACAAGTCGTCGGTCAAATATATTTATTTTCTACGATATAAAAGTCGTCTTGTTTGATAAATAAAGGCAGGTTTAAATATTTGCGAAAAGAAAAGGAAAAAAAAAACACCAAATCAGTAAAATATGGAAAATAAAATTTATCCTAATCGCGCAACTAAACGTTGATTATGGCTAATAAATAACGTTTTATTGATATTTATTCCGATAGATGGCGCAAACCATCAATGTTTAGCTGTACGATCAGGGATATTATTTTTATCATTAGAAGGTAGATGTGTGTTTATTCATGAATGGAAACTATTCATAGTTTTTTTTTTCACGTATGAATCGTTTCCTACTGTCGTCCTTCCTGAAATGGAATTTGCATAAACAAATATTTACATATTTATAAATCACGCCATCTATATATAAGAAATGAAAGCACGGATGTTTCTTTTACACAGAAAACAATCTTCTACTGTCCTTACTTCGATAGAAAATATTGGGTGGGCTTGGCTCATCAGTGTTGAACCCTCCCAGCGGTTTCGCCAGTTCAACGAACCATAATGCTGTGACATTTATTGCTTGTTATTGCATAATATAGCCGGCACTTGAAAAGTATTCTTTGTTAAGGAATTTAACGAATCTATGAACATAAGCTTAAAGGAAGAGCATTGCTCGTTGCAAGCATTTATATGTAATTCTACTGCCCTAAAAGCTTATGTCCACATAGTTTGCTTGAAATACCATTTCTAAGATTCCACCCTTCAGTGTAGCATATATAAGTAAAATGATCCAATACAATATTAGAGCTCTAAAGAAGCGGTCTGGTAGATTAAATTGGCAAAATCTCTGGTAGGGTTCACCACTGATGAGCGAAGCCCTCCCAATATTTTTACATCACAGTAAGGACAGTAGAAGTTTGTTTTATGTGTAAAAGAAACATTCTTGCCTTCATTTCTTATATATATATGTTATTGATTTATAAATATGTAAATATGTGTTTATGTAAAGGCTTTGTTATTGTTAGTGTTCATCAGGTTGACTTTAGGTTTGACTATAGTGACAAATATTCTCCAATTTGTTCTGTTGGTGTCAACATCACTCACAGCTCATCTAGTGACCTTCTGGTAGCTTTCTTGACCTCTTCTAGCCAGCTTATTAAAGGTCTTCCTTCAATTATCCGAATAACATCACCTATACCACCATTGACGGCACCCTATGTTTTTATAGATCAATTTCCTACCGGCAAAATTTCCATCTCTCTCTCTCTATATATATATATCGTAATTTAAACAATGTGATGTGTAAGTAATAAAGTATGACGTCTTTTCTAGTCGTCTCAAAGTGACACCAGCTTGCTACCGGACACCCGGGGGAGCCAGAGAGGGACAAAAAGGGCGTTGGTCCGGATGTTGACAGTTAGTTAGGTTACAGTGGATATTTTCGGACAGGCCGCTCAGTGCTAGGTCTCACGGCGGCCCTCGTGGCCGCCGTTTTGGTTCCTCTCTGCCCCCGCGGCTTCATGCAGGACGCCGAGTTTTCCTCAGTTAATCCTCAACTTTCCCCTGGTCCTGGTGCCACGTGAGGCGTACTAGGAGAGGGTCTTTGATCCCAAACTTTGTCCTTACTGTCCTGTGAGGACTTCCCACTCTGCACGCCTTGCCACTCAACCCCGACTGCTTCCAACTCACTTGTTGGCTTACCCGGATTTACGACATATATATATTAAAAACAAATAATGCATATCTTGACCACAAGCACATGAATGTTTTCTAGATGGCAGAGCGCCATCTAGTGGAACAGAAATCAACTAAATGTTGATTTAACCTTCTGATATTTGACCAACCCATTTTCTTGATAAATCAAATAAAACCAACCACGAACGTGTTTCGGGCTGTTGGCCCTCGTCAGCGTGATGCAGGCGTTCTGCCATCTAGAAAACGCTCATGTTAGTGATCAGGATATGCCTTATCTGTTTATCATCGCCCGACCTTTTTATTTAAAAAAAATCACTATTTGCTGACGAGGGCCAACAGTCTGAAACGCGTTCGTGGATGGCTTTTCTTGATTTATCAAGAACATAGGTTGGTCAAATATCAGGGAACAGGTTAAATTAACGTTTAGTTTATTTCTGTTTTACTAGATGGCGCTCTGCCATCTAAAAAGCTCATGTGCTCGTGACAATGACAATGAAAACGATTTTATTGACCGATTAGTCAACTAGTACACTCCGGAGAGTTAAGCTTAAATATTTACAATTATTTTACAATTATTTTAACAGGAGGTCAGGACGGCAAGGCGGGCCCTAAGCTCAGATAGTCCCCTGAGAGTAAGTGGGTGCAAGTCCCTAGTGCGCTCGGAAAGCTTGTGTTCATGGAAAGCTCGTGGTCAGGATATGTCTTTTTTTTTATTTTAATATATATTTATATAAAGTTAATTTTGTGAAAATTTTCCTCACACACACACACACAAAAAAGAGTACCTCTCTTCAGGAAGCTGTGCTAGGGAGTTGACAAAAAAAAAGAAGGAAAGTAAGCCAAGCGTGAATGTGGGTAGCACGTGAATCTAGATGTTGCCAGTTGCAAGATTCAGTTTCACCTCTCTTACAGTACCTCATTGTAAGTTACATCTTGTTGATCTCTACGCTTCTTTTTGGGAGGGGGTGGCTCGTCAAATTTCACCGCCAGGGGGAGTGCTTCACTTAAGCCTAACGACTAGTCGATGGCGTCTGGCGGATATATCGTTAAGCCTAATTATGGCGCGGGACAAATTAGGGGATCTTTTTAGCAGCAGATTCACTCGCTTGTCGTTTGACACGAAATAAAAAAAGTCATTTGTGTGAGTGTATTGTTTTTTAAATCGTTTATATTATATATATTTATTTTTTTTATTTTCACGCAGAATGGAGATTTCTCTTCCACTATATTTGACTTTATTATCATTAAATTGTTAGATATATATATGAAAATGTAAGTTAAATATATATGCAAATACATTTATGAGTGTTTTGTAATATAATCAAATTTGAAACTTGAAAAAAAAAAACTTTTTGTAAGAAAAAACCAGGTGATCAAAAATACATCATAAAGATATTAGGCAATCTATATTTTGAAAATATGAAGTATATTTTGCAATGGAAAAAAAAACTAACCAAACGTGCGAGTGAATGTTATTGATGACTGACACCTTCTATCGGAATTAATTTCAACCAATTAATAATATTTCGATCAGAAGATGCCTTTTAAAATGCTTTTGTTTAACTTGATAATCTTTTTTTCCATACAAGTATTGTAATCAATTTTTAATATACTTACAAAGCACCTATATATCTGATATTTGATACACTTGCTCACACCTGATGTCAATGCAAATTGACAAAATATAAGACTTCTGGGTGGTTGGTTTTATACTTTCTGACCACTTAGAAGTCTAGTATTTATAATAGTCTAGGTCAATATACACACACAACTAACATCTGACCTGAAAGGTTCAGGTTCCTAATATACATTATTGTTTATCTTTTTATTTTTAATTACTTTTTCTTGTATAATATGTTTATAACTGTTTCTTTTTATATGAATGCCGGCCAGGCAGCCTCTACCTTTACGATAACTGTTTCTGTTTAATAAAAAAAAATGTAAATCGACGCAATTATCCCTAGCCGGGATATCGCGTTTTATGTGTTGAAATAAATAAACTAGCATTGTAAGTGTGCAAAATTTCTTACTTCTATGTGGCTGCGAGGGTCGGGAATAGACGAAAGAAAAGAAAGGCCTTTTAAACGAACAAAATTAGGTGAAGCCGTTACTTTGACGTAAAGAGCAACTGAAGTTTCATAAAAATGTGGTCGGGACTGGAATAATTTCCTAATTTTCATCTAAATTTTTGTGATAAATTGTAATATACTTCCAGACCACATAGAATTCAGAAATTTTGTACACTCGCTCGATCTTGCTAACAATGCACGTATGTATATAAGATTTGAGACTTCTGAGTTATCGAGATTGGATTAATTTTATATTTCTTTTTTCAAATTTGTAATATACTTTCAGACCACGTAGAGACTAAATCTTGTACACTCATTCAATCAAGAAACAACGCAAATGTACAAGATATCAAACTTCTATGTGACCGTGATGGTTTGGAATAGAATAGAATTTGCATATATAATGCACGAAGGAACGTGTGGGCAATTGGACATGCGTCGGACTTGGAGGCTTTTGTTGGGTGCTGCGCTGCCTGGAGTATAGGAGCTCCATTTATGATTCCTTTCTTCCAGTGGTGAATCTGTGTAAGACCGGTGGTCTTAATAAAGCTTTGTGTGTGTGTGCATATATCAAGCGGAGAAAATAAGTGCAGCCGTTTTTGGCGTAATAAGTGGGTAAATTTCTATAAAAATAAATCGGTAGTTTGAAGCATCAGACAAATGTACTGAATGAGAAATATATCACCATATGCTTTTAACAGTAACTATTTGAAAGCGCATGTTGTGATATTTTTTCTCATTCAATGCATTTTTTCTGATGATGGTACCAATTCTGTTATCGAAACGTCACATACTATTTATTAGATTTTGGTCTTAATACCTTGTATTACTAACCAAACGATAATTTTAAAAAAAGGCGGGAAAATGGCTGCAGCAGCAGCAGACGACGCACGCAGTACAAGGCCAGCACGTGGTGTGGTCGAGGTGATAGAAAAACCCCCACATCACACCTGCGCCAATTAATTATATCAATTAACATCTGTTGGGAGCAATTAAAAAAATGTGGTGGCCTCGGCACCAACATTAGAAATTGATCGAAATTTAGATACATAAAAAAATTAATGAATGTTTACTTGTCGACATGAACGCAAAGCTTTGTAGATTTCAACTTTCGAAGGTTGGTTATTGACAATGTTCCCAGCTACACAGAGAGAGGAAAAAATTGTCAGTTTTTCAACGTAACAAATCACACAATGATATTAACACACACAAAAAACCTTTATTAAGACACACAGGTCTTACAGAGGATTCTCCTTGGGGTTACAAGACGGAGAAACCTATGAAAGTGGGAAATATACAAAGGGGTAAAAATGGAGAAAGATTATATACACATGGTAGATATATACAGATTATTATTTGAATGATCCTAGAATATGGATTTGGAAAAAAAATTGGAAATATGGATGGGAGAAGTGGAGAGCGAAAAGAGGAAAGAAATCAGGTATTTACATATGGAACATACATATAATGGAACAAGTCAATTTAAGCTCTTCTGCTCACACAGCATAGGTGGACCATGGCTTTTTTCAAGAAATCTTTAAAAGATTTTCCAGGAAAATCCGAGTGTTCAGAGTTGTAAGGTAAACACCGTTTTATCGGTGTGGGGGACAATGACAATATCTGATTCCTTAGTCTATGAGAGATTTGTCTATCTGTACTACCCCAGTTCTACAGTTCAGTAGAATGAATATCATAAGAAACAACAAAATTTAATAGTTACAAATTTGATCGGTAAATGGCAATTGAAATTATCAAAGCTTTAGTTTTGCTGTAGGATTATAAATTCAAAAGGAGATTCTTCTATAGAATTATTTATTTCGCTAGCTTTCGCATGACATCATTGTCTTTACGGCCCATTGAAGAATGATGTCGTTTGATATCTAGCAAAACAAACATGTTAAATAGAAGAAGCTCCTTTTGAGTTTATAATCTTACAACAAAAGTTAAGCTTTGATAATATTGTCACGAAATTGGTTTTATGTAAATCAAATATAAATCAAATGTCTCTATTAGTAAATATGTAAATACTTTTATGTTTAATGTTATATAAGGACGGTATGTAAATTTAATAACTGATTTTTCATTTTCTTGTTTCTAGTTTTGTTGTGAGGAAAACATCACTCACAAAGTGTATCAATTGATTAATAAAACTCTCATTTAAACTGTGATAACTTCAATTACCAATCTATAGATCAAATTTGTAACTATTAAATTTTGTTATTTATTTATGATATTCATTCTACTGTGAACTTAAGAACTGGTAGTATAGATAGACAAATCTCTCATAGACTAAGGAATCAGATAATGTCATTGTGTGATTTGTCACATTGAGAAACTGCCATATTTGCCGTTATCCCTGGAGCTGGGAACATTGAAGAGGGTCACTAACCAACCTTCAATATCATCTCCGCATAATTCCAATTTGATTCAACTGTATTTCTTCTCCAATAATCTGAACAGATATTTCAGAGATAAAATAGAACTTTTTTAAATTATCCCTAGGAAACGTGGCCATGATAATCATGGTGGGTAGAAATTGGGGACTGCTTTTTACTGTAAGTGCTCCACATGTCTGCATGTGTGAAAAGCAGTTCGACTTTTACATTTACAAATGTGCCAGAGCCCTGTTTGGTTACTTTCTTCTCGTTGGTGGAGTTGGATTTTTTCAAGAATCAGGGCCATTGGGAGCTTTTTAATTATTATTATAAAAAAGTGCCTAATGCGGGATTCGATCCGTGGGTCGTAGCGGTCGAAAACCAACGGTTTAGACCATCCTTCCACCGACCTCCTAAAACAGAACTTAAATCATCAAATAAGACAATGACATTTGCTAAATACATGTGTTAGTTCCACATTTATAGAGAGAATAGACACCCAGCATCAACAAGCTCTGCAGACTTGATACCCTGATATGATTGTTGAGTGGAGATAAGAAAGAATAAGAGACTCATCCCCCCAGTACAGACACCATCAACAAGCTCTACAGACTTGATACCCTGATATGATTGTTGAGTGGAGATAAGAAAGAAGAAGAGACTCATCCCCCCAGCACAGACACCATCAACAAGCTCTACAGACTTGATACCCTGATATGATTGTTGAGTGGAGATAAGAAAGAAGAAGAGACTCATCCCCCCAGCACAGACACCATCAACAAGCTCTACAGACTTGATACCCTGATATGATTGTTGAGTGGAGATAAGAAAGAAGAAGAGACTCATCCCCCCAGCACAGACACCATCAACAAGCTCTACAGACTTGATACCCTGATATGATTGTTGAGTGGAGATAAGAAAGAAGAAGAGACTCATCCCCCCAGCACAGACACCATCAACAAGCTCTACAGACTTGATACCCTGATATGATTGTTGAGTGGAGATAAGAAAGAAGAAGAGACTCATCCCCCCAGCACAGACACCATCAACAAGCTCTACAGACTTGATACCCTGATATGATTGTTGAGTGGAGATAAGAAAGAAGAAGAGACTCATCCCCCCAGTACAGACACCATCAACAAGCTCTACAGACTTGATATCCTGATATGATTGTTGAGTGGAGATAAGAAAGAAGAAGAGACTCATCCCCAGCACAGACACCATCAACAAGCTCTACAGACTTGATACCCTGATATGATTGTTGAGTGGAGATAAGAAAGAAGAAGAGACTCATCCCCCCAGTACAGACACCATCAACAATCTCTACAGACTTGATACCCTGATATGATTTCTGAGTAGAGATAAGAAAGAAGAAGAGACTCATCCCCCCAGTACAGACACCATCAACAAGCTCTACAGACTTGATACCCTGATATGATTGTTGAGTGGAGATAAGAAAGAAGAAGAGACTCATCCCCCCAGTACAGACACCATCAACAATCTCTACAGACTTGATACCCTGATATGATTGCTGAGTAGAGATAAGAAAGAAGAAGAGACTCATCCCCCCAGTACAGACACCATCAACAAGCTCTACAGACTTGATATCCTGATATGATTGTTGAGTGGAGATAAGAAAGAAGAAGAGACTCATCCCCCCAGTACAGACACCATCAACAAGCTCTACAGGCTTGATACCTTGATATGATTGTTGAGTGGAGATAAGAAAGAAGAAGAGACTCATCTCCAGTACAGACACCATCAACAAGCTCTACAGACTTGATACCCTGATATGATTGTTGAGTGGAAATAAGAAAGAAGAAGAAGATAAATAGGTGCGTAAGAAATATATACAATAATTTATTTACACGTAAACAGATTTATTAAGACCACCGAACTTATACAGACTCACCGCAGGAAGGAAGCATAGATAGAGCTCCTATACTCCAGACAGCACAGAACCCAACAACAGCCTCCAGCTCCAATATAATTTATTTACCTACCACTTATAGCTAATTGTTGCATATAGGCTATCAGTTCAACTCTATATGCCTGTTTACATATTTACATATTTTCCACTCTACATACCTGTTTATATATTTACATATTAATACAATTGGTTGTTTTTCCTTTCTTGAACTTCGGGACAAGAAGAGACGAGATGTCCTTAATAAATCACTTCCATTGTGGTTGTTATATATACACTCTTATTGTTATAGTGTGTACGTGAAAATGCAAGTCATTTAAAAATTTCTGCCAATTAATATAATCATTTCTTTAATCATTTTCACAACTATTTTCTAAACACATTTGATATTCGCTAATCGAACACGAAGTCTCAAAATATTTCAGTATCATTTGTTGATTGGAAGTTAGTTTGGAAAAAATATAACTACATTTAACGATTTTTTTTACACTCATGAATAACACTTAAGGAAGTTTTTAGTCTTCGATATCGCCGGTCGTCTGTTGTTTTAAGGAGAAATAGGCTGTTCACACTTGGTTATCTCGTGTATATTCAATAAAGGTCACTGTAATATCTTTCGGAGTTTTGGTCTGAATACCGATATACATGGTAAAAGGTAAAACTTCCTTAAGTTTGAGTGACTGAGAATCACTGAAACGCCGGGAATTAAAAATAAAATTGGTTGATGCAGCTATATCTTTTCCAAACCACAATTCAGTATGTAATTATATTGCATAGTGGAATATATGTAAATATATATGTATAGCTATACAAACTTTTTTACCTAATATGATATATAGGGAGATGAGGATCTATATAGAAAGTTCTAACAAAGCAGGAAATGGAGACCTCATTAAGAACAAAATGGCTGCCCAGTATCGTCTGCAGATCTACCCCGGGAGATAGTTATCCAATCACAGCCCTAATAAACCAGACGACATATGTCCTCATTACCCACCGCCGCTTCGGAACATGACCCCCTGGGTGCTGGTGATGCTAGAGGGGGCGCAATATTTCTCAAATGTTCGATGGCGATTAGCTTATTTGAAAAAAAAAAAAAATTATTTTGTTCTTTTTAAAATTATCGTCTGCCTAATATATTTAATCGTCTGCTTTTAAAATTATCGTCTGCTTTATATATTTAAGCGCGTCTGATTTTAAATTTATCGTCTACCAAATCTATTTAAGCATCTGCGTATGAATTTATCGCCTGCCTTATATATTTAAGCGTCTGCTTTTAAATTAATGAGCTGCTTAATATATTTTAGCGTATGATTTTAAATTTATCGGCTGCTTTATGTTTATATATATTTTTCTTTATTATGCAAATCTCTTCATACCAAGAACATCACAGGAAACAGACCATTGATAACCATTGATGATAATTAACTCGTCTGCTAAAAGCTCGCTGAAGAAATTTTTTAGACATCTACTGTAGCCGAGCAGAGCGCCGCAGGTTGGAGAGACGCAGAGCACAGATAGCAGACGACAGATAAGTTTGTCAGGTCGCAGAATGGGCTGTGGTTTGAGGAAGCCACAAGGTGGAAAGTGCTCGAAGAAAGCATAAGTAAAGGACCAAAGTTCATGAAATTTTGATCCAAGCAATTTATACTTCAGTAACAAGATTCAGTCAGGCATGTTCAGAAGAAGGGTCGAAGTGTAAAAGTGACCAATACTTCATAGCCCGATGGCAGATCATAGGGCAGGTAGAGGACTTCAAGTTTGGATGATTGTCCCTTGAAATGTCAGTGGATGCACTCCAGTGTATGGTGGTCAGGGAGAGGGGCAGTTGAAGTCGCTGTGGTCACTGGAGGAGCAGTTGAAACATTTAATGAAGAGGTTTGTGCATCTCGAGGCGCTGTTTCCAGAGCTGCAGCACCTGAAACAGACCCTGAGGAAAGCCTCGAAGTTGAGAATGCCATGATCAATCAATCCCAAACAACCATATAGGTCCAGGGTGAGGAAGGAGTCTTGGTCCATCTCCAGAAAGACATTGAAGGATCCAATACTGAAGGAGCACGATGAGCCAGGCGGACAGGTCTGGGGCCTGCAGGAATGGAAAGGTAAGTGCCCTTTGTGGCTACTTGTAATTTAAGAGAAACACATGTCTAGACGTGTAGAAAAGGCTTAACATATATAAAATGCCAGAGCTCTTTTTGTTATTCGCAATCACAGGTGGAGTTGGGATTGTACAGGAATCAATACTTTTTTTGATCGTTTTTTTTAACGTTTCAATGCATTATCTTTTAAAATATTTACATATACTGATGGAAAAAAATTACGGAAGTGAATAGTCTTTGATGTCGCTAGTCATCTGGGTTTTTTTTTTAAGAAGAAGATGAAGACAGAGGCAATTTTGTTCACACTTGATTATCCCGTATGTCTTCAACAAAGGTCACTGTGTATCAAATAACTTTCAGAGTTATTGTCTGAATCCCGATATATATGTTAAAAGGTAGAACTTCCTTAAAGTTTGTCCCCTGAGTGTAGGTATATATTTAAAGCATAGTTTTTAAGTTTTATTTTGGCGTCGGAGGAGGTCGTTCCTTTTTAATACCAATTTCCTTTCGGCAAAATTCTCATCTATATTTTAGCCATAGAAATGATCTAGCCACTTTACCAACTAAGCCCCTCTATGACAAATTTTGCAAATTTTATAAATCCCTTGTGAATATCATGAAACCAAAGCCCGTCCTTTGGACTGACGAGGGTCTTTAGATCAAAACCATGATCACTAAGCGGGCGTTCTGAATTTACCAAAGCCGGTGTTGTATTTTGATCACTGACCGTGGTCTTCTAGATTGTGGAGATCGTCAAAATAGGATGCACACAGTTTTTGTTCTTATTTTATCGCGAGAGGTAACTTTTCAATCAATTTTTTGTGGATTTTGACTCAATGTTCGCTATGTAAGACAAAGAATATATTTGGAGGAACCTTATTAGATGAACACTGGTAAAATATTATTTCAAAGAATCCAGAAAATTCGTTCAAAAAAAGAAGTCAAAAATCCAAAATGGAGATAAATGTCAAATTCTTGAAGCCGCTCGAATTGTAAGGCAGAAGACATGTTTGTCACGTGACACGTCGGGAAGACAAAGCTGCCTTGTAGCTCCACAATCGTCTGGAGCACATCGCTCAGAAGATACAAGGGACACCGCGCAACTTGTCATCATTAGTCGTCTGACGTTTAATTTCATCTGCTGCACACCCCCAACCCTTCCACCATCCCTCTTGTAGATCACGTGACTCGAGGATCACCGCTGATTGGATAGCTACGTCTCTTTATTTAGCCGTTTATATATATATATATTGTAGTGAAGAAATCAAGTATTTGCATATCTGGATATATGTAAAAGTATTTATTGATGACGTCAGTACGACAATTATCAAACAAGCCCCAGAACAACTATCTACAGCTAGAGAATATTGAACAAACATGCTATGGAACCTTTATGATGATTTTACAAATACAGAGTAATCTCTGTTTTAAATATTTTCATTGAATAATTAAATATTAAAATATAAATTATTTCTTTGCCACAATATATATATAGCTTTTAATTTCATTATACCCACTTCCACCCAATCTTGTTAGAAATTGCACAGAAGAGGAAGTATTATAAAATACTTAACCAATTTCTCCTCAAAAATATTCTTCACTAATTTATTAGTATTGGTAAGCTTTCGAGTTAAAATCTTCGACAAACGTTTCTCCCAAAGTGGAAGAGTTTTCAACTCGTATCTTACAAATAATAATAAATTAGTGAAGAAACCTTTTGTGGAGATTACGTTGTTGTTGTTGTCGTGTCCAATGAAGAGCCTCAGATGTCTCCAGACATCTCTGTCACAGCAGCAGCAATATCCACTATCTTGGGTGTATAAAGCTGCTGCTCTGGGTCTATGTCAATTTTCTGCAATGCTGCGGCCATTGCTGGACATGAGAATATGTGAGTAGGTGTTAGTTCCACACCAGGACAGTTGTTACATGTCCTGTAGGTTCTTGTACCATCTGGATGTATTGTCATTCTTTTATAGTGTTTGGGAGAGTACGTGATTAAGTATTTTAAAATATTTTAATTTGTTCTATTAGTGTTTATTTTGGTTTTCCTCAATGTTACTTTCTTCTTTTAAAATTATTCTATTGTTGATTTGTGAATTTATCTAACAATCAGCATATTATAAATATTTAGTTAGTTAGGAAGATGTTATTTTAGATATTCGTTAAACGAAATCTGATCTACGATATCTGATTAGACGAATGCAGCCATGTTGGTATCTAAGAGGACTTTAAACGTCATGCAATGAACGTTTGTCAAATGAGCCGTTTGTAGTGTTCGTTGTCCTTCTATAGATACTTCCCTTATCCTACTTGTGGATCCCCCATTAACGCCAGGATAAGAGATAAGCTTTACATACACTCATGGACAAAATTTAAGAAAGTGGAAAGTCTATGATGTTGCCGATCGTTTATTTTTTTTTTAAGGAGACAGAGTCACACAAACAAAGCTTTATTAAGACCAGCGGTTTATACAGATTCACTACAGGAAGAAATAATAGATGAAGCTCCTATACTCCAGGCAGCGTAGCACCCAACAACAGCTTCCAGGTCCGATGCATGTCCAATGGCCACACGTTTCTTCGTGCATACGTCATGGTTAGCAAATCACTGACAGGCGAGTGTGGAATCAGCCGCGTTCTAGTCTTCACTTTCCTCATCCAAATGGACCACGACATTCGACGATTCAATCAATCAAGGAAACAGAGTCAATATTTCTGTGAAAAATAGACAATTCGGCCAGTTAGAGTTTTTTATTTTCTCAACGTTTCAACAAAATTATTTTGTTCCTGACGAAGACAAAAGAATTTTGTGGAAACGTTGAGAAAATAAAAAACTGGTCGAAGGGTCTATTTTTTACAGGAATATGAATGCCACCCAGGCAACTTCTATCTACAGGAGAGTCAATATTATTCACACTTGGTTATCTCGTGTGTCTTCAATAAAGGTCACCGTAATATCTTTCAGAGTTATTGTCTGAATCCCGATATACATGTAAAAGGTACAACTTCCTTAAGTTTTGTCCATGAGTGTAGTTATCTCGTGTGTCTTCAATAAAGGTCACTTTAATATCTTTCAGAGTTATTGTCTGAATCCTGATATACATGTAAAAGGTACAACTTCCTTAAGTTTTGTCCATAAGAATATAAGAAAGTTTGAGTCTGATTATTAGTAAGCATTTCATAAAACCGACAGACCCCAAACTCCAAAATGACGACCGGCGACATCAAATACTTCCCATTTGCTTAAGTGTTGTACATTGAACAAGGGGATTAAAAACATATCGTCATTAATTTAAGATAAAAATAAATCTTTAACCCTAACTTAGTAATGACAATTTTTTATTGAGCAATTTATAGATTTAATTGAAATTTATCGATATAATTTGTTACAATAATTTTTGACAATGTGTTTGTTTCTTTTCCCATATACAACCAAATATCTCTACAGACTCTATTTTATCATTGCAGTAAAAGGTCTGTGGATATATTAAATGATATATGTGAAAAGAAACACATTGCTAAAATACATTGTTACATATTTTATTGTTCTCCTTATGTATGATATTACTACGAGGGGTGTCCCATAAGTCCGTGGCCGACATATAAAAAAAATTACTAATAAAATGATTATGATTTATTTTTCAACATAATCCCCTTTAAGGTCTATACACAATTTTTCCAGCGATGTTCTAATGCTTTTATGCCCTCCAAAAAGAACGATGTTTCAAGTGACTCAAAAAATGAGGTTACAGCATCAATGACCTCTTCATTTGACCTAAAATGAATGCCAGAAAGTAATTTTTTCAGATGAATAAATAGGTGGAAGTCAGACGGAGCTAGATCTGGTGAATAGGGTGCATGTGGTAAAAGTTCAAAGCCAGGATCATAAATAGCAGCCATGGCTTGCAGCGACCGATGACTCGGATCATTGTCTTGATGGTAAACAATCTTCCTGGACAACTTTCCTCTTCTCTTTTCTTTAGCTTCCCGTAGTTGCTTCACAAGATTTGCATAATAATTGCCAGTAATGGTTTGACCCTTATTCAGAAAGTCTAGAAGAAGTACACCCTCGAATCCCAAAAGACAGACACCATAACCTTCCCTGCTGATGGAACTGTCTTGGCTTTCTTGGGGGGAGGGGAACCGGAGTGTCTCCATTGCATGGATTGTTGCTTGGACTCTAGTGTAAAGTGATGGGCCCAAGTCTCATCCATGGTAACAAATCTACTGACAAATTCCTCTGGATTGGCTTCAAATAACGCAAGTTGTCCGAAAATAACTTTCTCCTTATAGCCTTTTGATCGGTGTCAAAAGTTTGGGAATCTAACGGGCAGAAAGCTTCCTAATGCCCAAGTGTTCTCTCATGATCCGATCCACTGTTGGTTTTAGAATACCCAAGGTCTTTTCTATCTGACGAACTGTCATTCTTCTGTCCACCATAAACAAAATCATGTATCTTGTCGATGTTTTCTTGAGTAACTGACTCAACGGGTCTTCCTGGTCGATGTTCGTCTTCGGTGCTGATCCTCGCTAATTTAAACGCAGCTGCCCATTTTTTTACTGAACTATAGGAAGGAGCATCTTCCTTTAATGTATCCACCATATCCTCATAGATTTCCTTCGGCGACATTCTTTTCTTACAAAGATATTTTATTACAGCACGAATCTCGTTTGTCTCCATTTTAGATGATTCCTGTTTCTTGTCCTCTTTCAGAACCTATAACAAAAAAAAACAAAAAAAAAAAAACGGTTTATTGTAGAAACTTAAAAATTTGCATATCTTTATACAAGGCTTTAGGGTATATATGGTAAAATTTATTATTTTATAATATTTCGTTCTCATGGTCGGACTTATGGGACACCCCTCGTATTTTGAATGATAGAGGACATTGCAACTGCTGTGATAGAGATGCATGGAGACATCTGAGGCTCTTCATTGGACACGCCAACAACAACTATCTAGCTGTCATATCATAATGTAATGAAATAATCAATTATAAAGAAAGAGTTAAAAAAGATGATAGAATCATCTAAATCAGCGCACAGAACATGTGAGCAGAAGAACATGGGCCACCAAAATACCCCCCTCATTAAGAGTTACTTGGGAGCCCGCCAAAACCAAGTTTATCAGACGATGGCAATTACCCGTCGCGAGCTCTTAGCGTCTGCTCTTAAATTTAAAATCGTCGTCTGTCTCTCTCTCTCTTAAGCCTAAATCTTAATTGAAGAGAGAGTTCTTCTCCATCCGTTTTTTAAAAAACAACACCGTGTTTTTTTATTATTATTAAAAAGGTATTTATAATCAGTACTTATAAATCCATGTATATATTTTAAACCAATTCTTTTAAAATAAATTTTAAGGTATATGTATTGTTAAACTCACTGTATTTAACATTACTGTCCTTATTGTTTACAGGATAGGCATTGCTCGATGCAAATATTTAAATGTAATACTACTGTTCTAAAAGCTTATGTCCATAGTTTGCTTGAATACTGTTACGATTACTAAAGTAGTCAACTTTATGTAAATATATTTGTAACTTAAAAACTAAGAGAAAATAAAGTATGTAAATTTATTTTAATATATAAATTGAGCGTGTTGTTCAATAAAAATGAATTCTGGATAAGTTTTTGGATAATTGATAGTCATCCTTAGAGCCTCTTCCTTGGAGTTGCTGAGTTGGTCAAGTAGCTGAACAAAACACTAGGTTGTCTCTGAAGGTAAAGAGAGACAGCAATCTATATTGAGTACCCTCAATAAATACCATTTCTAAGATTCCACCCTTCAGTATAGCATATATAAGCAGAATTGTCTAATACAGTATTAGAGCTTTAAGAAGCGGTTTATTAATTTAACTAGCGAAACCGCTGGGAGGGTTCACCACTGATGAGACAAGAAGCTCTACCAATATTTTTTATCGCAGTAATTACAGTAGAAAGTTTTTTTATGTGTAAAAGAAACATTAGTTTTTTAATTCTTTCTCATTTCCTATACATTTATATAAATAAAGCTTTCATACACTGCTCTTTATTATTATCATATTAATAGATTCTGCAGGATGTATATTTTGAGGCGAAAGTGTTGACTGTACATATTTCAAGCTACTACTTATAATTGCTATATGTAAAATTTGATATCGAACGTTTAATTTTAATGATTTCCAATGTTCAATTGTATTAATTGTATATAATTTAAAATATACACGCAATTATCCAAATTGTGGATATGGCGTGTCTCTCCCAACTGTTAAATAAATAAAAATTATCATATTTAAATTATTAATACTAAATTACTCGTGTTAGTTTGTGGGTGTATTTGATTATTATTATTTCAAAGAAAATATAGTTATGTGTGGTAAGTGTTGTTACGGGGTTTATCTGCCTGTACTGTAAGTGCCCCTCATATTTAGATATGTAACTAGCAGTTCTCCAGCTTTCCTTACTTCGATGGAAAAATATTGGAAGCCCTGGCTCATCAGTGCTGAACCTTTCCTGCGGTTTCGCCAGTTTAACCTACCAGAATGCTCTCATTATGTATTTATCTGTCCTATTTACATAGCTGGAAATATTGAATCAATAGAGCAATAGACCTTCCTGAAATATATGATAATTTAGTACTGGAACCTCCTATCTGAAAGATTTATTTTTCATAACCTACTTATACTTTTACACGTCAATGGCAGTTTTGGTTTATTTTTATTTTATTTTATTTCTATTTTATTTTATTTCGTTTTATAGTCGTTGTTCATACTTAGTTTCTGTAATAGCCATGTATTATATGTATATTTACTTGCTTTGCTTAATCTTTTATGAATGATCCTCCAATATTATGTTAATTTCTCTGGCACAATTTTACATATCTGTCTTATTTTCTTACTTTTTTTGTATATATATATATAGCTGATTGCCACTAATGTTTTGTCTCGTTTTACACCAGTAGAAGGGTGATTATGCCCGAAAGCTTGTGATATTGTATATTAAAGAAACTCTTTCCTCATCAAGTGGTTCGTTATTATAGCTGGAAAATTCAACATTTACCGAGAATCTCTATAAATTGTTGGTTATATAAGTATTACAACCAATACGAGAGTAGAACGGTCTGGTGGATTATACTGGCGAAACCGGTGGGAGGGTTCACTACTGATGAGCCACGCCTTTCAAATATTTTATAAACTCACTAAGGACAATGGGAAATTGATTTATTTATAAAACATTTTTACTGTTTCTATATCGAGTTTAAACTGACGAAACTCGTCATTTTTCGTCTACCATTCTGCTGGGTAGTGGAATGTACAATATGCAATATTGGTAGTGAATATTCAGACACTGGTTTGAAAAAGACTTACTGCTCGAAAGCTTGCCACTTATGCAATACAATTTCCTGGCAGTTTATCTTGTTCTGGCTAAACTAGTGTTCTGGCTTGTTGGTTAAGGAATTCGATTGGTGTCGAGCTATGGTGGGACACATGGCGGTGTCACACGTGTGCAGGGACACCATCAATCAGGTCAAAGAAGCCGCTGGGAATGTGTGACATGTAATGAGCCGATTTGTCGTCTGCCATCTAATGGGGAGGATTGGCAGCTCGGAGGTGATCAATTAGGGCCGGGATCATCTATCCATTTGGGGACTTACTGTCCTGGTGTGTGTGTGACAACTTGTCTAGCTGGGATTGTCACGTTGTCCTTGTCCTTTCGAGGTGTGTGACAACTTGTCTAGCTGGGATTGTCACGTTGTCCTTGTCCTTTCGTGGTGTGTGTGTGACAACTTGTCTAGCTGGGATTGTCACATTGTCCTTTTGTGGTGTGTGTGTGACAACTTGTCTAGCTGGGATTGTCACATTGTCCTTTTGTGGTGTGTGTGTGACAACTTGTCTAGCTGGGATTGTCACGTTGTCTTTGTCCTTTCGTGGTGTGTGTGTGACAACTTGTCTAGCTGGGATTGTCACGTTGTCCTTGTCCTTTCGTGGTGTGTGTGTGACAACTTGTCTAGATGGGATTGTCACGTTTTTCTTGTCCTTTCGTGGTGTGTGTGTGACAACTTGTCTAGCTGGGATTGTCACGTTGTCCTTGTCCTTTCGTGGTGTGTGTGTGACAACTTGTCTAGATGGGATTGTCACGTTTTTCTTGTCCTTTCGTGGTGTGTGTGTGACAACTTGTCTAGCTGGGATTGTCACGTTGTCCTTGTACTTTCGTGGTGTGTGTGTGACAACTTGTCTAGCTGGGATTGTCACGTTGTCCTTGTACTTTCGAGGTGTGTGTGTGACAACTTGTCTAGCTGGGATTGTCACGTTGTCCTTGTCCTTTCGTGGTGTGTGTGTGACAACTTGTCTAGCTGGGATTGTCACGTTGTCCTTGTACTTTCGTGGTGTGTGTGTGACAACTTGTCTAGCTGGGATTGTCACGTTGTCCTTGTACTTTCGTGGTGTGTGTGACAACTTGTCTAGCTGGGATTGTCACGTTGTCCTTGTACTTTCGTGGTGCGTGTGTGACAACTTGTCTAGCTGGGATTGTCACGTTGTCCTTGTCCTTTCGTGGTTTGTGTGACAACTTGTCTAGCTGGGATTGTCACGTTGTCCTTGTCCTTTCGAGGTGTGTGACAACTTGTCTAGCTGGGATTGTCACGTTGTCCTTGTCCTTTCGAGGTGTGTGACAACTTGTCTAGCTGGGATTGTCACGTTGTCCTTTCGAGGTGTGTGACAACTTGTCTAGCTGGGATTGTCACGTTGTCCTTTCGAGGTGTGTGTGACAACTTGTCTAGCTGGGATTGTCACGTTGTCCTTGTCCTTTCGTGGTTTGTGTGACAACTTGTCTAGCTGGGATTGTCACGTTGTCCTTGTCCTTTCGAGGTGTGTGACAACTTGTCTAGCTGGGATTGTCACGTTGTCCTTGTCCTTTCGAGGTGTGTGACAACTTGTCTAGCTGGGATTGTCACGTTGTCCTTTCGAGGTGTGTGACAACTTGTCTAGCTGGGATTGTCACGTTGTCCTTTCGAGGTGTGTGTGACAACTTGTCTAGCTGAGATTGTCACGTTGTCCTTTCGAGGTGTTTGACAACTTGTCTAGCTGGGATTGTCACGTTGTCCTTGTCCTTTCGAGGTGTGTGACAACTTGTCTAGCTGGGATTGTCACGTTGTCCTTGTCCTTTCGAGGTGTGTGACAACTTGTCTAGCAGGGATTGTCACGTTGTCCTTGTCCTTTCGTGGTGTGTGTGCGTGCGATAACTTGTCTAGATGGGATTGTCACATTGTCTCCTTGTCCCATGGTGTGTATGACAACTTGTCTAGCTGGGATTGTCACGTTGTCCTTTCGAGGTGTGTGACAACTTGTCTAGCTGGGATTGTCACGTTGTCCTTTCGAGGTGTGTGACAACTTGTCTAGCTGGGATTCTCACGTTGTCCTTGTCCTTTCGAGGTGTGTGACAACTTGTCTAGCTGGGATTGTCACGTTGTCCTTGTCCTTTCGTGGTGTGTGTGAACAACTTGTCTAGCTGGGATTGTCACGTTGTCTCCTTGTCCTTTCGAGGTGTGTGTGTGACAACTTGTCTAGCTGGGATTGTCACGTTGTCCTTGTCCTTTCGTGGTGTGTGTGAACAACTTGTCTAGCTGGGATTGTCACGTTGTCCTTGTCCTTTCGTGGTGTGTGTGACAACTTGTCTAGCTGGGATTGTCACGTTGTCCTTGTCCTTTCGTGGTGTGTGTGAACAACTTGTCTAGCTGGGATTGTCACGTTGTCCTTGTCCTTTCGTGGTGTGTGTGAACAACTTGCCTAGCTGGGATTGTCACGTTGTCCTTGTCCTTTCGTGGTGTGTGTGACAACTTGTCTAGCTGGGATTGTCACGTTGTCCTTGTCCTTTCGTGGTGTGTGTGACAACTTGTCTAGCTGGGATTGTCACGTTGTCCTTGTCCTTTCGAGGTGTGTGTGTGACAACTTGTCTAGCTGGGATTGTCACGTTGTCCTTGTCCTTTCGTGGTGTGTGTGACAACTGGTCTAGATGGGATTGTCACGTTGTCCTGTTATCCTGTCGTAGACTTGTGGTACATTTATAGAAAAAGCAATCCTCAAAACTGTATTCTCTACCCGATGTACCTTGCATCTAAGTAGAGATGAGAATTAAGCTATCCAAAGATGAGTTTCTAATGGGCTTTTTTAAACAACAAAAAGCACGAGCTTTATTTACAATCTCTAGGTTACGGCCTTCTACAGGACAATTGACAATTTGAACAATTTTATTGTTTCTTCTAATCAATTGTTACAGAAAAAAAGAATGATAAAATAAAGGGTTATAATAATAAAGGGGTAAATAAAGGGTAAATGAAAAATGTAGGGGAATATAGCTGTTTACGCATAAATTTCTTCAGCAAGGGAGACTTCCCCACCTTGAGAGAGTTCTCCTCCAGACAAGGTCTTCTTGAACACTCCTCAGTTCCACACCGAAGAAGTACCTATAGATGCGGGTCTTGTCAGACGCCAGGATGGCCAGATTGTCGTCATTCAGGCCATGCCCGAAGACCCAGCCCTGAAGGACAGAGGCCGCCCGATGATGGTAAATGCCTCCCGAATGAGAGGCCTGATGAAGCGGCAGGACCAGTACCGGTGAACCAGCGACAGGTCGCCAGACCTACAGGCGACACAGGACTACTGGACTGAGGCTGGATGGGGCAGGGCGTACAGAGCTAGCCTCACTGCCATGTTATGCCCGGAGAAGGCGCTGCGCCGGAGCGACGACCAGCCGATGTTGATGGGTAGGTTTATATGTTCCTCCCATCTTCTAGCGAACTGGACGATGGGCAGGGCAGTCAGGCGTGGGCGCTCTAAGATGCGACGGGCAGTTCGGGTGATGACTCGCGGCGTAGTCGTCCCGCGCAGCACTACGGCCTGGCCGATGGTGTTTACTCGGTAGGTCCCGCGTAGATTTTCGTCGATAAGACGACGGCAGAAGCTGGTCAGCGACGCGGCGTCAGCCAGGGCGCAGCGCGTAGGCCGAGTGAGGGGAGGGGCAGGGCCAGCGAAGTCCCCAATGCAGGCACTGACCCACCGGGTAGGAGCCAGAAGGTCGGGTGGCCGGAGACAGCCACCTATGATGGGGAGGTTCAGGAGCTGAGGCGGTGTAAGCACAGAGTGGTCCAGCGTGAGGATGTCAGCCTCCCAGATCTTAAGAAGCCGGAGACGCCGCGGCGGGAGCCAGGACCCGGATGGAGGTGGATATAGCCACGCACCGCTCTCGACCAGCCAAGAGTAGGCATTACGGCTTCCACGCAGTGCGGCCTGCACGCCCTTGAAACACGACAACCACAGCTAAGTGTCGATGTCGATGAGGCCGAATCTTCCGAATGAGACGGGTCTCGCCAGGACGCTACCAGGCGGTGCACTCCGGCCCCCAGGAGAACTATGCAAATAGGGTTCTATATCTAGACTTCTCTTATCAAAGAGCCTTTAAACCCGATGTTTAAAGATTGTAAATAAAAGCTCAAAAGCCATCGCACTCAAAATAAACCAATCTCTGGATGATTTAATATTCATTTCAACGGTATTCTCTCTTCAAACGTCAAATGGAACATGATGGAATCGTGATTCCTGAAATTTACCATTTTGTCGTCCCGGCGAAGATAAGATAGTCCCCAGCTCTAGCCTTCCAACATGTCGCTAAATGTCCCGGCCTATCAGCTGCCGGAAGTTCAGTGACGTCCCCTGTCAACAGAACCCTGGTGTCCAGCGCATACATCACCCGAGTCCCAATTAGGGGACTGTCCCTTGTCATCACTGGGTGACACCCCCAGGATGTGGCCTTCCGCCCCACTATCTCTCTGGATGACGGATTTATTACTCGATTTGCATTATCTACCGCTTAGCTTCTTATTTACACACTGTGAGCCCTACATTAGCTAATGTGGCATTTCAACCTTATTTCACCCATTATTTTGTAATCTACATTATATAATTTGGACTGTATAGACCTTATTTACACACTGTGAGCCTTATATTGGCTAATGTGGTTTTCAACCCTATTTACACATATTATTTTGTAATCTACATTATATAATGTGGCATTTCAACCGCATATATCTTATTTACACCCCGTCTTTGTAATCTAAATTATATATTGTGTAATTTAAAAAAAAAAATTGTGGTTTAATGTAGATTTTATTTATAGACCGTCTTTGTAACTTATAAATTGTGGGTTTTCAACTTTGTGTTTTAGTACAGATCTTATTTACATACACTTCGTCTGGATATTTCGTTTATTACATCCACTTGCCGCAGTTGGTAAACTACATTGTGGGATTTATCTGAAGAATATGGTTAAATATATATATTTTTAGTTGTCGCTTTCGTCATGTTTGTTTAGATATTGGTGGTTTGTTTCTTATTTACATATGTCCGTAACTCGGACTCCTGTTACACGCACATGTAAGTAAAACAAACTACAAATATATAAACAAAGACAGTGGACATGACCAAAGTGACAATTCAACTTCCTTACAAGTAAATTCTGACTTACATATCGCGTCTTTACATAACCTATTTACATATCGTGTCTTTACATAAATTATTTACATATCGCTTCTTTACATAACCTATTTACATATCGTGTCTTTACATAAATTATTTACATATCGTCTTTACATAACCTATTTACATATCGTGTCTTTACATAACTTATTTACATATCGCGTCTTTACATAACTTATTTACATATGTTACATTATAAAGACGGGGAATAAACCCATCATTTATAGACATCATCTAAGATTGGTAGAACGGTCTACCATTAAGATTGGCGAGTGTATTCAAAGTATTTTTATTTATATTAAAAATAATTATATTAAAACGCCGAAGAGGGTCACCGACCTGAGTACGCTAGTTTGCGGAGACGGTCAATAGATGGCGCTAAGTTTTAACGTCTATTTTGACGAGAGACCTTCATTTTAATAGATAAATTTCCTCTCGACTAAATTTCCATCTAGATTTTGGCCATAGATTTGGTCTAGCCACTTTACCAGCTAAACACCTTTTTGGACCTTGTAGATCTCATGGAATAAAGTCCCCCCTGGACTGACAAAGGTCATTAACCCGAAACCACAGTCTCTAGGTGGAAGCTTCTTAGTTTACCAAATCTGGTGTTGTGGCTTTGTTACCGACCTGAATCCATTAGTTTGCGAAGACGTTCAATAGGTGGCGCTCAGTTTTAGCGTCTATTTTGACGGGAGAAGTGACATTTATTTTTATAAAGTATATATATATGTATATGTGTGTATAGTGCTATTTACCTTACATTCTTCTCTAATTCCGCTTGGTGTTTACTATCAAAATTCACATATCTCAAATTCCTTAATAAGTTTGGATAATCAGGTCATATGTTGCCTCAACTCTCCTGACTAGTGGAATGGAGGTACACCAAGAAAGATTGGAATGCAACGTTAGGCCTAACATATATATGTTCATGTGAGCAATGGTTACCCAGAAATTATTTGAAAAAGTAAAAATCAATATCAGGTAAAAAGGTTCTTTTTAATTTAAATTTGCAAGCTTTCGAACAAATATACTGTTCTTCAACGGGCTGATATTCTATGTACAATCTCTAAATAATATTTATACAGAATGTATAATGAGTATCAGCCCGTTGAAGAAAAGTATATTTGCTCGAAAGCTTGCAAATTTAAATTAAAAATAAACTTTTTACCTGATATTGATTTTTACTTTTTCAAATATACTTAGTCTAGCCATAAATATTGTTACAAAACCAAATCAGTGATAAAAATTTTAATTTGACCGCGTGAAGTATTCATAATACAGTAGTTGTTATTTGAATATCTTGTGCACACGTGTTTAGAAAAAAAATCAGAATATATTTGTTTTTTGATAATGGATTGGGGTGTTGAAGAAAACCGTATAGCTGTAATAGCCTTACACAAGGTAGGCCAAAGTCCTTCATCCATTTTTAAACTTTTACAAAATTTGAATATTACGCGTCAATTTGTTTATCGAACCATCGCGTGCAATGAACGCAAGCAGCTATAAAAGTTATTCGCGAAAGAATTCGTCGAAATCCACGCCGCAAACAAAAGATCTTAGCAAAGCAGATAAATTTAGCTCCAAGAACCGTTTCCAGGATAATCAACGAAGACCATGGACTGAGAGCTTTCAAACGACGCACAGGTCATTTGATAACTCCTGCTCTTAGAGATATTAGAAGGGTTAGATCAAAAATGTTGTTGGCGCGGCATGATGGTCGGTGGCATGAGAGAATCCTTTTCACAGACAAGAAAATTTTCACTGTCGAGGAAAAGATTAATCGTCAGAATGATAGGATATATGCTCGTAGCTCTCTAGAAGCTTCTTTGAAAGTCAGAAGACTTGAAAAAAGTCACCATCCTTCTTCTGTCATGGTTTGGTGGGGAGTTAGCTACCAAGGTGTAACAGATCTCCACTTCTGTGCCAAAGGGGTAAAAACTACAGCTAAAAACTATAAAGAATATATTTTGGAACAAATAATAAAGCCTCTGAATACAAAAATGTTTAATGGAGAACATTGGATATTTCAACAAGATTCAGCTCCTGCTCACAAAGCTAAGTCAACTCAACAATGGTTGGAGACGAATGTTCCGGAGTTCATTAAGGCCAATGAATGGCCCTCTGGAAGCCCTGATTTAAACCCCCTTGATTACAGTCTGTGGGCATATTTAGAGGAGAAGGTGTGCTCTAAAAGATTTCATAATTTGGATCAATTGAAATCAGTATTGGTGAGAGCAAGGAAAGAAATACCCTTAGAAAAGGTGCGTGCCGCCATAGATCAGTGGCCCGAAAGTTTAGATCCTGTGTCAAAAATAAGGGAGGACATTTTGAATGATTGTATATATTTAAAATACATGTCCTATTGGCTAATAAAATATGTATTTATATTCCATTAGGTTTTATTCTTAATCATTTAATTTATAAAATCGTTTGTAACAGAATTTATGGCTAGACTGTGTATATGTTTGTTTAATTAAAAAGGTATATATTGGATCAAAATATCATTTAGTTTACCAATATTTCAGTTGGCTGAACGCCAACCTTTATCAAGGTGTTATAACATGTTTAATGTTTGTCAACAACAAACTCAGCGCCACACACATGTGTGGGTGTTGAAAAGAATAAAAGAAAATCTCGTAGATTAAAGAAAATCAGACAGAATTGGAAGACTTTGGGATTTACTTTAACAAATAATGAGAAACATTTTTTACGCCTTGTCAAATGCTTTAATTTTTATTTCTCCTAACGAAGACAAAAGATTTTTGTCGAAACGTAATTAAAATAAAAACCTTTACTGGCTGAAGTGTCTGTTATTTAATAACAAATAAATAAACGACAGAAGTTATAGGATGTAGCGAACACATTTCCAGCAGAAAATAAGGAAGTTGAACAATAGGACTAAAAATTGGGAGACTCTGGAAGCTAGTTTAGTTAAAAAGAAAGATTCAAGAGAAAATGATCATTTTCCCAATGGGGAAGAAAAATAATGATTAAAAAAGTCTGTGATCACTGAACATACGTCGGACCTGGAGGCTGTTGGTTGGGTTCTGTGCTTTCTGGAGTATAGGAGCTCTATCTATGCTTCCTTCCTGCGATGAATCTGTATAAGACCGGTGGTCTTAATAAAGCTGTATGTATGTATGTATGTTATAATGCATTAGTGCGCCATCTGTTATAAAAATTCAAAACTATTATAGAGGATTTCGTCTTGTATTCTGTTATTACATAGATCACAAATTAAAGGATACTCAGTCTTCCAGCGCTTTGATCGATTTTCTGGGAATAATACGAATATGTAAATGAAGACAGTGGACCATATAGACAATTCAACTTACTTACATATCGTTTTTACCTAACTAGCCAGGCCCTCACATAAATTTTTCCATTGCAGTAAGGACAGTAGAAATTGTTTTATTTTAAAAAGAATCATACGCGTCTATTAATAATTTCGAATTTTCATGTATGTATGTAATTATTTAAAAGGATTAGAGACTATAGAGATATAAAAAAGGAGGTAAGAAAGAAAGAGAGCCTTATTCCAAGCAGAAGACATTTCTTCAACATCGGTCTACCGTTGGCATCTAAATTATCTGATGGCAGATTGATTCAAAATGATTTAGAACTTTGAAAAGTGGCCCTCAACGTGTATCCGAATTAAATAAGAAAGATAAATCAATCAAATAGAAAATGTTTATAAAAATTGTGACACTTTGAAAGTTTTCTTTTTACGAAGCATGTAGCAATTGTGCTAACAAGCTGTGGGGGGATCCTGGGAACCAGGCCGTGTGGGGACATCACGACAGGTGTCACGTGATCGGTTAAATGAAGATGACGAGGGATCAATCATCGCTAACACCCGCGGCGTCCCTCGCAGCGCCCGTGCAAATTGATTTTGTAGATTTGTGGGGTCTGTCGTAGGCTGGTGTGGTTGTCAGTGGACATGTTGATCCTTCCTATTGTAGTAGTTGTACCGCGGTATCACAGGGACCATGCTAATCTTCTCTGTATCCCTTCTATTGTAGTAGTTGTACCGCCGAACTGGTATCACAGGAGCCATGCTAATCTTCTCTGTATCCTTCCTATTGTAGTAGTTGTACCGCCGAATTGGTATTACAGGGGCCATGCTAATCTTCTCTGTATCCTTCCTATTGTAGTAGTTGTACCGCGGTATCACAGGGACCATGCTAATCTTCTCTGTATCCTTCCTATTGTAGTAGTTGTACCGCCGAACTGGTATCACAGGGGCCATGCTAATCTTCTCTGTATCCTTCCTATTGTAGTAGTTGTACCGCTGAACTGGTATCACAGGGACCATGCTAATCTTCTCTGTATCCTTCCTATTGTAGTAGTTGTACCGCCGAACTGGTATCACAGGGACCATGCTGATCTTCTCTGTATCCTTCCTATTGTAGTAGTTGTACCGCGGTATCACAGGGGACATGCTAATCTTCTCTGTATCCTTCCTATTGTAGTAGTTGTACCGCGGTATCACAGGGGCCATGCTAATCTTCTCTGTATCCTTCCTATTGTAGTAGTTGTATCGCGGGTATCACAGGGGACATGCTAATCTTCTCTGTATCCTTCCTATTGTAGTAGTTGTACCGCGGTATCACAGGGGCCATGCTAATCTTCTCTGTATCCTTCCTATTGTAGTAGTTGTACCGCGGTATCACAGGGGCCATGCTAATCTTCTCTGTATCCTTCCTATTGTAGTAGTTGTACCGCGGTATCACAGGGGCCATGCTAATCTTCTCTGTATCCTTCCTATTGTAGTAGTTATACCGCGGTATCACAGGGGACATGCTAATCTTCTCTGTATCCTTCCTATTGTAGTAGTTATACCGCGGGATCACAGGGGACATGCTAATCTTCTCTGTATCCTTCCTATTGTAGTAGTTGTACCGTCGAACTGGTATCACAGGGGCCATGCTAATCTTCTCTGTATCCTTCCTATTGTAGTAGTTGTACCGCCGAACTGGTATTACAGGGGCCATGCTAATCTTCTCTGTATCCTTCCTATTGTAGTAGCTGTACCGCGGTATCACAGGGACTATGCTAATCTTCTCTGTATCCTTCCTATTGTAGTAGTTGTACCGCCGAACTGGTATCACAGGAGCCATGCTAATATTCTCTGTATCCTTCTTATTGTAGTAGTTGTACCACCGAACTGGTATCACAGGGACCATGCTAATCTTCTCTGTATCCTTCCTATTGTAGTAGTTGTACCACCGAACTGGTATTACAGGGGCCATGCTAATCTTTTCTGTATCCTTCCTATTGTAGTAGCTGTACCGCGGTATCACAGGGGCCATGCTAATCTTCTCTGTATCCTTCCTATTGTAGTAGTTGTACCACCGAACTGGTATTACAGGGGCCATGCTAATCTTTTCTGTATCCTTCCTATTGTAGTAGTTGTACCGCGGTATCACAGGGGCCACGCTAATCTTCTCTGTATCCTTCCTATTGTAGTAGTTGTACCGCGGTATCACAGGGGCCATGCTAATGTTCTCTGTGTATCCTTCCTATTGTATTAGTTGTACCACCGAACTGGTATCACAGGGGCCATGTTTTTCTGTATCCTTCCTATTGTAGTAGTTGTACCGCCGAACTGGTATCACAGGGACCATGTTTCTCTGTATCCTTCCTATTGTAGTAGTTGTACCGCCGAACTGGTATCACAGGGGCCATGCTAATCTTCTCTGTATCCTTCCTATTGTAGTAGTTGTACCACCGAACTGATATCACAGGGGCCATGCTAATCTTCTCTGTATCCTTCCTATTGTAGTAGTTGTACCGCCGAACTGATATCACAGGGGCCATGCTAATCTTCTCTGTATCCTTCCTATTGTAGTAGTTGTACCGCCGAACTGATATCACAGGGGCCATGCTAATCTTCTCTGTATCCTTCCTATTGTAGTAGTTGTACCGCCGAACTGATATCACAGGGGCCATGCTAATCTTCTCTGTATCCTTCCTATTGTAGTAGTTGTACCACCGAACTGATATCACAGGGGCCATGCTAATCTTCTCTGTATCCTTCCTATTGTAGTAGTTGTACCGCCGAACTGGTATCACAGGGGCCATGCTAATCTTCTCTGTATCCTTCCTATTGTAGTAGTTGTAGCGCGGTATCACAGGGTCCATGCTAATCTTCTCTGTATCCTTCCTATTGTAGTAGTTGTACCGCCGAACTGTTATCACAGGAGCCATGCTAATCTTCTCTGTATCCTTCCTATTGTAGTAGTTGTACCGCCGAACTGGTATTACAGGGGTCATGCTAATCTTCTCTGTATCCTTCCTATTGTATTAGTTGTACCGCCGAACTGGTATCACAGGGGCCATGCTAATCTTCTCTGTATCCTTCCTATTGTAGTAGTTGTACCGCCGAACTGGTATCACAGGGGCCATGCTAATCTTCCCTGTATCCTTCCTATTGTAGTAGTTGTACCGCCGAACTGGTATCACAGGGGCCATGCTAATCTTCTCTGTATCCTTCCTATTGTAGTAGTTGTACCGCCGAACTGGTGTCACAGGGGCCATGCTAATCTTCTCTGTATCCTTCCTATTGTAGTAGTTGTACCGCCGAACTGGTATCACAGGGGCCATGATAATCTTCTCTGTATTCTTCCTATTGTAGTAGCTGTACCGCCGATCTGGTATCACAGGGGCCATGCTAATCTTCTCTGTATCCTTCCTATTGTAGTAGTTGTACCGTCGAACTGGTATCACAGGGGACATGCTAATCTTCTCTGTATCCTTCCTATTGTAGTAGTTGTACCGCCGAACTGGTATTACAGGGGCCATGCTAATCTTCTCTGTATCCTTCCTATTGTAGTAGCTGTACCGCGGTATCACAGGGGACATGCTAATCTTCTCTGTATCCTTCCTATTGTAGTAGTTGTACCACCGAACTGGTATTACAGGGGCCATGCTAATCTTTTCTGTATCCTTCCTATTGTAGTAGCTGTACCGCGGTATCACAGGGGCCATGCTAATCTTCTCTGTATCCTTCCTATTGTAGTAGTTGTACCGCGGTATCACAGGGGCCACGCTAATCTTCTCTGTATCCTTCCTATTGTAGTAGTTGTACCGCGGTATCACAGGGGCCATGCTAATGTTCTCTGTGTATCCTTCCTATTGTAGTAGTTGTACCACCGAACTGGTATCACAGGGGCCATGTTTCTCTGTATCCTTCCTATTGTAGTAGTTGTACCGCCGAACTGGTATCACAGGGACCATGTTTCTCTGTATCCTTCCTATTGTAGTAGTTGTACCGCCGAACTGGTATCACAGGGGCCATGCTAATCTTCTCTGTATCCTTCCTATTGTAGTAGTTGTACCACCGAACTGATATCACAGGGGCCATGCTAATCTTCTCTGTATCCTTCCTATTGTAGTAGTTGTACCGCCGAACTGATATCACAGGGGCCATGCTAATCTTCTCTGTATCCTTCCTATTTTAGTAGTTGTACCGCCGAACTGATATCACAGGGGCCATGCTAATCTTCTCTGTATCCTTCCTATTGTAGTAGTTGTACCGCCGAACTGATATCACAGGGGCCATGCTAATCTTCTCTGTATCCTTCCTATTGTAGTAGTTGTACCACCGAACTGATATCACAGGGGCCATGCTAATCTTCTCTGTATCGTTCCTATTGTAGTAGTTGTACCGCCGAACTGGTATCACAGGGGCCATGCTAATCTTCTCTGTATCCTTCCTATTGTAGTAGTTGTACCGCCGAACTGGTATCACAGGGGCCATGCTAATCTCCTCTGTATCCTTCCTATTGTAGTAGTTGTAGCGCGGTATCACAGGGTCCATGCTAATCTTCTCTGTATCCTTCCTATTGTAGTAGTTGTACCGCCGAACTGTTATCACAGGAGCCATGCTAATCTTCTCTGTATCCTTCCTATTGTAGTAGTTGTACCGCCGAACTGGTATTACAGGGGTCATGCTAATCTTCTCTGTATCCTTCCTATTGTATTAGTTGTACCGCCGAACTGGTATCACAGGGGCCATGCTAATCTTCCCTGTATCCTTCCTATTGTAGTAGTTGTACCGCCGAACTGGTATCACAGGGGCCATGCTAATCTTCTCTGTATCCTTCCTATTGTAGTAGTTGTACCGCCGAACTGGTGTCACAGGGGCCATGCTAATCTTCTCTGTATCCTTCCTATTGTAGTAGTTGTACCGCCGAACTGGTATCACAAGGGCCATGATAATCTTCTCTGTATTCTTCCTATTGTAGTAGCTGTACCGCCGATCTGGTGTCACAGGGGCCATGCTAATCTTCTCTGTATCATTCCTATTGTAGTAGTTGTACCGCGGTATCACAGGGTCCATGCTAATCTTCTCTGTATTCTTGCTATTGTAGTAGTTGTACCGCCGAACTGGTATCACAGGGCCATGCTAATCTTCTCTTTATTCTTCCTATTGTAGTAGTTGTACCGCCGAACTGGTGTCACAGGGGCCATGCTAATCTTCTCTGTATCCTTCCTATTGTAGTAGTTGTACCGCGGTATCACAGGGTCCATGCTAATCTTCTCTGTATTCTTCCTATTGTAGTAGTTGTACCGGCGAACTGGGATCACAGGGGCCATGTTCGCTAAGCATCCCCAAGCAGAAGATTAGAAGAGCCATCAGCTGCGACAACACCTAGATTGAGGTAGGAAGAAGATCCTCTAAAAAAAGAATGGGAAACTCCATCCGTAAAAGAGAAATCCGAGGAAGGATCTAGCAACGCTGACAAGGGCAGGCATTGAGCGCGTGAGCATGCGCACTGATAACGCCGGAAGTGAGGGTACAAGGCGTCGTCTGTCATTAATTAGGTAGAGGGGTGATTAGCGCGGCAGCTCAGATGTCCTCTGCTCTTTGAACCCACCGCCCCAGCCGCCAGAGCGAAAGGGTTTAGGATGCTCTTGAACGCTATAAATGTCGCCCCTCAGTGCATCGCCAACTTTTTTAGCGGACTCTTTCTGGTCCCATTAACCTCGCTTTTATCATCGCGTCTGGCGTGTAATGGCGTTTGGCTGCAATTACATGGTTACATACAGACCTTAGATACATATCTCTTACCACAATTACATATTTGTATACAGCTCCTAGCTGTATATCTTCCTCCATTGTTATAATTTTAGGGTTGCGTACGAACCTAGCTTCATTTCTTCTTCCAATTGGAGCAATTACATTGTCGTATACAGTTCCTATATCATACATCTAATGCACCCTTGGTGCAATTACATTGTTGCATTTGGTCTCTAGTTGCATATTTCTTCAATTTTGGTGCAATTTATTGTCGTATACGGCCTTCCCTAGTTGCATATACCTTCGCTTGTTGCAATTACATTGTCGTATACGGTACCTAGTTGCATATATCTTTGCATGTTGCAATTACATTGTTGTATTCGGTGGCTAGTTGTATATATTTTTCATTTTGTGCAATTACATTGTCGCATACGGTCCCTAATTGCAAATATCTTCCACTTGATACAATCACATTGTTGTATATGGTCCCTAGCTGCATATATCTTCCACTTGGTGCGATCACATTGTTGTATATGGTTCCTAGTTGCATATAATTACTGCTTGTTGTAATTACATTGTCGTATATTGTCCCTAGCTGCATATATCTTCCACTTGGTGCGATCACATTGTTGTATATGGTTCCTAGTTGCATATAATTACTGCTTGTTGTAATTACATTGTCGTATATTGTCCCTAGCTGCATATATCTTCCACTTGGTGCGATCACATTGTTGCATATGGTCCCTAGTTACATATATCTTACACTAGCTGCATATATATTTTGTATTATATATATATACTTATGAAAATATAGGCTCTGCCTTCTGTGTATAAAGCACATATGCTCCTGGTCAGGATATGCCATTTTTAATATATATACTTATATACACTTACATATATACTTATATTTTGTAATATTTATGTTTATGGCTTTTATTATTTTAGCGTGTGGTAGTCGTGGTAATGAAGTAACAGTTCTTTATAATGTCATTTTCTCGACCTATTATCTTGGTGACTCTTCCCTGTCGTGTTGACTGTGACAGTTAGGCCTACCACTGACCGGTTGACTTATCTGGTAATTCGGCTTGCCGCTTTGGATCATGTCGATCTGTTGGATTCTCTTCCTCTACTACCAGTCACCCCACCTACTGAACCATCCTGTATCAAGCATTTCATTATTATAATGGGTATCAAGAAATGTCATCTCTACTTTATCTATTCAATTATACACTCTTCCTTAACCAACTTTAAGATTTTTTATTAGTTAATTGTTGAAATTATTGTTTCAAAATTTAGATGGATATTTTGCAGGGAATATATTGATCCATAAAAATTAAAGTAACCTCTCTCGTCAAAACAGATCTCAAAATTACACTCCATAACCGTCGCTGTAAACTAGCTGGTGTTGTGGTTTTGTCCCCGACCTGAGTGGCGTCTAGTTTTGACCGTTTCTTAGAGCTCTAATACTGTTTTGGACGATTCTGCTTATATATGCTACACTGAAGAGTGGAATCTTAGAAATGATATTTTAGTAAACTATTTACATAAGCTTTTAGGACAGTAGAATTTACATATAAATATTTTCATCACAGTAAGAACAGTAGAAGTTTGTTTTGTGTATGAAAGAGATATTTATGCTTGAATGATTTCATTTTCTAAAGATGGCGCCTTATTACTTTGTTTTAGTTTTAGAATTATTGTTCTAATTTTCAATACCTCACACATTTGTTTTATGTAGAGTAGGCTAAATCCCATAGATGTGTGATCACTCCTAGGATTTTGCCAACTTAAACTTGGACCTTCTAATAACCGATGTGAAAATACAATTAGAAACCCCAAACAAGTTTTAGATTTTAAGTTAAATGTGTTCATCGACCATTGTTGTCATGTGACTAGCGAGTGATCTAATTCTGTATATCTTTTATATTTGCATATTGTCTGAATATACATGCTGAAAGGTACAACTATCTTAATTCATGATAAAATTGTGAAAAACGTTTCTGGATGCCCTAAAAATGTAAATAGACATATTCCATAACATTGTTAAATTAAAATAAAAAGTCGGTGGACGAGTAGGTAACACCCTCGATTCCCGACAGTCATGAACCGGGATTGAATCCCGCGTTAAAATTTTGTTTAATATGTAAATAACCTTCACATATTATTCACTGTTTCAATTATCATAAACTAGGTTGCTCTTGTTGAGCGGTACCTAATCAAGTGATTTTGAACCGGCGGTGTCAAATTACACATCAATTTTAAAATTTCAGTTGAAAATATCCACGCTGCACGCGTATGTTTTTGTAAATATTTCTTGTAAGATATAGTCGATATTGTTTTATTAAGCCCGTTGAAAAGCGATTATCACTTAAAGCTAGCGTTTTGTAATAAAAAGAAACTCATTGTGAGAAAATATTTTGTAATTTTACAACTTTCTTAAGCTTGTTTTTTTGGCTATGTATTTTTCAAAGTAAAAAAAAAAAATCAACAAAACGAGTCTGTTGTCAGATAAAAGCTGCCGATACTCTGTCGGAAATTTCGTGTCAAAAGATAAGCTGTTAAAAATGAAGCCGAAAGAGATAGTTTGTTCGTTTGACCTTTAACACAGATCTCTTTTAGCTGTCCTCAAAATGGATCAAAAAGAAAAGCCGCCCAAAGGTCAGTCCGTCCAGGAAATGGAAGAAATCTGAAACCAGCTGTGAACTCTGCCGATTCTCTATGAGCGGAATGTTGTTTCCAAGGTTGCCGGATCCTTCGAAGATATTTGAGAAGAGAGAGAGGGAGGGTCACGTGATAGGTCACGTGGCGCTAAATGGTCCTGAAAGGCATCGTCTGTCTGGAATAGGTCATCCATGCAGACGACTCTTTTGAATCCTGGCGCCGCTCACTTTTCTACGAAATATCTATTTGAAATCTCCTTGAGTGTGGCCAGTTCTCTTTCTATTTTTTCTTATTTTCTTAGAATTCTGGTGTGTATATTATATATCTCTATCTGGTACGCTCTTTAGATAATTGGCAATTATATATCTTTTTTTTTTTTAATTGGAGTATGTAGGTATGTGGGGTTTTAGGTAATGTGCGTTCTTTAGTAGAATTTGAAACATAAGCGTTTTCTAGAACTCCTTTTTTTCTCCCTCTCTCTCTCTCTCTAAGAAATCTGTTTTGTATGGCTTCCCTTTTGATTATTAAAGTTAATTAACAGAGTTTCATTATATTACCCTGATTAATATAATATAATTAATTCATTTAATAATGCTATATTTGTGTAATCTTATTTTATTATTTTTATTCGTTAATTTAATTTTTTATATTACTTAACCCGGCACAATGGCAGTGACTATTTTCACATATTAAATCTATATTGATAATTATATTTTAAAATTGATTAAAAAATAAATTAGGTGTTAGAAAAGTCTTTAAAATGTTTTTTTTTTTCACTAATCCATAAACACACACCTCCTTAGACATATAAATATTTATAACAAAGTTATATAAAATAAATTATAACAAATATTTAAGTTATATAGAAATAGGGCTTGCAAAAAGATTATTAAATCTTGTAAAATTATATCATTTACAATTTACACGTAAAACTTTATAAAATCTAAATTGAAAAACGTTTAAACTTTTTCAATTGAAAATATTCGCATAATTTTCTATTTATTAAGAATTAAGTTTTTTAAATTAATTTTATAAATGATTTTTGTATTCAATTCATTACAACTTGCAAAATTATTTGCATCAATTATATTTTCCATTCAACTATCCTCCATTTCTCTGACTTATATACCCATAGAAAAACTTTTACATCGCCGGTCGTTTTTTTTTTTTTTTTTTTTTTTGTAAGGAAACAGGCAATTTTATTAACATTAGGTTATCTCGTGTATCTTCAATAAAGGTCACTGTAATATCTTTCAAAATTATTTTCTGAATCCCGATATACATGCTAAAAGATACAACTTCCTTAAGTGTTGTCCATGAATATACTTTTAACATGCCTAGTTTCTTTCCCAATTTCTCGAGAATTATTCATTCCTGTTCCTGCCATATTATTGTTTTTTCCATTTTCCTGAAAATCCATATTTAAAATTTTCCTATTTTTATTTCTTCAATGCCATTTTCCAAATCAGTGTCCTCACCAGATTCCTATTAAATCTTGACTAAGCCTTTCCTTTAGCAGCTTCTTTCCTTTGAGATCCTTTTTCCCATTGAAATTTAGTGTTTATTTCTAATGTGCATTTACCATCCTCCGATATATAAAGAATTTAAAATATAGGTTTTGCAATTTTACGAAAACTTTTTACACTTTAATAAAGTGTAAAATGTTTTTATTAGAGTGTAAAATGTTGTTATTAAAGTATAAAATGTTGTTATTGAAGTATAAAATGTTGTTATTAAAGTATAAAATGTTGTTATTAAAGTATAAAATGTTGTTATTAAAGTATAAATTGTTTTAATTAGAGTTTAAAATGTTATCAAAGTATAGAATGTTGTTATTAAAGTGTAAAATGTTATCTTAAAATTGTATAAAACCTATGTATAAACTTATTATTGTATTTTTATACATTTATATACTAATAATAGCGAAGCATAATTAATAAACATTCATTATTTATAATAAGAATCTAACAAATCGTATGAAATTTAATACATTTGAAAAATAAATATAAAAATATATTTTAAAAGTGATGGTGTCTGTTTACAAAGAAATTTTATAATTTTTCAGTTAAAAATTAAGTTATACATAATTTATAAAAATATTACACACATGCCATTATGAGAACGCTAATTTATATTTGTGAACTGCTATTTATTTTTTATTTTATTAAGAACACATACATTTTTGGTTATTAATAAGGACAGTTTTTATTTTTGTGCATATATCATAGTTTTACACTTTTTTTTAAGACAAATATTTTTAGGATATAATATCAATATTTATATGTTTATTAGAGACTATTTTAAGATTTTTATTGTCGACAATTAATGTCGATATTTTAAAATTTTAAAACCTCACTTGATGTGTGTAAAATCACTTTTTTTTTGTTTGGAATAATATTAAGAAATCGATTTAAAATATTTTTTGGATTTGAGAAATATAAAAAATTCGATTTTCGAATTGAATTTTTTAAAATTTAAACTCTCCTATATAGTAACCGTTATACCAATTTTATTCCAAAAAAAAACTCGTTTCCATTTAAACTACGATGATTTTGATCAGATATTAAATATGATATCATAGCAAAACCAACGTATGGTAAGTGTTAAGAGTTTTTTTAGAATTTTTCTAAATAGGAAAGTTTCAATATGAACATTTTAATTTAAATCTCGTAAATGTTATTATGTAACTTTATAATTTTGTTATTATATTTAATTTCTTTTAATATTATATTTCAAAACTATTTTCAAATAAATTTTTGAAATATAAATAAATGTTCATTGATGCGAACCTTTTATGCAACCCTGCGACATTGTATTTTGTGTAACAGACGATTCATAATTGTAAATATGTTGGGATAAATGATAAGTTTTAAATAATTTTAATTGCTGTGAGAGATAATGAAATATATTAAATCAATATTTCGAATGAAACAATATTGAAAAGTATACTCATATTAGCAATGCGAAAATAAAATTCTATAATTTACGTTGAAGTTTTGAAAGCGAAGCCATTGTGTGAGTACTCCATTTTTTTATTTTCAAAATAATTATATAATAAATTACTTAGCTTTTAAAATCGGTTAGCCGATAGTAGATTTGAAATGTTTTAATACGAAGAAATAGATATTATTTTTAAATATTATATATTGAAATTAATTTTTAATAAACTTGATATCAATATTATTTTCTTTTTTTTTTTTTTTGTTTGGCAAACGAAATTAAAATAAGACTCATTTTTAATGGTAAATTTAATGCAGTCGAATAAATAAAATTATTCTTTTTATACGCAAAAATCTAATGTAAATTGTTTTTAAAAATATATTTAAAGCCATTGTAATTAGGTGTTTTCATATATTCAAAAGAAACACTAAAAACAAAGTGTAAATTAAATTAAGATAATAGAATTTTATATGATGAATTCGATGCATTTTTGATGCTTTAAAATACACACACAACCCATTTTATTAATTAATAGATAAATGAGAAAATAAATTTTTATTAACCTCTATTAGTTAATTAGTAATAAATAGGTGAATTTTTTTTTAATTTTAAATTTGGCCAACACACGAATGATTATAATGGAAAATATTACTAATTTATCAAATAATTATACAAAATTAATGCACAAACTTTGAAATCCATTTGACATTCCATTAGAAGACTCACTTATCAACAAGATTAATAATTAATTGTGATTTTTTAAGAAGGAATTTTTAGTGCAGGGATAAAAAAAAATGTGGGGGGTAGGGAGCTATTTTTTTTTTCTAACTGATGAAAATTTTAAAAATTCTCCCTCATGGGCAGAAAAACGTTCGTATGTTCATTCAATTAGGGCTTCAATTATTTGACGTATTGATTAGTGATGAGGTAGTTATTTTTGCGTAATTAAAAAATATTTTTGTTTGTATTCGATTACATTATTAATAAGGTTAAATTTTTGATGGAAAAGACTCACCCTTTTTTTCCTTTTATGAGATATCAGCTTCAATAAAATAAGGGGAGAGAAAGATGAAAATTAATAAATTAAACGTGAATACGGCAGTCATATTAAATTACATTTCCCCTTTCTCGATATTATTTTTATTATCTTTAATGGAGAAATACCATTAAAAGAAATAATTGGATATTCAATTTAATTATAAGAAATGAAAAGCTTACGGAGATGAAAATTTAATTAGCTTTCTAAACTTTTTCATCAAAATTAAAACGTCAAAAAGAATTTAAATGAGAAGCCTTTTCGCTTTGTTTTAATTGGCTAATAATTTGAAATGTCTTTATGGAGAATTTAAAATTTCGCAAAATAACTAATTTATATATATCTCATTAATATACCATATTTATTCTTCCGCGTATTTCTAAAGGTAAAAAAACGAATATTTAATACATAAATGTATTTATTATATGTAAAGCGCTGATTAAATTACGATTCAAATGTATTTGATTAAAAATGGGTGTATGATTAATTAATTGGTATAGGAATATAAATTTAATAATGAATAACGTTTTTTAAAAAAATGGATTCCTCTATTATAATTTAATTAGTTTAACCCTGTAAATAATAGATTAGCTTATAATATTTGGCTTTGGTTTTTTGTATTCTAAAATTTGTGAATTTTATTTTTAATCGAATTAAAATTGCAGCGTCGTATTTAACCACATAAAATGATCAACACGCTGGATATATTTTATTCTTTTCTAAAGATACCCCCAATATCAATAACAAACAACAACCTATAATTCTGGAAGCTCTTATAACCAAAAGCCACCAATCTATCAATAGATGCATTGAACAATCTGATATTTATGACAGCCTGTTTCCTGTAAATTGGAGCATAATTTGTAGCATATTGATTTTTATTTGAAAGTGGTCACATCTGCCGATTTTTTAAACTTTCATTTTATTTTATTTTTCTTCATTTTATTCTCATTTGGTGTCATTTGAAGATATGTCACTTTGTACAGTTATTTTACCATATATATAATCATTAATAATTAACACAAAGCAATAACGCGCCATCTATACATATAAAATGAAGGAATTTAAAAACACGAATATTTCTTTTATACATAATACAAACTTCTACTGCCCTTACTGCGATGAAAAAATATATTGGGAGGGCTTGGCTCATCAGTAGTGAACCCTCCCAGCGGTTTCGCCAATTTAATCCACCAGACCGCTTCTCAGAGCTCTAATACTGTATTGGACGATTCTGCTTATATACGCAGCACTTAAGGATGGAATCTCAGAAATGGTTTTCAAGAAAACTATGGACATAAGCTTATAGGACAGTAGAATTACATTCAAATATTTGCATCGAGCAATGCTCTTCCGCAAACAATAAAGTCCAGTTAGGCATAAATTAACACAAAGCAATAATGCTGCGTATATAAGCAGAATCGTCCAATACAGTATTAGAGCTCTGAGAAGCGGTCTGGTGGATTAAATTGGCGAAACCGCTGGGAGGGTTCACCACTGATGAGCCAAGCCCTCCCAATATATTTTTTCATCGCAGTAAGGGCAGTAGAAGTTTGTATTATGTATAAAAGAAACATTCGTGTTTTTAAATTCCTTCATTTTATATTAATAATTCTGGAAAACAGCACAGACAATAGGCGCAACACAGATGGTGGATACAACTTGAAGAAAGGTCGAATCTTAATCTCCACTTTATATAGATAACTGCTATGTTTACTTCTGTTTACCTATCTGGGAGAATTCTGTATGGGACGAGTGTCCTTAATAAAGGCCTTTCATTGTTGTTGTTGTATAATCATTAATAATTCTACCTTTGTTTAAAATTAGTCTTTTGCGTAATAATCCGTTTATATTTTTCTCCAGTAATGGAGTCCAGTAATTGCATAACTTAATGCAGGATATATAAGAAATTCAATTTAATACAGTAGTAGTAGACCTGTCTGGAAATTAAAATGGCTGGGCACCACTGATGAGCCATACATACCCTTTCTCCCTCTTTCAATTTTTATTCGTTGCAGTATAAGGGCTGTGGTAGAAATGTTTTCAAACTAAATATATATAAAATGAAAGGATTTAAAAGCACGAATGTTTCTTTTATACAAAATACAAACTTCTACTGTCCTTACTGCGATGAATATATTTTTTCATCGCAGTAAGGACAGTAGAAGTTTGTATTTTGTATAAAAGAAACATTCGTGCTTTTAAATCCTTTCATTTTATATGTATAGATGGCGCGTTATTACTTTGTGTTAAGCTAAATATATATTTATTTAAAAAGGTAAAAAATAGCGTTAAAATATTTATAATTTTCAGTGATAGAGGACAATAAGGTTGATAATGCTATGTAATGTTTGAATGGGTTATGCCTAATCTTTATTGACTTCTAATGAAGAAATAATTATAAGTAGGGCTATATAAATTATATGGATATAAGGTATATTTTCCTGTATATCTTTTTTTTATTCTAACCTATTTATATAGTATACATATGTTTTTTTATTTATTTGTAAATCAAGTGTGATCGCACCTTAAACTGGTTTAAAGAGATCCTATCCATTTACACATATACAAAACAAGCAATAGAATTTACATCATGTAATTATACAAAGTATGTCTCAAAGAAATTTTCATACTTTTTATAAAATAGATAAAAACATGTACACACTCTTGAACTAAACTTAAGGAAGTTGTACCTTTTAGCATGTATATCGGGACAATAACTCCAAAATGTATTCTTATTTTCTTTGTGACTAGATAAAACGAGACAATTTTACTATTTTCCAAAAAAGGGTGCTGATATATATTCTCACAAACTTATATTACTTATTAAAATATAATACAATAAAGATAGATAAAATTGAAAATTTAACCTCATTTTAATATTTAAATTTTCCTACATACAGTAGAACTTGGATAATTCGAACTTCTTTAATTCGAAAACCTCTTTAATTCGAATATTTATCTTGGTCCCTAGAATTTCCTATAAATAGAATTTCCGTTTTTAATTCGAATTTTTGGATAATTCGAATTTTTTTATGGTCCCTTGGGGTTCGAATTATCCAAGTTCGACTGTATAACCATCTAGCTTCTTTGTTTAAGGTAGGCCCACAAATGTGAAGCTAAAAGGGCTACTTAAAAATATATTCTTCAATAAAAGGGGGAACTGTAAAAAAATGTGGTCCATTAGCGAAAGAGTAGATGATGATAAAAAAAAAAGGTCGTAGTTTCTCAGAGTAGCTTGCGATCATAAATTACGGGGTCTCCAAGAATCTTAATTCATCATCATTTTTCTCTCCTGATGAAACCATCAACCGCTTCATTGCCCGCCACATCCTCCGCCCATTAAATTTACTCGCACAAGACATCCAGGGTTACCAGGTACCTTTTTGACTTTGGGATCGCTCTCTCTATGAATTTAAATATATATATATATATTTCATAAAAATTTAATGGCAGTGGTGTATACTTAAAATATATTTATTTTATATTCATATTATAAAATTAATATTGATTACAGAGAGAGAGGCTAAAATAAATTATATATTAATATATTATTTTTATATTTACTAAAAGAGAGGAACTTCTCCTCTTAAAATACATTAAAACAAAGTATTTTGATTATCATTTTATTGCAGAACGCAAATTTGGTGATAAGGAATGTGGCACAGTACCAGCTTTGGTAAATTGAGACAAAAACCAACCTGTACTTTTACACAATATTATTTTTGGTATTACAGTAGACTCTCCTATAACGCGAGTTTTTACAACGCGATTTCGTACAACGCGATAAAAAAAATTGCGACAAATTTATTTATACAACGCGAATTTTCGTATAACGCGTTATAAAATAAAACAATTTACCCTAATAACATTCGCGTTATACAAGTTTTATTTCGCACAACGCGATTTCATACAACACGGAACACATTAATCGCGTTATAGGAGAGTTTACTGTATTGTTATAAAATATAGGTGTGCTGATTACGTAATGAAACTACATAAAGAGGATTACTTTTATTTTTATCATATAAACAAAGAGAGGAGTGAGACATATAAGTAGAATGATAATCATTTTACATTCATACATTTTGATTTAAAATATTCATCTTTATTCATTATTATTATTTGTGTTAATGTACAAGTTTTTACCTTAATAAAGTATGAGACTTAATATATTTGAACTCTCTCTCCCTAAGGCTATAACTAAGGTAGAGCGGACTTTACCTATAGAGACTGTACAGACAAATTATGGATGACAAATGTACGGTCAAGAGTTATTAAAAGTTGATTGCAAAATATCATTCAGCAAAAGTGTCAGCGCGCTATAATCACTTGATAGTTACTGCTGAAAAACTGAACAAAGTCATCTTACTGTGATAGTTAAAGGCAACTACGTATAATGAATACAGATTTTCAGTCTAATGACGGTTTTCAAAAGGAGTACAGAAGCACGGTCCAATGACACAAATACTAGCATCACGGTAGACTACAGTGCACTGACAGAGATCATGACAACGACTGAGCACAGAGCTCTGTCAGAGATCACCGCATCTGATCAATGAAAGAGACCACGGTCCGCTTACAGAGATCACGACAACGGCCGAGCACGGTGCTCTGATAAATATCACCGCGGGAGAGAACGGTTCACTGACAGAAACCAACGAGGGAGAAAACGGGCTACCGACAGATGCCACTACGGCTGATCAATGTTAGAGATCGCAGTCCACTGACAGATATCACCACAGGAGAGCACAGTCAACTGACAGAGACCATGGGACGCGTAATGCCAGAAACCTCCACGGTCCATTGGCAGAGATCACGGGATGAGCAATGCCAGAACCAACAAGGTCCAGTTGCAGAGATCACGGGCGGAGCAATGCCAGAGACCACGGCCACGGTCCAGTGATAGAGACCACCGGCCGTGCAATGACAGAGACCACGGTCCAGTGACAGAGAACACGGGCCGTGCAATGACAGAGAACACGGGCCGAGCCATACCAGAGACCAAGGTCCAGTGACAGAGACCACGGGCCGTGCAATGCCAGAGACCGCGGTCCAGTGACAGAGACCACGGGCTGAGCAATACCAGAGACCACGGTCCAGTGACAGATACCACGGGCCGAGCCATACCAGAGACCACGGTCCAGTGACAGATACCACGGGCCGAGCAATACCAGAGACCACGGTCCAGTGACAGAGACCACGGGCTGAGCAATACCAGAGACCACGGTCCAGTGACAGATACCACGGGCCGAGCAATGAAAGAGACCACGGTCCAGTGACAGAGACCACGGGCCGTGCAATGCCAGAGAGAGACGACCACGGTCCAGTGACAGAGACCACGGGCCGAGCAATGCCAGAGAGAGACGACCGAGCAATGACAAACCGCCCCGTCAGTCCCGCCGCCGACACAGGCCATTGCCCGTCGTGCTCCACTGCCGCCCCATTATCCCGGCGCCCAGATTAAGTGGTCGATGGGCCAGGCGACCGTGGCCAGGCTTATTACATCTCATTATCGGGCGCTTAGGAACGCCGGGAGGACATCTTATTAAACACTCTTGCCACTTCTTTACTCTTTCTTCTCGACCTAGGACGTTTCTCAGCCTCCCTTTCTACCGCCTTCTCCAGCCCAATATGGCACAGAATAATACTAACCATCAGTTACCGATATAACGGACATGGTCCTAACCTGAAACATGAAAATGTGGAAACCTTATTGATGTAAAATTAGAGATAGACAATATTCTCTTGAAAGTTGAGTATAGCGCAAAAATTCTCTTATTCAGACTCGTCTTTGTTTTATCCTCATAAAAATTGATTTCATTGTGTAGCTATGGCAATTAAATCACTCCCTAGTATACACCTGTTACAGGTGTCATTGGGGATAGACTCCACTGGCTTTTTACAGTAAGTTCTACATTTGTAGAAACTGTTCGAAATGACACTATGTGCTAGAACCCCGTTTTTCCAAAATAGGTTGTTTTAAGAGAACGCTAAAACCTGGAAAGTAGCTATATGAGAGGATATTAAACTTGAAATGTCACCATAAAACCAATTAAAAAATAATCTATCCAGATTATAAACACGGCATTTCTAAAACTATTACATTCAGGGACAAATAAAAATGCTCTCCCATGTGCACAAAATGTCTCAAAGAACCGGCAGGCTCACCTGCCCATATTCTTCACTGCAGTGGCGCGGATACATCGGATCGTTCCACCAACAAGGTCTATACAGTGATAACATCCATCTCTCTTCATGCCTAATTTTCAGGTACTGGGATTAGGTAGAAGAAGTAGTGATATATTCTAGCGATTTGATGCAATTGCAGTAACAAGCAACTGCCTTTTTTGTCCAAGTCTTAATCTATATACGGAGACCACCATTATGTGTAAATCTTTCTGTGTGGAAGGTACACGAATAAAATTGTAATATTGACCAAACATAAACCTACTCACACAATACACCAAGAAATTAATAATTTCAAACACAATACCCGTACATTCTACATACTAATAATAATAAAAAATAACAAATACCTCCATATAGAGACAGAGTCAAATACTATTAATCCAATCCAAACAAACCTACCGCGGGACCAGCCAGAATCAGTATTGTCAACCACCACGACATATAGATCTCCAAGTAGGCGGAAGAGATGAAAAAAGAAGTTTCCAATTAGCTGTGGGATAAACATTGTGTTGTGTACACCTCAGTCTCTAATTGGAAACCACCTCCACACAAAAGATATCAAAACGGAAATTTTCTAATTGGAGATCATTTTGGAAAGAGATTGTTGCACCAAATGTGTCGTTGTTTGCTGACTGCTAAATGTGGTGATGGAAATTGATAGATGGCGGTAGTAAAGCAATCACTCCAAACGATGCTGATAGAGGTTTCAAAGTTAATTCCATTGGTGCTCAAATCGCTTTGTTCATTTGAGCTCAATTATCTTTCTCTGAATAGTTATTCTTTTACATATTGACATATTGTGTTATAATACTATTGGAGCCATGGCACCTTTATATATTGGTCTATTTTCCTTATATGGACGTGTGCTTTATATATTTTGGTTAGTTATAAATATATATATAGTATATTTTAAACTCTGTATTAAAATGTACACCGTTTCTATTTGCTACCACCCCCATATTTTGAATATATGCTATATCTTTATTAATAATACCTGTAAACCCCTATTTGTATTTAAACTAAAAATGTTGACGTCAAAATAAAGATCCAAAGAGTGTTCTGTCAGCTGGTGGCAGGGACAGAGGGGAGGGAAAAAGCCAACGCCCAGCCCATGTGGGGCCCCCAGGGACTCTTTATAGACGACTTCTGAAAACAGGACAGGTTTTGGCAGGGGGTCAGCAGATGTTCTAGGGTGTGGCCATCGGCAGGCGGCTTCTATCTCACACACAGTCTCTCTCTCTCTCTCCATGTCTCGGTGATAAGCATCCAAGTTTGTGTCATGGCCTCTACCTCTGTCCCTTGGGCTGTCCCCGATCACTCTCGGTGCTAACATCTAGCCCTGCCTCTGCTTCTTGTTGTCCGCGTGTGGGAAGAACATCAACACTCGCCTCACGTACACGACTGCCAGTTCATCCATTCGTCGGCACATTTGCAACAACATTACATATATATGTTATTTTTATGCTCAGATTCAAATGATTTTCGTAGGTTATCTTTATTCTTCTGATAGTTTTCTAATTTATATTTGGACGCAGCTTGTATTCCAGTAGGACATCCGTCTGGATATTCCGCTTCGTTCTGATCCCCAGCCTTCTAGAATGCTCACAGATATAAAGACCGAATTCTAACAACCTTCAACACAAAATATCAGTAGTAAATTCATTGATAGACAGATCCTTGTACATTGTCACAGCGAGACTCAAAAGAATAATTAACACAATAAAAAAAGAACTCAAAAGAAAGGATTACCAAGCTACAAAAATAAACACATAGAAATAAATAATCACAACGATCCTCGAAAATTGGAATAGACTAGAGAGAGAGAAATAGATTGCAAGTACTCATGTAATAAATACTTTGGAATCCCCACGAAAGAACAACCAACTAGGACTCAGTCACAAGAAATCTAACAAACGTTGCCATGTTTAAAATAATAATTTAAAACCCAAGGCCGATTATACAAATTATTGGAGTATGGTATACAGGGGTAAAAAAGACATCTTTCCCTTCTAATAAATCCATTGAAACAACGCATTTAGTTGCCTTCTTGTCACAGAATGTGCCGAATAAACCACAACACTTGGAAATTCGAACAAAAGCCAATTGTATTCCATGGTATATGGCTCTCTTACAATGTATTCTGGGCTAAGAAATGTCTACCACTTTACCAGCTAAATAACCTATTTAGCCGATTCGGACAAATTGATAACTTCCATAAATTCATTTTTTTATGTTATATAATATTTTTCCACACAACTTGTTTATATGTTTTAGCTGAAGAAGGGCTTTCCCGAAAGCTTCCTTTGTTGTTGTTGTTGTGTCCAATGAAGAGCCTCAGGTGTCTCCATGCATCTCTATCACAGCAATATCCTCTATCTTGGGTGTGTAAAGCTGATGCTCTGGGTCCATGTTAATTTCCTGCAAGGCTACGGCCATTGCTGGACATGAGAATATGTGGCTAGGTATTAGTTACACACCAGGACAGTTGTTGCATGTTCTGTAGGTTCTTGTGCCATCTGGATGTATTGTCATTCCTTTTCATTTTCCATTAAAGCTTCCTTTAATCAAGTGAATAAAAAGAGCTGCGCAGCGTCTTATGATTTTTTTTTTTTTGTAAATTCATAATGCTCTCCTTCCGTAAGATGTTACGACATCGTAGCCACCCCTCTACCCATAAGTGCCATATGTCAAAACCATAGTATACAGGCTGTGTTAGCCCTTGGTTGGATTTACTAAAGCTGGTGTTGTGGGTTATGCAATAATCCGAATAGGCGCGATCTGATCAGAAAAAAAAAACCAAATGTATATATTATTTGAATGCATTCATTAGAAGAGAAAGGTACCTCTTTTGCATATAAGAAAATCTGTATTACTTTCCTCTCTCTCTTATACATATGCCAAAATATTAAAACTGCATATATCAAATCGATAATATATAATATACGATAATCTGATTCACAATTTTTTTTAATGCAACAACTAAAAATTATTTACATATATGTAAATATAATGGAAGATGAGAAAAATTAAACGATTTTTGATATTTGGAATTATATACCGAAGATGTATTTAATAGAGAAGATTGTTTTCAAACATACATATAAGTTTATATAAGCCTTTTTTTTTCCTCCGATTGATTCACAAAATCGGAATTACCACTATATAAAAAGTTTTTATTTCAAGTGTTAATTTAAAAGTGGAAATGAGAACTTAAACGATCTTTTGATTGGGGGATATTAGATTAACAGAAGATTTCCGGGAGTAGAATTTGTCAAGGGAGACACTCCGTGTAATTACCTCGTTTGAGGGGGAAGAGGGGAGAAGGGTGCTGAATCAGTGGGGAGGTTGGGGGATGTATATATACAGGCTGTGGGGGGCGTTAAACTTCCCCTATACCTCAAAAACCTATCCGACTAATACCCATAATCCCGTCAGCCTCAGCTTTCACGCTTTCTAATTTCTTCAATAGAGGCCTCTAATAATATCGAGAGAGAGAAAAAAATCGGTGAAGTCCATTCTTTTTTTTCCCCCGCCTTGTAATTAACAAGCAGACGATTTTATCAAACGCCTATTGTTGAATGGCGCTCCAATTTTTGCATGTCTATATCATCACCCTGGTTCCATTTGCAAATGGCGGAATATTTTATGCATATATTCACACAGTCCGGTGTATAAAAGGCAATTTTTGACGAAAAAGGAGGTGTTCAAAACGTTCGTCTGCATCGCCTTCTATAATGGAATTTTCCTAACTGAAATTCGAAGAGGGGGTGGGGGTCCTAATTTGAATATGGGAATAAAGTGAGGGATCTTTGGTGAATTTTTTTTTTCTATTTACAACAACAAAACATTTTTTTAAACAATCGTTTGGTTTTTATTGTTTAGCAAATTAAAAATTTTCATTATCATTTATTTTTTAATGATTAAAAAAAAGAATGAATTAAAGTTGAATAATAAGGATGATTAAAGAAAATGTGGGGATTCATTATTTCTTCATTATATTGTAATGGGAAATAAATCGCACCCTTCCTTTTTTTATAATTAGAATTTGATGGAGGTGATTTATTAAAATTGATTTCACTTTTTGTATGGTCAATCTATCTGTGTGGTCCTGATTACATTAATACAAGTAGTCCACTTTTGTATGCTTAACGTTCATCTTGTAATTACATTGTCCATGGAAATATATTGTAAATAAAGATTGAGAATAATTTATTATCTTTATCTCTATCCAGGTCCCAGTTCAAGTTGACTTTATCAGGTCATTGAGAATAACCTAGAGAGAAATGGGATTAACTCAGGTTCCTGGATCACAGAGCGATAGCCCGCTATCCGGGCTGTACTACCACAGTCTAGAATTAAGTTCTAGCCATGGGGCTAGAGAGCAGTTAACTGCGATGGTAGTTCCAAGGCGAAAAAGGAATGTACTGTCTTGTACTTAGAGCTGTTTTCAACCTGTACGAAATATATGGTTTGAACAAATTTCTACAACCATTAATTGAATGATAAAACATATTTCGTAGTTGTACAATTTTTTTTATTATTTTAGAACTAGAATAAATAATTTGCATGTGTGTGGGTAATGATAAATTCACAATGTTGGAGTAGAAGGAGTAAAAAAAAATAATTTGAAATGGCAAGGTGTGTATGTGGTACAGTGATTGGGGTAGTCTGTGGTCTGGCCTTCGATGATCTATCCTCTTGTGAGGGAGGGAGTAGACGTCGGGGATATCGTTGGTGTGTGCCATATATACATATATCCTTACACCTTGGGGGGAATACACTGAAATTAAATACTCTACTAAAAATAAGTTGATTCAACTATGATCAGGGCTATATGCCTGTTGGGAATCTTTTATGGTTCAGACAATGAAACAACAAATAACAAGTTTACTTACAGCTGAAGTGGTTTTAAAGAATTACCCTTTATGAAAGTATCTTAAATTTATTATTTTCAAAGAGAGAGAGAAAAAATAATTAACAATTACACTTACTAATTTTGTAAACAAAACAAACACTCCTTTGTTCTCGGTTTTATATTACAGTGTTGTCAGTCCAAAAGTATTTCAAGATCATTGATTTACTATTTTTAAAACATTTTCTTTTTTTTTTCAACAATGCCATCCATGAACCACTCTTTGTACCAAGCTGACCGCCGTGCAGGAGATATCTATGATACAACAAGCCAACTGGTGTGATATACTCTGAGGTTAGGGATAAGAACAAGGGAACTTGGGAAACCTGTGTAAATAAGCAAGGTCGTAGTTCTACAAGTACCTTATACTTGGGTAGAGTTATCGATAAATGTTGAATGCTGCGGCAACATGGCCTATATCATCTCAGTGAAATAATTCGTAGATAAATATCAAATGTATTAATTTGTATCGTAGTGTGTGTGTGTGTGTTAAATATTGATTGGTCAAGTTCAAATTGTAGTTAATATATGACTATGTGCTTCATCTAGTAAATAAACACACACAACCAATTAAGTAGATAGGTATTTACACCCAAACAATTCTGTTATACTTTTTGTTTTATTTTAAAAAGCGTCTTTTGGAATATATACATATCAGGAGTTCTTTTATTTGAAATAGTTGAGTTGGATAATGCAGACATCCTAATGAACACCATCCAGGTTCAAACTAAGTTCAGAACTTCAAAATTTCCATTGTGAAAGATTAAGCTATTTATATCCTTCCAAATATGATTCAGATAATTGTAATCAAAAGTATAAGAGAAAACAATTTTACACATTCAATTACACAATTTGGTATTTCCTCAGTCCAATCGAAATGGCTACAATTCCCTCTCTTACAAAAATCCAACAAAGATCAACGACCTAATTTATTTTTTACTATTTCTGAATCTTCTATTTGAATTCAATTTCCCGAATCCATTGTATGTACCAACTTGTGTGTTACCCATCTGCAATGCTCAAAGAGAGAGAGACCTTTGACAATCCAAATCAGAATGTCGAGGGGAAAAACTCAACAAGGTTTAATCAAACCTTCTTCACGTTTCATTCTCCTAGCCTAAATAATCCGTTGAACAAATACGGATTAAAAAAAAAACACCTTGTGCGTGGAAAAAGGTATTCATCCCTTTTGTTTGAGTTTTCCCGTCAAAAAAAAGGCTTAGAGTTGTATGCGGAATGGTTAGAGAAATACAAAACCGTCGAATGTTTTCACCCTGGCGATGGTTTTACCATCCCAAAAATAAACGAATGGGTAAAATAGAGGAGTGTTTTAAAAGGGGGGAAATCGTTACCCTTTGTTTGCTTTTGGAACCACATTGGAGATAATGAGGGTGTATCCCCCTTGAGATGTACATCAGTCAATAGCGTTTGGTGTTCTTTTTTATTTTATTTTACATGTTGAATTTTCCACTTGGCTTCTTAATATGTCTTGTATACCCTTAGCGAATTCTTGCTCTTTGAAGCTGATTCGTTTACCCATTTGATTAGTCTTCTGCTTGAATAGATTTTTCTCCCCCTTCCTTCTCCTCGCCTATGCAAATCCAAACAAATCCTCCCAATAAAGTAACAGGTTACATAATCACTTTACAAATTTTTCTTTTATCCTTCCTACCAGAGAGAAATTTGCACAACTCCTCCCTTTATCTCTTCAAAAGATTATTCCAATAAGCCAGGGTTGCGAGATATTTAAACTTTTTTTTTTATTCTGTGATTTTTCAACGTTTTCTTTGGTAATAATAGCTTTATGATTGTTGTTATCACCTTATTAAATTTTATTTTCCAAACTTTATTTTTTTTATTTCTTCAATGCTTTTTTTATTCCCCCAATGGCGAAATTTCCTTTCAAAAGAAACAATTAATTTTCTTGTCAAAGATTTGATTTTCTTTCTATCTCCTCCATATTGTTATAATTTTTCACAAAGTTTTTTTAAAGGAAAGTGGAGAGGAAGAGGTTAAAGAATTTAAGGTTTTTAAATAATTCTTTTAACAATGGAACAAAATTGAATTTTAAAAAATGATTATGCAGTAATAAATTGATAAAAAAAATGTTCCCCGCCTTTTTTTATTCTCGGGGTCTCTTTAATTTCTATAATTTAAAATGAGGGGCAAAAATAAAAAGATTTATTATTATTTTTTGTTACTCAATTTTTTAAAAAAGTTTTTTTAAACAATTTTTCTGGCATTAAATAACACTAATTTTAGCTCATCTTGATGTGAAAAGTTTTAAACAATCGAATCGTGAATAATTTAGTTTTATTGATGATGATAATTTCGGAATATATTTTTTGCTCACAGATGAAATACATTTATTATCGGCGAAGAAGACATTGTAATCTAAATTAACAGCCAACAAACAGGCACTTAGGAAAAAAAAAAGAAATAATGACAGGGACATTTTAAAATTAAGCTGTTGTCGGATGTTTTTCGATAAATTAGGATTTAATCATAGAGCTTGTATTTTTGCCCCTCTCTTACAACATAGATGAAACTTAATTCTATTATTAATGTTTTTTTCTTAATGTTTTTTACTAATTTTATAAAATAAATAGTTTGTTTTCACAATATATTGTCATTAAAATAAGCGCCAAACGATATATAGATTACGCGCCAAAATTTTGGCGCGTCAATTTTTTTTTTTTTCATCTTTTTAGTTTTGGAAAAGATATTTTAATTATTACAGAGTTGTGTGATATTGATAATCTATTCATTGTTTACTGTGATAATTATACAGTTTTATACAAGTTAATTAGCAATTAGATTTATATTTATGATATTTTCATTCTTTTCTAATGCTATTTAAAGATTTTAAAATGTATTTGGCGTTTCTTATTTTATTATGATTTATCTTTTTATATATTTATTATAAAATTGAGAGTCTACATTTTTTCAAATTTTGGTTATAGAATTGTGGTTTATATAGTTATTGGAAAATGTATGGTTAACTCTCTTACTGTTTTTTGATTTTAATGGAGAATTTTGTAACATGCTATTAGGTCATATGTAAAACTGAAAAAACATATATTTAAAAGTTAATTTATTTAAAGTATTTTTCGTTATTGTCGTATATTTTGTCAATCATTATATATGTGTGTGATATAAATTTGTATCCATTTTAAATATACTAGTCCTATCGGACTTGGCTTCGCCCGGGTATATATTTCGATTGTTTTTCTATCCAATTGTTTTGATAGGGCTTCCCTAATTTTTTTTTTGTTTTAAATAAACAAACTTTCGGATCAAATATTTAACAAACATTTGAAATATTATAATAGGAAGAATATCATTGGTAAGAAGAGATAAAATTTAACGGCGAAGATTTTCTTTATTAAAGAGGTATAAGTTTGGAGAGCTTTCAGACAATAACATTCTTCTGGTATTCGTATTACATACTGTTGAAGGAAGTTATTGTCCGAAGGCTCTCTCTTAGTGTAGCCTGTAGAAGGACGTCATAGTCCGAAAGCTTGCCGATTATCCAGCACAAATAAAAGAAACTCGTCGCCATTGATTCCTTCTTCAAGATGTTGTCTGGTGATCCCTTCTCTAGTGATAGAGAGATTGACAGAGTTCATTTAAACTATGTCTCACTTCGCTGAAATACTTATTTTATTCAAATTACATATATACAACAATACACATTATAATATAATGAAGAAACACACACAATGATTTTTATTATATTGTAGCGTAGAAATCAAGTCTTTGTATATCTTGAGATGTAAGCGTATTTATTGATGACATCAGCACGACAAGTCGACAATTATCAACAACTCAACAAAACTATCTACAGCTAGGGAATCTTGAGCAAACAAGCAAAAAAATATTTTTAAGATGATTTTACAAATACAGAGTAATATATATTTTTATAATCTGTTGTATATTTTCATTGAATAATATTAAATTAAATAATAAATTATTTCTTCGCCACAATATACAGGAGGAATTAATTAAAAGAGCTCCCTCAAAAATTAGATCTAGTCATTATTTTATTTTTCAAGAAAATATATTTTATAGAAAAAATTAATACAAAATAAATTATCAATGTTTAGAGTTATACCATTGTATGAATAGGTCGTAAAATATTTGGATAGGATTTATAAACTTGATAATTTGACAATTTAACTTGACAAAATAATTGGCCACACTGAACTAGGCTTGCTTCACACTAATTGTCACTGCAGTTCGTTGATAGTTAACTCTTTCCACACCCAACACTTAAACAAAATAATTATCTACATATTGGATATGAAATATGTATTTATTATGTACCTGTAATGTAAGCTTCACATCGTGACACTATGCTCTTAATTAGAACCTTAGAATAGAGCTGAGTTTTTTTAATGAATTACATTATTTAAAAATGACGGGTTTTTTTTAGTTCTCCTGGTGAGTTCTAGAAGGTAGGTGTGTTCCCGCAATGCGTCTCCCTCCCATACAATGGAATTTAAATATAAAGTTCATGATGACCACTCCACCTGTTGAATATCCTCACCTTCAATGAAACATGACCAGCCTCGTGTGATCTGGTATTTTCTTCCGTGAAAATAAATGGAGGACCAAATCCAATACTGAATGGCTTGATAGAAGAGTTTAAGATATCATCCAGATACCTGTCACCACTTAGGGATCTTCGTTCAACCCCAGATAGGAAAGTACGACGCTCTAGCATGTGTGTGTGTGATGCCACTCTAGACCATGAAACCAGAACCTGATGTTTATCAGAACACGTCAGGAATCACACTAAAAAGTGAAACGTGGCTCATCAGTGAAAAGAATAGGAGTGCATTGATCATCAGTCCATATGAGTGTACCAGTTCGAACGTTCTCTCCTATAATGAGGCCTGAATAGAATGCGTATCTTTATATTTCTTGCATAAATCTCTCTCTCTCATTTAGTCGTCTTCGAGAAATATGGGTTCTTGATACAGAGGCTAGCTCCGCGTTGATTTGGGCAGACGTTATGTCCCTATGACGCTTGGTCGTATTATGAAATGATCTATTTGGGTCGTTGTCACATTTTTTTCTGCCTTGGCTGATTTCGAGCGTAACTCTACCAGTATCTTGAAACTGTCTCCCAAGGCTTGAAACAACCTGTCTCGCCACTTCGGATTGAGATTTCCCAGCCTCCAAAATTATTTTTTCACGTTTACTTACATAAATTTGTATATTGTTAGAAATAAATTTCTGTTTGAGATTTATTTCTAAATATCTCCTTCTTTACTCTAGATACATTTCTGAGAATTCTCACTATCTCTCTATCTATTTGACGTGTTTATAAAATAATCGATACTAACGTGCTCTTATAAAAGGAAAGGCATGTCATTGAAAAGGATGCGCAAACAAAGGGCCCTCTAACGAACGTCTCTGCAAACTTACTGAATCCGATCATTCACATCATCGGCTCGATGAGCTCTATTCATCCCCAGCAGACACCAACTGAAGATTGATAGACTTGGAAGTATTATATGATGGAGAGAGTGGAGATAAACAAGAAGAATATTAACTTTTCTACATCAGTTTTGGAAATTTCGGGAGAGAGAGAGAAAAGCCGATCTAAAAACAACAATTTCAAGCTATGATCCCCCCTTAGGTACACACCTACATAATAATTACATATTACATTAAGATTAAATTGGCTAAACCGCTGAGAGGGTTCACCACTGATGAGTCAAGCCCTCCCAATATTTATTCATCGCAATAAGGACAGTAGAAGTTTGATTTATTTGTGAAAATAAACATTCGCGTCTTAATGTTTTCATTTGTTACATATTTCATATCCCCAATAAGTAAATAATTATTTTTTAAGTGTGTTGTGTGTGTGGAAAGTGTTAACTATCAACGAACTGCAGTGACAATTAGTGTGAAACAAGCCTAGTTCAGTGTGGCCAATCATTTTTATAAATCCTGTCCAAACATTTTACGACTTATTCATACAGTGGTATAGCTCTGAATATTGCTAATTTATTTTGTATTAATTTTTTCTATAAAATGTTACTTTGAAAATAAATTGCTTAAAATCGTATTTTATTTCAAGCCAAACGACACTTTTAAAATGGTTCTCAGAATAAAAATGGCGCGTAAAATGCTTTCCCGCCAATTGGTCAGTTATTTGATCTCCGGACGTCAGAATTTGATGTCCGAAGTGGCCAGGGTCCTGATTGGTCCCTATGGGAGATCGCATTGTGACGTCACCCTCCCCCCGACCCCACCATAAATTTGCCGTGGAGTCAATTCACTTCACACATCACTGGCAGAAGATAATGATCCCCGTGGTTAATATGATCGTTTGGCCCGTTTTTAGCTGCCAGATGTGGCGGGTCGTGATTGGTCCGATGGGTGACTAACAGGTTTATTGATCGTTTTGTCAGGTTCGAACATTCTTCTGCTCTTCTTCCCATTTTCTCCGCGCTTTTTATAGAACATTTAAAGCACCGTCTGGAAACATTCGGGCATATAGAGGAGAGATGTCTGCTTGATTACAAAGATAAAACTGAATTATTTGTAGGTCAATACTAGGAGCCCCAAATTTCTCTGTAGAAGTGAACCTTGTTAGGATTCAGTTACCAATTTACACATTTCCCTGACAATATAGGTTTGTTGTTGGCCTTGGTGTTAATCTTTGTTTAGCGTTCTCCATGACAAGAAAATCATTTTATTGACTATGTTGCATATAGCTGCCCTTTTTTTTTACACTTCCTACCTTTGATCGTAGGTTTGTAAATTTGTACTTCATCTTGTTAGGTTTCTGTCGCTTCTGTTGAAACCACTGTGTATGTTGCATAATCTATAATACCATTTACATATTACATAATATATAATCAGCAATACATATCAACCAAATAGGCTGGTGTGTGTGTGTAACCTTGTTTATCTCTTCACATAAATGTTTTTTATTATTACTTCTCATTCAATTACAACGTTTTTGTTGTTGTTGTCGTTTAATATGAATACTTATATTGTTTTAATAACGAAAAGATTCAAAAAGGATAAGTTTCTTTATTTGAAAAATAAATTCGAGCTTTCGGGCGTAAGCTGCCCTTCTACAGGAATAATGGATATAATTTTAAGTAGTCATGTATTTACAGTTATAAATATTTTCTTTAAATGGTTTCTCGCTTTGGTCTTGCACAGCGCGAGTGGATCGCATACCCACGTGATTTAGTTTAAATCAAAGAAAAGCCTTGATAAAGAGAGGCGTGTTGCCCCTATATTGTTTGTTTTTATCGCAAATGTGCACGTGTGTACACGTTATTATTTTTTACCCAGTTGTTAGATAAATATATTAAAAAAGACCTTATATAATATCAATCTCTACTTTTAAACTCTTTTAAAGAATATTTTTCGTGCTTAATTTCTTTTGACTTAAATTCCATTTTCTGAAATTAAAAAGAGATGTAGCGAAGCTCCACTTGATGCCTCTTTGCATACTTGACCACGCTGAGGAGAACTAACAGACAGACGTGGTTGGCTTTTCTTGATTATTCTAGAAAGGGATATTGGCCAACTCTATTATAAGTTTTAAAAAATAAGCAGATATTTTGATATTTTTACCGATAGGTGGCAGTGTGCATCAGCAACATATAGATGCATGATCAGAGAGAAGAGTTACCTTTTCGTATTTCATAATATTATTGTATTTTGAGAACACTAGAATTTGTGTTAATATGTAAATATTTCTATTGTTTCCATTGTTGGAATATACACTTATGGACAAAACTAAAGGAAGTTTCATATTTTGATGTCAACAGTGATCTGTTTTTTTTTTTTTGAAGGAGACGTAAACAATTTTGTTCACACTGGGTTATCTCGTGTGTCTTCAATAAAGGTCACTGTAATAATCCCAACATGCATGTTTTGTCCGTGAGTGTATATAGCTTGAATATCTTGAGATTGTGAATCTTAATAAGTGAGTTAGGTTGCCATATGTGTCTTTTATCAGTTTTTTTTTTCAATAATTCAATCGACTATACTTTGATGCACGTGTGTTTTAAATTAACCCGTTGTAATGAATAGGATTGAAAGCGCCATATAAAAATACAACTGGCATTAAATTGACATTCAATTGCAATATTAAGGTTAAAATATCAGACTTCCAGGGAAAAGTTTCTTTTCAAAATCTTTCATTTCTATCTTTCGTGCAAGCCAACGCCCTTTTACAGTAGAAAACACGATGTATTTTCACTTTATTGTATCGTGTTTTCTTCTGTAGAAGGGCGTTGGCGTGCCCGAAAACTAGAGATTAAAGATTTTGAAAAGAAAATTTTCCCTGGAATTCTGATATTTTTACTTTAATATTGATACAAAGGATTATATTTTATTTAATTCAATTGTAAAATGCAAAAAAAAAAAACATATTTTTGGCAAACGTTATTACAGGGATATCTGCTACCAAAATTTTGCTGCTACTTTCAAGAATAATTATCTCTTAAAACTATATAAATAAGAGAGGAAAAACTATTCAATAAAAACGACTTTTAAAATTTCACTTTCAAATTACATAAAAATTGCTTTAAAAAAAAAAGAATCGAAAATATATTTGAAAGAATACATCAAATTACCGGTGAAAAATTGAAAATACGATATTTTACATTACCCAACAACAAATACAAAAATTCCTTCTTTATTTTTTATTATTTTCTATCGTAAACAACAGAGAGAGAGAGAGAGAGAAACTATTCCATTTCCGCGTATGTATAACAACGTCAGATAATTTCGAGCAGAAGACAATTTTAGGAAATACACTCTCTTAGAATATTATTGTTTTTTAAAAGAAGCAAAACCCCTTGAAATTGGAATATTAAAAGTAAACAAGGAAGAGACGGAATATGAGAGAAATGCATCTCATAAAAAATGCAATAATAATAAAAGACAAAAAAGAATTCCCGCCAAAAGATGGCGGTTTAATCGTGCAGACGACTCCCTAATCAATCCACAGCTGACTTTTCTCACGAGACTTTGCCAAACGACTGGCTTGCAGTTTTAAAATATGTGTCTTAGGTCATTATTTCATTTTAGAAAGTTAATTTAAATCTGGCAACGCTTCCAATATTGTTTTGAAATAATCCTTTGGTTTCGTCTTAAACTATCATATTTTTGGGGGTAATTTTTATATACATTACCTTACTTGTGTTGTTTAAATTAACACTCTTGTTTTCCTTTATTACTGACGATTTATTTATTGATAGTTTTAGAAAGGTTTGCACACATATTTGAAAGTATATAATTTAAAAATGATATGCAAATTCCAAAATATGAAGCTACCTAGCAATTCAAGAAATATTTTACAGAATGTATGCTTTCATAAATTAATGACACAATTTTTTAAATATTCTAGTTTGAAAACGTGCTAATTATATCGATAGAATGTTAGCAATATGTAATGTAAATATATGTATACATATGTAATTTTTCAATACTGAGAAAGCAACATGATAGAGCTTTCAGTCTGGAATAATGAGCTAACTATCAAAATAAAATAAACATTTGATAAGTGTGACGGAAATCTAAAGAAAACTGGTTTTGGAAATGTGCTGCCAAACATTACCTCGCAGTTTACTCATGTTTCTTCATTCATTCTAAAGTGATATTTTTACAAGACCAACGAAGGGATTGTGATGTAAATATTATATATCACATATATAAACATTATTATGATGCACTAGCGCACCATCTGTTATCAAAATTCGAAACTATTTTAAAGGCGTAAGATTCTTTTTGATATTAAACAATTTCTACTGCCCTTACTGCAATGGAAAAATTAATGAGAGGGCCTGGCTCATCAGTGGTGAACCCTCTCAACGGTTTCGCCAGTTTAATCTACCATACCGCTGTTATATTGCATTTTTGGAACTTCCTTTTATAACAGCGGTATGGTAGATTAAACTGGCGAAACCGCTGGGAGGGTTCACCACTGATGAGCCAGGCCCTCTCATTAATTTTTCCATTGCAGTAAGGGCAGTAGAAATTGTTTAATATCAAAAAGAATCTTACGCCTTTAAAATAGTTTCGAATTTTGATAAACATTATTATTTAAACTATTTTTGTGACGCGTATGTTTCTTTTTTAAATAAATTAGTTTTCTACTGCCCTTACTGCAATGAGAAAAAAAAAACAATCGTTTATATCAATAATAAGAGAGCGGCGTTGATTATAATTCTATTAATATATTTTAAAAATAATTATTATAAATTAATTTAAAAAAAAGAGATAATTAAGATATAAATTCCTTATACATCTCTGGAAAATCATTTTTCTATGTATACCTTGTCTATCATCTTCTGCAGAGGTCCAACTTTCCAAAAAACAATCTGCAATGTTTTTCTTTTTTATTCTGATATATGATTGATATCTGTTCAAAATCTCAGGCACATGATTTCTGTTTAGGGCTTGGTTAACTAGGAGGATGATGGTTTGTGATTTCTTATAGAATTTCTTAGCCGCTATCGAAAAGGCTTTTACCCGATGACACAACAAGTCTATAGTCAGAACAGAAATAATATCAATTATTTAAAAAGAAATACAAAACAAAATCTATTGATACAAAACAAAGATAAAAATTTATATCAAAAAGGTGTACCTGGATCTGTGAAAGAGAAACAATTTTTTCTCAAAATATTTCGAGGGGTTGCTCCCTCTTTATCAATTTTTTTTTTCAAAATAACTTTAAAGGTAAATCACAAATTCTTAGTTCTTTAAATTAAAGATACTTATGTCAGTGAATCTTTTTGAAGATAAAAAGATTTACTGGCCAGAGTATCTTTAATTTAAAGAACTAAGAATGCCGGCCAGGCAGCCTCTATCTTTATGATTACAAATTCTTGTAGAGCGAATTGGGAACAATAGATTGATCTAATAGTGAATTACTTCATTGTGCAATAAATTGATAAAGAGGGAGCAACAATCCCTCGAAATATTTTGAGAAAAAATTTGAAATTTGAAAAATATCTTTCTTTAATTTTTTATTAATTCATTTATATAGAATTATTCGACCGGCATCTCTCCGAATGATTGTTTGCCAAATCATAATTGTTTGTAAAATGTTATTTATTATGATATTATATTATTTTTATTATTGAACGACTTTTTTTTGACAATTTTACCGCAAATGTTTCTTCTGAACGAAAAATCGTAATTTATTTTAAGGAGAAATAACGACTATTTCTATCCTTAGGGATGAAATAAGAAAGGATGAATTGTGAAGAGTAATGATAAACGGAAATTCATACTTCATCCCAAGGATAGAAATAGTCGTTATTTCTCCTTAAAATAAATTGCGATTTTTCGTTCAAAAGAAACATTTGCGGCAAAATTGTCAAAGGTCGTTCTACAATCACAAGCCGCATTATATTGTATTATAAATTATCATTATTACTCGTGATAATATTACTATCACTATATCATCTACATAGCCATTTTCTGCTTCCAAAATATCCAACTTTATATCATCTTAATTTTCATTCCGATAGGTCCAATGGTATGGAAACGTATGAAGAAACAAACACAAGCAACTATTTCTATTTGATTTCTATAGATTCTATTGATATTTAAACATTTATTGTCCTTTATTAAATTATTTATACCTTACAATTTCAGTTTAAAATTGTAAAGGAAACGCATGAAGAGATATTAGATACCTATTTTAATGAAGTTTTTCTGGAACAGATATTAGGGAAATATGTTAATATGAAAATAGCAACGTTCTTAAATAATATTATAAAGATGTTAACAAGATCTACGACAAACATAAAACGCTAGATAAAGCACTAGAATGAACCTATAACGAAGCGGTATACGCTATATATACATATCTACCTAGTTGCACTTAATCTTGCTTTTATCAGAAGATCCATTAAAATAAAAGCAAACGACGATACACTTTCCAGAATATCATTTCTCTCTAAGCCTATTAAATCCCTCCAATTTTTTTTTTCAAATATGTGTCTTAATATATATTTTCAATTTCGTGCTTCATAAAATATTTAGAGTATGCTTCAATGAATTATGCGAATTTAAAAGCAGACGCTATACGAGGAGAGAGAGAGTTTGGAGAGGCAATTACATTTGAAGGAACAACAAGCATATCCATTAGGATGTAGTCCTTTTCCCACGGGAGCTCAGAATCTTGCAGAAAACGTCCCGAAGGCAACACTTCCATTACCTACCCAAATGTTAGGCCTAATTGCCCGCTGTCGGTTAATAGACCGTGCCAGTTTAAACAGAGGATATTTTAAATCGTATTGAATTTCTCTCCAAACGACATTGTGAGAGGTCATCGTTTGGCGACGGAAATATTTTGAATTATTTGCAATATTTTAAAGTTTTTATATATAATATTTAAGTGTTAACATAATATATAAAGGATAAAACGTATGTATATGACCCGGATTTCGTGTAATATATTATTTCAACTTATTTTTAGTATATTAAATTTATCGTTTGCTCATAATATCGTAATGATTTTTTTTTCGTTTGGCGATAACTATATTTTTATTTCAAATTTTATTTAATGTGTGTGTGTGTTTTTATATTGTATGCAAATATGTGAATAAATCAATACGAATTGTAATATAATAAACGGGGCGTTGGATAACTAAATAAGAAAATTTGTATATGTTAGAAAAAATTAATAAATCAAAATCTTTCGAAATAATTAAAACAGGTAAATATGATTAAATTGATCAAAATCCAGATAACTATAAAACTTAGCGCATTGCAGATAAGTTTCCAAAGGTATATATGAAGTCGAAATAAATAAGACTTTTCTTAGATTTTCCCCCTTTTTTTAAATCCCCATTTTCTATGTTATTACAAAGGAAACATTGGAATAGATTTAGTAACCTTTTATTATATTTAGCTACGCGCAGTATAAGAAAAACCTCAGGACAACGAGGAAAGCAAAAAAAAAAGCGAACTAGATTGATATATAATATTATAGCGTGTTGCTGAAAAATTTTCTTTGTTTCAAAATCCAAATATATTTCACAACCACGAATATTTACTATATTTACATATTAAAAATTATAAGTTATTTATACCAATTAGTTTATTGAGTAAAAAGAAAAACATTCGCGTATAAATAATATATAATTTTGAATACAAATGGCCCGCTTCTATCATGTAATTGACGTTTACATATATGAAGAAAGCAGTTTTATTCAATAAAATAATCCCATGTGTAAATATCAACCTGAAAATTTCGTAAAGCTAGAGAGAGATTTGTGAATTAAAGATTTTGAAAAGAAACATTTCCCTGGAAGCCTGATATTTTCACCTTTAGCTATATATATTACATACATACTTACATACATATACAGTGGTACCTCGACATACGAGCGCCCCAACATACGAGTTTTTCGAGATACGAGCTGACGAGCAAGTGATTTTTTGCTTTTAGTTACGAGCGAAATTCGAGATACGAGTTCGGTTCGGTAGTAACACTAAGTCGCGCCATCACGATCAGTTAGCAGCGTGCTTCCGCTGTGATAAGTTGTGTTTTGTGTTCGCGTTTTGTGTTGCGTTTACACATTTACAGTTTTAGTTCATTTATTTTTATAACCATGGATCGGAAGAAATTTTGTAAAAAGTCAAGTGCTAAGAAAAAGATGATGAGTATTGAATTAAAACGTGAAATTTCTACATGTGAGATAAAGGAGATCTTAGGAATGTAGGAGAGAGTTTCACAGTTCGTGGAAAAAAAAAAACACCCAGAAAAAGTTGCAACAGGTCGTGCATCTGACCTTTTTAATGACACTTGCCTAACTCATTTCCGGAACATTCTGAGAAGGAGGAAGAAACAAACCTCCTTGGACATGTTTTTTTCTAAACGGCCTACAGGTGAAAGCGAGAAAAATGTAGCGAAAAAGGCAAAGACCAGTGAGGATATCTAATTTATTTCTTTACATTCTCTTTTTTGTTTTTGTGCAATAAATATTTGATATTTATAAATACGTTTTTATTATTTAAAACCACGTAACAAAAATAACTTGGGTGACATTTTGGAGGTTGGAACGGATTAATGGTAGTTCAATTGTTTTGTATGGGGAAATTTGCTTCGAGATACGAGTAATTCAAGATACGAGCAAGGTTGCGGAACGAATTAAACTCGTATGTCGAGGTACCACTGTATACCTAATTTAACTACGTATATTACATAAATGCATTACGTACCTACCTCAGCTACATATTTAAAAAAGCAGTTAGTTTTCTTATGATGCATTAGCGCGCCATCTGTTATGAAAAATCGAAACTATTATAGACGCGTATGATTCTTTTAAAAATTAAACAATTATTATAATTGTATGCATTTCTATACTGTCCTCAAAGCTAGTTCATCTAAAATACCCATTCCAAGAGTCTAGCATCAGTATCACTATAAAAGGAAAACCGAAAAATGCAATATAACAACGGTATGGTAGATTAAACTGGCGAAACCGCTGGGAGGGTTCACCACTGATGAGCCAGGCCCTCCCATTAATTTTTCCATTGCAGTAAGGGCAATAGATATTGTTTAATCTTTAAAAGAATCATACGCGTCTATAATAGTTTAGAATTTTCAAAGCAGCAAGAATTGACAACTTGCGCTCTGATGATTTCTGCGAGAATAAAAGGCAGATCATTATAGTTCCAGTGGAGAAATTCATCAGGGAATTAAACAAAGTCACGCGACATCTCTTCAGTTGAGCTCTATTGAGATTTCTGTGGACCACTGGTACCTCCGAGTATAGCAATACGCTAGGCTAGGTTAGGATAAGTTAGTTTAGGATAGTTTTTAGGTAAGGCTGATTTATAAATATAGCTTTTTTTTGTGTGTGTACCGTGTGTAGGCACAGAGCGCCGAATAATACAGTCGCCGAAGGTCCGCTGAGATATCACCCTCTATTGGCTACACTAGTTCCCAAGGAAGGTGTGTGTGTGACGCCAAACTGTTACAATTTTTTGAAAATTGAATTATTACACAAAAGCCACATTTTGAAATTTAGACCTAATACTTTTTGATATTTTGACGAATGGTCAAATTCAAGGTCAAAAGGGAAGTATTTTGAAGCTAATGTTTTGGTTAAATTATTGCGCTGATCTTCAGAGGTTTTCAAAGAGAGAAACCATTTCTCGTCGCAAAAGTTGAAATTATTTTGTCGTTCTTATTTGCATAGAAACAGCGCTGATGACACTTTAAAAGAGCGATCTTTCAGATTTTTATTCAATTTTATTCAATTCGTGTGGCGGTCTTTTGTCGAGTTTTTTTACCTTTCGATTCGAACAGCTGTAAAGTGGCCGAGACGTTGATTTCTTCAGCAACGTGTTGTGTGCGTCTGCTCGGATTATCATCTTTGAATGATGCGTCCACCGTATTCAGAAGTTCTCTGTGCGCTTAGAACATTTCCACTTGTTTCCACAGCGTTGTGTCCAAGTTTGAACGCATGAAACAAAATTATTCTTGTTTTTTTAAAAGTATTTGTTGATATCACGCAAAATATAAGTTACATAAAACATTTTTAAATTAGTTCCCGACGTTTCAGTGACTCCCTGTCATTCCCCTGAGAAGAGCGAGTCACTGAAACGTCAAGAATCGATTAAAAAATTTGTTGATGTAGTTCTCCAAACAAACTTCCAACCAAGAAATGATCTTCAAAACAAAATCAGAAGAAATATGGGCATTGAAAGATATATAGCGAAAATATAGACTTTAAAAAAATATTATATAAGATGAATATAATATAAAGAAAATAAAGTCTCCAGGGCTAAGTTTCTTGCTCAAATTTTTATTCTCTAGCTTTCGGACCTGTCAGTCCTTCCACAGGAGTTCCACAAGATGAATATTTGCAAATATATATTTTTATTATTATTGACCATAAATGAATGGAATCAGCAATTATCTTTTGTATCGACCCAATATATACGTTTAGCTCGATGCCAATGACCAACTTATCATTTTGTTATACGGTTGAAGTTTAATTTTGTCATCAGAACAAAGGTTGAATTATTTGGGAACTGAATTAACCGTTTACAAAATAACTATATAACAATTTACTATCTTTCACCTTTTTGAATGAATTTTTCAAAAAGATAAATTTCTCTCTCATCCTTCATTTCTTTGCAAAGAAATTTTCACACAAAAATAAATTTAAAAAAACATCTCTAATAGATGTTTTAAAATTAATGTCGTTAAAAAAATCTTTAGGGTTTTAAACCTAATCACCATAATTCATTACTAATAAAAGTAAATTGTTAATTAGCGATGATTAAATATGCCTTAGTAAAAAGGTTAATCACTTTGATAAAAACTCACACAAGATCGACTTGTAATAATTAATTCAAATTTTCTTCTGCTACGGGATAACGGTCGGTGAAGGATGTGTTGCCATCTAGTGGAGGTTATTGGAAGCTTTTATGGGACATTTAAATTAACGTCATATAAACCTTATTTCTAAAATAATTCTTATATGTATAATTATGATAATATATAAATAAATTTGTAATTTAATTTATGCATTTAATTAAAAACATTATAAAGTAATAAATTATTTAACTATAATATAATTTTGTGTATTCATTAAAGAGAGAGAGCATTGCAATAGGGTATTTTAGTAAATATAGAGAGAGGGAATGTAAAAATTACTCTTTTTCTTGAAAATAAATATTTTATTTTTTCTTCATAGTTTTCAAGAAAAAAAAATATATATATGTTGTGTGTGTGAATATATGCATATTAGAACAATAGTTTGTTATACGTATATGCAACAATGAAATTGGAGACTATCTAAACCACATTCTTGAACTTGCTTCATGTTTTTATATTCTTTTTAAAATGAAAATATTTTTTTAAAAGACGTTATGTGTGATAACGGTTAAAGTTTAAGCTAGTCATCAACTAAGAGTGGGAATACATATGGGAATTGTGTTGGATGAAACTATTTATTTGGCATATTACTCCAAAACAAATATTTTAGTATAAAACAAAATGTTTACTTTAAAAACACTTCAAATAAGAAATGGGAGCATTAAAACACGAATGTTTCCTTTACACATAAAACAAACTTCTACTGTCCTTAATGCGATGAAACTATTGGGAGGGTTTAGCTCATCAGTGGTGAACTCTCCACAAGCGGTTTTCGTAATTTAATCCACCAGACAGCTTCTTAGAGCTCTAATTGTGTATTGAACGATTCTGTTTATATATGCTGCAATGAAGGGTGGAATCTGAGAAAAGGTATTTAAGCAAACTATGAACATAAGCTTTTTAGGACAGTAGAATTTACATATAAACATTTGCATAGTGCAAAGCTCTTCCGCAACCAATATGGATAAAGTCAGTAAGGACAGTAGAAGTTTATTTATGTGTAAAAGAAACAATTGTGCTTTAATGCTTCCATTTATTATATATAAATGGCGTGTTTTGGCCTTATAAACACATTAAATATTTCCATGTACTAGAGCGCCATCTGTTATCAAATTATAAAACTATTTTAGAGGCGTAATATTCTTTTTAAAATAAAATTTCCATCGCAGTAAGGACAGTGGAGATTGTTTTATTTTAAAAAGAATATTACGCCTCTAAAACATTAAATATTTGATAGAAACGATTAAAGGGAAAGACTCTTCTAGTAAGTTATATCAATTAAGGAGGATCAGAAGATGAGTTTCTTTTATTGATTGAATGCTACGAGCTTTCGGGCAAAAGCCCTGTCGAAATGTCGAAGGGCTTTTGCCCGAAAGCTCGTAGCATTCAATTAAATATTTATTTTGAAAATATATTTAATAAATATTTATAAACACAGACTCTAATGTATACGCTAATAACCCTAGAGTAGCTATCTCCTTGCAATATAAAA
>CP092868.1:5328671-5407379 GCA_030710605.1 Cordylochernes scorpioides | reverse complement strand
TAGGAAGAAGATCCTCTAAAAAAAGAATGGGAAACTCCATCCGTAAAAGAGAAATCCGAGGAAGGATCTAGCAACGCTGACAAGGGCAGGCATTGAGCGCGTGAGCATGCGCACTGATAACGCCGGAAGTGAGGGTACAAGGCGTCGTCTGTCATTAATTAGGTAGAGGGGTGATTAGCGCGGCAGCTCAGATGTCCTCTGCTCTTTGAACCCACCGCCCCAGCCGCCAGAGCGAAAGGGTTTAGGATGCTCTTGAACGCTATAAATGTCGCCCCTCAGTGCATCGCCAACTTTTTTAGCGGACTCTTTCTGGTCCCATTAACCTCGCTTTTATCATCGCGTCTGGCGTGTAATGGCGTTTGGCTGCAATTACATGGTTACATACAGACCTTAGATACATATCTATTACCACAATTGCATATTTGTATACAGCTCCTAGCTGCATATCTTCCTCCATTGTTATAATTTTAAGGTTGTGTACGAACCTAGCTACATTTCTTCTTCCAATTGGAGCAATTACATGGTCGTATACAGATCCTAGTTGCATATATCATACACCTAATGCACCCTTGGTGCAATTACATTGTTGCATATGGTCTCTAGTTGCATATTTTTTTCAATTTTGGTGCAATTTATTGTCGTATACGGCCTTCCCTAGTTGCATATAACTTCGCTTGTTGCAATTACATTGTCGTATACGGTACCTAGTGGCATATATCTTTGCATGTTGCAATTACATTGTTGTATTCGGTGGCTAGTTGTATATATTTTTCATTTTGTGCAATTACATTGTCGTATACGGTCCCTAGTTGCAAATATATTCGCAGGTTGCAATTACATTATTGTATATGCTCCCTAGTTACAAATATCTTCCACTTGATACAATCACATTGTTGTATATGGTTCCAAGTTGAAATATATTTTCTGCTTGTTGTAATTACATTGTCGTATATGGTCCCTAGCTGCATATGTCTTTCACTTGGTGCAATCACATTGTTGTATATGGTTCCTAGTTGCATATAATTACTGCTTGTTGTAATTACATTGTCGTATATTGTCCCTAGCTGCATATATCTTCCACTTGGTGCGATCACATTGTTGCATATGGTCCCTAGTTGCATATCTTACACTAGCTGCATATATATTTTGTATTATATATATATACTTATGAAAAATATAGGCTCTGCCTTCTGTAAAGCACATATGCTCCTGGTTAGGATATGCCATTTTTAATATATATACTTATATACACTTACATATATACTTATATTTTGTAATATTTATGTTTGTGGCTTTTATTATTTTAGCGTGTGGTAGTCGTGGTAATGAAGTAACAGTTCTTTATAATGTCGTTTTCTCGACCTATTTTCTTGGTGACTCTTCGCTGTCGTGTTGACTGTGACAGTTATTCCTACCACTGACCGGTTGACTTATCTGGTAATTCGGCTTGCCGCTTGGGATCATGTCAATCTGTTGGATTCTCTTCCTCTTCTACCAGTCACCCTACCTACTGAACCATCCTGTATCAAGCATTTCCTTATTATAACGGGTATTAAGAAATGTCATCTCTACTTTATCTATTCAATTATACACACTCTTCCTTAATCAACTTTCAGATTTTTTTATCAGTTAATTGTTGAAAGTGATTGTTTCAAAATTTAGATAGAAATTTTGCTGGGTAGATATTGATCCATAAAAATAAAAGTAATGTCAAATTATATTGGCAAACATTTTCAGTTTTTTTTTTTTTATCAGTTTTTAGCGGGAAGAATGTTGTCTGTTAGTGAACCAATCTCTCACGTCATTGGACGAATGTGGCCATGTCTGTATATAAGAGGGGACTAAGGGAATGCGAGGGAGGCCCAGAGCGAGGAGAATTGGTGTGGAGACGCTTAAAGTGTTTTTCTACGTGATTTTTCCGTGTCTCTGGATCTCTTCGCATCCCGGTGTGACCCCAGTCCGATCCCTACCAACGCTACAATAAAGATAAGTACTGTTTTGTTTTTATTTTACCAATCGCGAGTTTTATTGACTTCCTTCTTGTTGTTGGTGTTGTACTCTTGAGTGTACGCTTTTCTGTGTATTAAGTTACATTTACTTTAGGCCCTAGTATATTCCATTTTTTGTGAGGTAACCCGTAATAGTAACTTTTGTCAGTAGCCTTTGCCGTTAAATCAGACGTCAAAATTACACGCCATAACCGTCACTGTAAACTAGCTGGTGTTGTGGCTTTGTCACCGACTCGAGTTCGCTACTGGTCAATAGATGGCGTCTAGTTTTGACCGCTTCTTAGAGCTCTAATACTGTATATTGGATGATTCTGCTTATATATGCTACACTGAAGGGTGGAATCTTAGAAATGGTATTTAAGAAAACTTATGGAAATAAGTTTTTAAGACAGTAGAACTACATATAAATATTTCAATCACAGTAAGAACAGTAGAAGTTTGTTTTGTGTATGAAAGAGATATTCATGCTTGAATGATTTCATTTTCTAAAGATGGCGCATTATTACTTTGTTTTAGTTTAAGAATTATTGTTCTAATTTTCTATACCTCACACATTTGTTTTATGTGGAGTAGGCAGGCTTTATTCCCATAGATGTTTTCTCAATCCTAGAATTTTGCCAGCTTAAACTTGGACCTTCTAATAAACGATGTGAAAATTCAATTAGAAACCTCAAAAATGTTTTGAATTTTAATTTTAAAATGGCCATCGACCATTGTTGTCATGTGACTAGCTAGTGATCTAATTCTGCATATCTTTTATATTTGCATATTGTCTGAATATACATGCTGAAAGGTACAACTTTCTTAATTCATGATAAAATTGTGAAAAATGTTTCTGGATGCCCTGAAAATGTAAATAGACATATTCCATAACATTGTTAAATTACACATCAATTTTAAAATTTCAGATGTAAATATCCACGCTGCGCGCGTATGTTTTTGTAAATATGATATAGTCGATGTTTTATTAAGTCCGTTGAAGAGCGATTATTACTTGAAAGCTAGCGTTTTGTAATAAAAAGAAACTCATTGTGAGAAATTATTTTGTAATTTTACAACTTTCTTAAGCTTGTTTTTTTGGCTATGTATTTTTCAAAGTAAAAAAAAAAATCAACAAAACGAGTCTGTTGTCAGATAAAAGCTGCCGATACTCTGTCGGAAATTTCGTGTCAAAAGATAAGCTGTTAAAAATGAAGCCGAAAGAGATAGTTTGTTCGTTTGACCTTTAACACAGATCTCTTTTAGCTGTCCTCAAAATGGATCAAAAAGAAAAGCCGCCCAAAGGTCAGTCCGTCCAGGAAATGGAAGAAATCTGAAACCAGCTGTGAACTCTGCCGATTCTCTATGAGCGGAATGTTGTTTCCAAGGTTGCCGGATCCTTCGAAGATATTTGAGAAGAGAGAGAGGGAGGGTCACGTGATAGGTCACGTGGCGCTAAATGGTCCTGAAAGGCATCGTCTGTCTGGAATAGGTCATCCATGCAGACGACTCTTTTGAATCCTGGCGCCGCTCACTTTTCTACGAAATATCTATCTGAAATCTCCTTGAGTGTGGCCAGTTCTCTTTCTTTTTTTTCTTATTTTCTTAGAATTCTGGTGTGTATATTATATATCTCTATCTGGTACGCTCTTTAGATAATTGGCAATTATATATCTTTTTTTTTTTAATTGGAGTATGAGTGTATGTTGGGTTTTAGGTAATGTGCGTTCTTTAGTAGAATTTGAAACAAGCGTTTTCTAGAACTCCTTTTTTTCTCCCTCTCTAAGAAATCTGTTTTGTATGTCTTCCCTTTTGATTATTAAAGTTAATTAACAGAGTTTCATTATATTGCCCTGATTAATATAATATAATTAATTTATTTAATAATGCTATTTTTAAGTAATCTTATTTTATTTTATTCTTTTTATTCGTTAATTTCATTTATTATATTACTTAACACGGCACAATGGCATTGACTATTTTCACATATTAAATCTATTTTGATAATTATATTTTAAAATTGATTAAAAAATAAATTAGGTGTCAGAAAAGTCTTTAAAATGTTTTTTTTTTCACTAATCCATAAACACACACCTCCTTAGACATATAAATATTTATAACAAAGTTATATAAAATAAATTATAACATAAATATTTAAGTTATATAGAAATAGGGCTTGCAAAAAGATTATTAAATCTTGTAAAATTATATCATTTACAATTTACACGTAAAACTTTATAAAATCTAAATTGAAAAACGTTTAAACTTTTTTCAATTGAAAATATTCGCATAATTTTCTATTTATTAAGAATTAAGTTTTTTAAATTAATTTTATAAATGATTTTTGTATTCAATTCATTACAACTTGCAAAATTATTTGCATCAATTATATTTTCCATTCAACTATCCTCCATTTCTCTGACTTATATACCCATAGAAAAACTTTTACATCGCCGGTCGTTTTTTTTTTTGTTTTTTTTTTTGTAAGGAAACAGGCAATTTTATTAACATTAGGTTATCTCGTGTATCTTCAATAAAGGTCACTGTAATATCTTTCAAAGTTATTTTCTGAATCCCGATATACATGCTAAAAGATACAACTTCCTTAAGTGTTGTCCATGAATATACTTTTAACATGCCTAGTTTCTTTCCCAATTTCTCGAGAATTATTCATTCCTGTTCCTGCCATATTATTGTTTTTTCCATTTTCCTGAAAATCCATATTTAAAATGTTTCCTATTTTTATTTCTTCAATGCCATTTTCCAAATCAGTGCCCTCACCAGCTTCCTATTTAACTCTTGACTAAGCCTTTCCTTTAGCAGCTTCTTTCCTTTGAGATCCTTTTTCCCATTGAAATTTAGTGTTTATTTCTAATGTGCATTTACCATCCTCCGATATATAAAGAATTTAAAATATAGGTTTTGCAATTTTACGAAAACTTTTTACACTTTAATAAAGTGTAAAATGTTTTTATTAGAGTGTAAAATGTTGTTATTAAAGTATAAAATGTTGTTATTGAAGTATAAAATGTTGTTATTAAAGTATAAAATGTTGTTATTAAAGTATAGAATGTTGTTATTAAAGTGTAAAATGTTATCTTAAAATTGTATAAAACCTATGTATAAACTTATTATTGTATTTTTATACATTTATATACTAATAATAGCGAAGCATAATTAATAAACATTCATTATTTATAATAAGAATCTAACAAATCGTATGAAATTTAATACATTTGAAAAATAAATATAAAAATATATTTTAAAAGTGATGGTGTCTGTTTACAAAGAAATTTTATAATTTTTCAGTTAAAAATTAAGTTATACACAATTTTTAAAAATATTACACACATGCCATTATGAGAACGCTAATTTATATTTGTGAACTGCTATTTATTTTTTATTTTATTAAGGACACATACATTTTTGGTTTTTAATAAGGACACAGTTTTTATTTTTGTGCATATATCATAGTTTTACACTTTTTTTTTAAGACAAATATTTTTAGGATATAATATCAATATTTATATGTTTATTAGAGACTATTTTAAGATTTTTATTGTCGACAATTAATGTCGAAATTTTAAAATTTTAAAACCTCACTTGATGTGTGTAAAATCACTTTTTTTTGTTTTGAATAATATTAAGAAATCGAATTAAAATATTTTTTGGATTTGAGAAATATAAAAAAATCGATTTTCGAATTGAATTTTTTTAAATTTAAACTCTCCTATATAGTAACCCTTATACCAATTTTATTAAAAAAAAAAAAACTCGTTTCCATTTAAACTACGATGATTTTGATCAGATATTAAATATGATATCATAGCAAAGCCAACGTATGGTAAGTGTTAAGAGTTTTTTTAGAATTTTTCTAAATAGAGGAAAGTTTCAATATGAACATTTTAATTTAAATCTCGTAAATGTTATTATTTAACTTTATAATTTTGTTATTATATTTAATTTCTTAATATTATATTTCAAAACTATTTTCAAATAAATTTTTAAAATATAAATAAATGTTCATTGATGCGAACCTTTTATGCAACCCTGCGACATTGTATTTTGTGTAACAGACGATTCATAATTGTAAATATGTTGGGATAAATGATAAGTTTTAAATAATTTTAATTGCTGTGAGAGATAATGAAATATATTAAATCAATATTTCGAATGAAACAATATTGAAAAGTATACTCATATTAGCAATGCGAAAATAAAATTCTATAATTTACGTTGAAGTTTTAAAAGCGAAGCCATTGTGTGAGTACTCCATTTTTTAATTTTCAAAATAATTATATAATAAATTACTTAGCTTTTAAAATCGGTTAGCCGATAGTAGATTTGAAATGTTTTAATACGAAGAAATAGATATTATTTTTAAATATTATATATTGAAATTAATTTTTAATAAACTTGATATCAATATTATTTTCTTTTTTTTTTTTTGTTTGGCAAACGAAATTAAAATAAGACTCATTTTTAATGGTAAATTTAATGCAGTCGAATAAATAAAATTATTCTTTTTATACGCAAAAATCTAATGTAAATTGTTTTTAAAAATATATTTAAAGCTATTGTAATTATGTGTTTTCATATATTCAAAAGAAACACTAAAAACAAAGTGTAAATTAAATTAAGATAATAGAATTTTATATGATGCATTCGATGCATTTTTGATGCTTTTAAAATACACACACAACCCATTTTATTAATTAATAGATAAATGAGAAATAATTTTTTATTAACCTCTATTAGTTAATTAGTAATAAATAGGTGAATTTTTTTTTAATTTTAAATTTGGCCAACACACGAATGATTATAATGGAAAATATTACTAATTTATCAAATAATTATACAAAATTAATGCACAAACTTTGAAATCCATTTGACATTCCATTAGAAGACTCACTTATGAACAAGATTAATAATTAATTGTGATTTTTTAAGAAGGAATTTTTAGTGCAGGGATAAAAAAAAAATGTGGGGGGTAGGGAGCTATTTTTTTTTCTAACTGATGAAAATTTTAAAAATTCTCCCTCATGGGCAGAAAAACGTTCGTATGTTCATTCAATTAGGGCTTCAATTATTTGACGTATTGATTAGTGATGAGGTAGTTATTTTTGCGTAATTAAAAAATATTTTTGTTTGTATTCGATTACATTATTAATAAGGTTAAATTTTTGATGGAAAAGACTCACCCTTTTTTTCCTTTTATGAGATATCAGCTTCAATAAAATAAGGGGAGAGAAAGATGAAAATTAATAAATTAAACGTGCATACGGCAGTCATATTAAATTACATTTCCCCTTTCTCGATATTATTTTTATTATCTTTAATGGAGAAATACCATTAAAAGAAATAATTGGATATTCAATTTAATTATAAGAAATGAAAAGCTTACGGAGATGAAAATTTAATTAGCTTTCTAAACTTTTTCATCAAAATTAAAACGTCAAAAAGAATTTAAATGAGAAGCCTTTTCGCTTTGTTTTAATTGGCTAATAATTTGAAATGTCTTTATGGAGAATTTAAAATTTCGTAAAATAACTAATTTATATATATCTCATTAAATATACCATATTTATTCTTCCGCGTATTTCTAAAGGTAAAAAAACGAATATTTAATACATAAATGTATTTATTATATGTAAAGCGCTGATTAAATTACGATTCAAATGTATTTGATTAAAAATGGGTGTATGATTAATTAATTGGTATAGGAATATAAATTTAATAATGAATAACGTTTTTTTTTTTAAATGGATTCCTCTATTATAATTTAATTAGTTTAACCCGGTAAATAATAGATTAGCTTATAATATTTGGCTTTGGTTTTTTGTATTCTAAAATTTGTTAATTTTATTTTTAATCGAATTAAAATTGCAGCGTCGTATTTAACCACATAAAATGATCAACACGCTGGATATATTTTATTCTTTTCTAAAGATACCCCCAATATCAATAACAAACAACAACCTATAATTCTGGAAGCTCTTATAACCAAAAGCCACCAATCTATCAATAGATGCATTGAACAATCTGATATTTATGACAGCCTGTTTCCTGTAAATTGGAGCATAATTTGTAGCATATTGATTTTTATTTGAAAGTGGTCACATCTGCCGATTTTTTAAACTTTCATTTTATTTTCTTTTTCTTCATTTTATTCTCATTTGGTGTCATTTGAAGATATGTCACTTTGTACAGTTATTTTACCATATATATAATCATTAATAATTAACACAAAGCAATAACGCGCCATCTATACATATAAAATGAAGGAATTTAAAAACACGAATATTTCTTTTATACATAATACAAACTTCTACTGCCCTTACTGCGATGAAAAAATATATTGGGAGGGCTTGGCTCATCAGTGGTGAACCCTCCCAGCGGTTTCGCCAATTTAATCCACCAGACCGCTTCTCAGAGCTCTAATACTGTATTGGACGATTCTGCTTATATACGCAGCCTCTTAAGGATGGAATCTCAGAAATGGTTTTCAAGAAAACTATGGACATAAGCTTATAGGACAGTAGAATTACATTCAAATATTTGCATCGAGCAATGCTCTTCCGCAAACAATAAAGTCCAGTTAGGCATAAATTAACACAAAGCAATAATGCTGCGTATATAAGCAGAATCGTCCAATACAGTATTAGAGCTCTGAGAAGCGGTCTGGTGGTTTAAATTGGCGAAACCGCTGGGAGGGTTTACCACTGATGAGCCAAGCCCTCCCAATATATATTTTCATCGCAGTAAGGGCAGTAGAAGTTTGTATTATGTGTATAAAAGAAACATTCGTGTTTTTAAATTCCTTCATTTTATATTAATAATTATGGAAAACAGCACAGACAATAGGCGCAAAACAGATGGTGGATACAACTTGAAGAAAGGTCGAATCTTAATCTCCACTTTATATAGATAATTGTTATGTTTACTTCTGTTTACCCATCTGGGAGAATTCTGTATGGGACGGGTGTCCTTAATAAAGGCCTTTCATTGTTGTATAATCATTATTAATTCTACCTTTTATTAAAATTAGTCTTTCGCATAATAATCCGTTTTATTTTTCCCCAGTAATGGAGTCCAGTAATTTCATAACTTAATGCAGGATATATATAATAAATTCAATTTAATACAGTAGTAGGAGACCTGTCTGGAAATTAAAATGGCAAAATCGCTGAGAGGATTTACCACTGATGAGCCATACATACTCTCTCTCCCTCTTTCAATTTTTATTCGTTGCAGTATAAAGGCTGTGGTAGAAATGTTTTCAAATTATATATATATTTATTTAAAAAGGTAAAAAATATCGTTCAAATATTTATAATTTTCAGCGATAGAGGACACTAAGGTTGATAATGCTATGAAATATTTGAATGGGTTATGCCTAATATTTATTGACTCCTAATGAAGAAATAAGTAGGCCTGTATAAATTATATGGATATAAGGTATATTTTCCTGTATATATTTTTATTTTATTCTAACCTATTTATATAGTATACATATGTTTTTATTTATTTGTAAATCAAATGTGATCGCACCTTAAACTGGTTTAAAGAGATCGTATCCATTTACACATATACAAGACAAGCAATAGAATTTACATCATGTAATTATACAAGGTATGTCTCAAAGAAATGTTCATACTTTTTATAAAATAGCTAGAAACATGTACACACTCTTGAACAAAACTTAAGGAAGTTGTACCTTTTAGCATGTATATCGGGACAATAACTCTAAAATATATTCTTATTTTCTTTGCGGCTAGATAAAACGAGACAATTTTACTATTTCCCAAAGAAAGACGTGCTCATATCACAAACTTACATTACTTATTAAAATATAATACAATAAAGATAGATAAAATTGAAAATTTAACCTCATTTTAATATTTAAATTTTCCTACATATAACCATCTAGCTTCTTTGTTTAAGGTAGGCCCACAAATGTGAAGCTAAAAGGGCTACTTAAAAATATATTCTTCAATAAAAGGGGGGAACTGTAAAAAAATGTGGTCCATTAGCGAAAGAGTAGATGATGATAAAAAAAAAAGGTCGTAGTTTCTCAGAGTAGCTTGCGATCATAAATTACGGGGTCTCCAAGAATCTTAATTCATCATCATTTTTCTCTCCTGATGAAACCATCAACCGCTTCATTGCCCGCCACATCCTCCGCCCATTAAATTTACTCGCACAAGACATCCAGGGTTACCAGGTACCTTTTTGACTTTATGGTCGCTCTCTATGAATTTAAATATATATATATATATATAATAAAAATTTAATGGCAGTGATGTATACTTAAAATATATTTATTTTATATTCATATTATAAAATTAATATTAGTTACAGAGAGATAGGCTAAAGTAAATTATATATTAGAAATTATATATTATTTTTATATTCACTAAAAGTGTGGAACTTCTCCTCTTAAAATACATTAAAACAAAGTATTTTGATTATCATTTTAGTGCAGAATGCAAATTTGGTGATAAGGAATGTAGCACAGTACCAGCTTTGGTAAATTCAGACAAAAACCAACCTGTACTTTTACACGATATTATTTTTGGTATTATTGTTATAAAATGCTGATTACTAAATCAAACTACATAAAGAGGATTACTTTTATTTTTATCATCTAAACAAAGAGAGGAGTGAGACATAAAAGTAGAATGATAATCATTTTACATTCATACATTTTGATTTAAAATATTCATCTTTATTCATTTTTATTATTTGTGTTAATGTATATAAGTTTTTTACCTTAATAAATTTGAGATTTAATATATTGGAACTAAGGTAGAGTGGGCTTTACCTAGAGACTGTACAGACAAAGCGGACAAGAGTTATTAAAAGTTGATTGCAAAATTTCATTCAGCAAAAGTGTCAGCGCGCTATAATCACTTAATAGTTAAAGGCAACTACCTATAATGAATACAGATTTTCAGTCTGATGACGGTTTTCAAAAGGAGTAAAGAAGCACGGTCCAATGACACAAATACTAGCATCACGGTAGGCTACAGTGCACTGACAGAGATCATGACAACGACTGAGCACAGAGCTCTGTCAGAGATTACCGCAGCTGATCAATGAAAGAGACCACGGTCCGCTTACAGAGATCACGACAACGGCCGAGCACGGTGCTCTGATAAATATCACCGCGGGATAAAACGGTTCACTGACAGAAACCAACGCTGGAGAAAACGGGCTACTGACATGCCACTACGGCTGATCAATGTTAGAGATCGCAGTCCACTGACAGATATCACCACAGCACAGCACAGTCAACTGACAGAGACCATGGGACGCGCAATGCCAGAACCCTCCACGGTCCATTGGCAGAGATCACGGGATGAGAAATGCCAGAACCAACAAGGTCCAGTTGCAGAGATCACGGGCGGAGCAATGCCAGAGACCACGGCCACGGTCCAGTGATAGAGACCACGGGCCGATCCATGCCAGAGAGAGACGACCACGGTCCAGTGACAGAGACCACCGGCCGTGCAATGACAGAGACCACGGTCCAGTGACAGAGAACACGGGCCGTGCAATGACAGAGAACACGGGCCGAGCCATACCAGAGACCAAGGTCCAGTGACAGAGACCACGGACCGTGCAATGCCAGAGACCGCGGTCCAGTGACAGAGACCACGGGCCGAGCAATACCAGAGACCACGGTCCAGTGACAGATACCACGGGCCGAGCCATACCAGAGACCACGGTCCAGTGACAGATACCACGGGCCGAGCAATACCATAGACCACGGGCTGAGCAATACCAGAGACCACGGTCCAGTGACAGATACCACGGGCCGAGCCATACCAGAGACCACGGTCCAGTGACAGATACCACGGGCCGAGCAATACCAGAGACCACGGTCCAGTGACAGAGACCACGGGCTGAGCAATACCAGAGACCACGGTCCAGTGACAGATACCACGGGCCGAGCAATGAAAGAGACCACGGTCCAGTGACAGAGAACACGGGCCGTGCAATGCCAGAGAGAGACAACCACGGTCCAGTGACAGAGACCACGGGCCGAGCAATGCCAGAGACAACGGTCCAGTGACAGAGACCACGGGCCGTGCAATGCCAGAGAGAGACAACCACGGTCCAGTGACAGAGACCACGGGCCGAGCAATGCCAGAGACAACGGTCCAGTGACAGAGATCACGGGCCGAGCAATGACAGAGACCACGGTCCAGTGACAGAGACCACGGGCCGAGCAATGCCAGAGACCACGATCCAGTGACAGAGATCACGGGCCGAGCAATGACAGAGACCACGGTCCAGTGACAGAGACCACGGGCCGAGCAATGCCAGAGAGAGACGACCGAGCAATGACAAACCGCCCCGTCAGTCCCGCCGCCGACACAGGCCATTGCCCGTCGTGCTCCACTGCCGCCCCATTATCCCGGCGCCCAGATTAAGTGGTCGATGGGCCAGGCGACCGTGGCCAGGCTTATTACATCTCATTATCGGGCGCTTAGGAACGCCGGGAGGACATCTTATTAAACACTCTTGCCACTTCTTTACTCTTTCTTCTCGACCTAGGACGTTGCTCAGCCTCCCTTTCTACCGCCTTCTCCCGCCCAATATGGCACAGAATAACACTAACCATCCGTTAACGATATAACGGACATGGTCCTAACCTGAAACAAGAAAATGTGGAAACCTTATTGATGTAAAATTAGAAATAGACAATATTCTCTTGAAAGTTGAGTATGGCGCAAAAATTCTCTTATTCAGACTCGTCTTTCTTTTATCCTTAAAAAATTGATTTCATTGTGTAGCTATGGCAAATAATTCACTCCCTAGTATACACCTGTTACAGGTGTCATGGGGGATAGACTCCACTGACTTTAAACAGTAAGTTCTACATTTGTAGAAGCTGTTCGAAATGATGCTATGTGCTAGAACCCCGTTTTTGCAAAATAGGTTGTTTTAAGAGAACGCTAAAACCTGGAAAGTAGCTATGTGAGAGGGTACTAAACTTGAAATGTCACCATATAAAACAATTAAAAAATACTCTATCCAGATTATAAACACGGCATTTCTAAAACTATTATATTCAGGGACAAATAAAAATGCTCTCCCATATGCACAAAATGTCTCAAAGAACCGGCAGGCTCACCTGCCCATATTCTTCACTGCAGTGGCGCGGATACATCGGATCGTTCCACCAACAAGGTCTATACAGTGATAACATCCATATTTCTTCATGCCTAATTTTCAGGTACTGGGATTAGGTAGAAGAAGTAGTTTTTTTTTTTTTGCTTATCCCTAGTACACGTGGTACAGGCCATGATAATCATGGTGGGTAGTTAGCGACTGCTTTTTACTGTAAGCGCACCACATGTCTACACATGTGAAAAGCAGTTCGACTTTGCACTTACAAATGCCAGAGCCCCGTTTGGTTACTTGCACTCGCTGGTGGGGTTGGACTTTTGCAAGAATCGGGGGCCATTGGAGCATTTTTTTTTTTAACAGAAAAAAGTGTCCAATGCGGGAATCGAACCCGGGTCCTAATGGTCGAAAACCAAACGGTTTAACCAGCCTTCCACCGACCCCCCAGAAGAAGTAGTGATATATTATAGCGATTTGATGCAATTGCAGTAACAAGCAACTGTCATTTTTTGTCCAAGTCTTAATCTATATACGGAGACCACCATTATGTGTAAATCTTTCTGTGTGGAAGGTACACGAATAAAATTGTAATATTGACCAAACATAAACCTACTCACACAATACACCAAGAGAGAAATTAATAATTTCCAACACAATATCCGTACATTCTACATACTAATAATAATAAAAAAATAACAAATACCTCCATATAGAGACAGAGTCAAATACCCTTAATCCAATCCAAACAAACCCACCGCGGGACCAGCCAGAATCAGTATTGTCAACCACCACCACGACATATAGATCTCCAAGTAGGCGGAAGAGATGAAAAAATAAGTTTCCAATTATCCGTGGGATAAACATTGTGTTGTGTACACCTCAGGCTCTAATTGGAAACCACCTCCACACAAAGGATATCAAAACGGAATTTTCTAATTGGAGATCATTTTGGAAAGAGATTGTTGCATCAAATGTGTCGTTGTTTGCTGACTGCTAAATGTGGTGATGGAAATTGATAGATGGCGGTAGTAAAGCAATCACTCCAAACGATGCTGATAGAGGTTTCAAAGTTAATTCCATTAGTTCTCAAATCGCTTTGTTCATTTGAGCTCAATTATCTTTCTCTGAATAGGTATTATTTTACATATTGTTGCACTGGGCTGCGGTTTGGCAGATTCTTCAGTCTTGAGTCTCTCCTCAGACGTGTCTTGCATCTTTCCAGAACGTGTCTCAACCATCTTACAAGGTTAAACCAGTCAATAATAAGACAACTATAAATTTAGGTAGCACCTAGAATCTCTCTTTATTTACCACATCAAAGTTTAAAGCATGTAGGGTATTTAGTGTATCAAAATACAAATGTTTTATAGTACATAATATTTTATATTAATAATCTGTTTTATAAAAATAAATAAATTTATAATTTAAATTTTAAATATATTGAAAATAATATTATAAATAATTTTAAAAATAGGCGCATTAATCATGATGCAACACTTCCCCCTCTCCAGAGGTCGTCACGTCCTCGTGAGTGACCTCATCAATTCTTTCAAAATAGGGTTTGAGTCTTGAGACATGGACAATCAATGGGTCTTGGCCAGGATTATCTTTCGGCTCAATTAAGTAATTTACGTTGGACAGCTTCTTTAATATTCGATATGGCCCAAAATATTTTCTCAATAGTTTTTCACATTTTCCGATTTTCCTGACTGGTGTCCAAACTGCCACTAAATGTCCTGGTTCATAGATTCTCTCGTTGTGTTTTTTGTCATAGTTTCTTTTCATTCTTTCCTGAGTCTTCTCTGTGTTGTTAATGACTACCTGTCTCGTCCTTGCTATTTTATCTAAGTAGTTTTCTATATATTCGTCGTAATCGTCCATGTTACTGTCCGTTGGGATATTCTCGTCGTCTAAGAGGGACATGGGTTCCCTCCCAAACAACAGGAAAAATGGAGAGTAGCCTGTGGTTTCTTGAATTGTGGTATTATATGCGTGGGTGATAAAAGGAAGGATTTCGTCCCAGTTCTTCTGATCCGTATTCACATACATGCTGATCATATTGATTAAAGTTCTATTTAGCCGTTCCGTTAGTCCGTTAGTCTGGGGGTGGTAGCTCGTTGTGAAGCAATGTTTAACTTTGCACATTTTCATAACCTCCTTCATCAAATTGCTAGTGAATTGTGAACCTCTGTCGCTGATAAGAAATCTTGGAGCCCCGTGACGTAAAAATATATGTTCGATTAAAAATGTAGAGACTTCTTTCACTGTCGCTTCTGGTACTGCCTTTGTTTCAGCATACTTGGTATAATAATCCGTCAACACAATGATCCATTTCCTTCTTCTTTTCGTTGATGGCAAGGGGCCAACAAAGTCAATTCCGATTCTTTCAAAAGGGTAGTTAGCTGGGGGAATAGGTTGTAGAAGTCCAGATGGCAACTGATTTGAACCTTTCCGACTTTGGCAAAGATGGCACGTCTTTACAAATTCGGAAACATCTTTCAGCATGGAAGGCCAATAGTATTTGTTCTTCAATCGGTATGTGGTTCTGGCGACGCCCAGATGGCCATTCAGTATATGGTTGTGGTATTCACTCATGATTTCTTTCCTTCTCTTCTTTGGCACTACCAGCAACCATTCTCTACCTTCAGGATTTGGATTTTTCTTGTAGAGACACCCATTTTCTTCTTTAAAGTTCTGTGTAATTGAACGCTTGTTTCCACTAAGGTTCTCCTTAATATTCTCAATAAAATCATCCTTTTCGTCTATTATTTGATTCAAAAATAGTCTTTCATAATCCTCGTCCCATTCGTTTTCTGGTAAGGGTCCTCTAGATAGACCATCAGCGTCCAGATGTTTTTTTCCCGATTTGTGTATAATTTCGAAATTATATTCCTGAATCTTCAGTGCCCATCGTGCTAATCGACCGGTCGGATCTTTTAAATTCTTAAGCCAGCATAGTGCGTGATGATCAGTTACGATTTTAAAGTGCCTTCCATATAAATAGGGCCGTAATTTTGATATCGACCACACTACAGCTAAACATTCCTTTTCGGTGGTTGAATAATTTTGCTCAGGTTTACTTAGGGTTCGGCTCAAATATGATATTACCTTCTCTTCGCCACCAATATTTTGAATTAGTGTTGCGCCTAAGCCGATGTTAGAGGCATCTGTGTGAATGCAGGTGGCTGCATTTGGATCAAAGTGACCTAAAATTGGCGGATTCATAAGAGCTTTTTTAAGGTTTTGGAACGCTTCTTCCTGTTTTCCTGTCCAAATAAATTGCACATTTTTTCTGATGAGACTGGTCAATGGGTCAGCGATTAATGAGAAATCTTTAATAAATTTTCTATAATATGAGCACATTCCTAGGAATGATTGCACTTCTTTGGCCTTCTTGGGCTGAGGAAAATCTCTAACGGCTTTGATATTATATTCGGCAGGTTTTATACCCTCTTGGTTGGTTATATGTCCAAGGATCTCAAGTTCCTCGAAAGCAAATCTGCATTTCTTGGCGTTCAGTTTTAAATTAGATTCGCTGAAGCATCTGAGGACAGCTTCAAGTCTTTTAATGTGGGTTGGAAAGTCCGAGCTGTATATAATTACATCGTCCAGGTAGCAAAGGCAAATCTGCCATCTCAGATTTCCGAGGACATTGTCCATGTTCCTCTCAAAAGTAGCAGGGGCGTTGCATAGACCGAAGGGCATTACGTTGAATTCATATAACCCATGTGCAGTAGTGAAAGCCGTCTTCTCTTTGTCTCTCTCTTCAATTTCGACTTGCCAATATCCTGATTTGAGATCTATTGCTGAGAAGTACTTGGATCCTTGGAGAGTATCCATTACATCATCAATTCTTGGGATTGGATAAACATCCTTCACTGTTACTTCATTTAATTTCCTGTAGTCCACACAAAATCTGTATTTGCCATCTCGTTTTTTGACCAATATAACGGGAAAGGACCAGGGACTTGAAGATTGCCTAATTATTCCTTCTTCGAGCATCTCGTCTATTTGATCCTTTATGATGGTTCGTTCCTTAGCGCTTACCCGGTAAGGCTTGTGCTTTATTGGTTTTGCGTCTTCTGTATGAATCTGATGTTTTGCCAAACTGGTCCTACCTAACCTCGATGAGAACAAATCAGTATACTTGGCCAAAATTTGTTTTAACCTCTCTTGTTCTTTAAATGATATTTTTTTGTTTATTTGAAATTGTATTTCGTCATTTTCATTCTGCTTCTCTTTATTCTCTATAAAATTTACCCCTGCAGGAAGACTTCCATAAGCCAATGTTTGGCCTTTCATGATTTTTAAAGGTCGAGGATAAGGGTTCGTTATCCAGATATGGGTTTTCTTATCCGTGACAGTAAGCAAACTTCTTGCCAATCGAAGACCATTTGTTTGAGTCATTCTGTTGTTCTCTTCGATGACATATTCGCCATCCTCTGCTTCTATTGAGGCCCTAATCAATTTAATAGATAGTTTAGGTATAACGGTATCTGTAGTGCTCTTTATTTTTTTTAGATCATAATTGCTTACGTCATGATTACTCTTCAAATTATATTTTATTGTTTCTCGTTTACAATCAATTTTAGCATTCATTTTTTTAAGGAAATCTCGTCCAAGAATAAGAGTTCGTAGATGCGCGTCCATTACTACAAATTCGTGGGATAATTCAGTGTCATCAATTTTTAAATCTAAAATAATGCTACCTACCATATCTAATTTTTTTCCATCGGGTCCTGAACACGTTTTAGTGAGACTATTTATTTCACGGCCAGCAAAAAGTGCTGTTCTTAGGTCGACCACTGAAAGATCGGCGCCTGTATCAATCAAAGCTTCGCATAACCCTATCTTGTCCACATTAATATTAATTTTGTACCTAGGGTCCAACTTTCTAATTCCATTTATGGTCGACTTGCTTTGATTGAAGGAATCAGGCGCGACACTTAGTTTAAATCTTCCAACACGGAATATCTATTCTGTGTAGGAATATTCATTTGTGTGTCATTACAAACATCCGCATAGAGGCGAGGCCGTGTATAATCTTTCCTTTCGTCCATTTGAAGATTTTCTTGGCTCTTGTCTTGGGAAACTGAGGGGTCCTCTTCTACGATCCTCACAAACTTGACTCTGCAATACCGCGCTACGTGTCCTGGCTTGTTACACTTGAAACATATTGGTCTCCCGTCTTCTGTCCTATTCCTGTTTGAATCTGGACTCTTATTGTAGGTTTTCCTTGGGTAGACCGGTTTTGGCTCAGGAATGGGAGAGTAAAATCGTCTAGGGGCAGATACCTGGGGCAGCGGCTTGTTCTGGTAGTACCTCGGAGCGGGTGCCTGGGGCTTGGGGGTGTTCTGGTAGTACCTCGGAGCGGGGGCCTGGGGCTTGGAGGTGTTCTGGTCTGGTCTTCTGAACGACGGAGCGTTCTTCCATTGCTCTTGATGGTGGTAACGAGGAGAGCGTGGTCCATTATATAGAACCTTTGATTTTTCTATACGTTCTTGATAATTATTTTCAAACAAATCCATCTTTTTACACAATCTTAGGAGTTCGTTGGTATTCTTAGGAGGGTTTAAGTAGAGGGCAAAAGAGTATTCTTTCTTTAACCCTCCAATAACCCAATTTATTTTATTCTCTTCTTCCATTTGGGGGTCGACCTTGTTGCACAGAACCAGGATATCCTCTGCAAACCTGATTGCAGGTTCATTCCACTGCTGCATTCTGTTCAGCCTCATCTTCAATTCTTCTTTTTTGGCGTCTGAGCCAAAATCCTGAATTAGGCGGCTCTTGAAATGTTCCCAGCTGGTAAAACTTATCTTGTGTAGGTCCAGCCAGGTTTTGGCGCTACCAATCATGTTCATGGCTGCATAGCGAGAAATAATATATTCTGCCCAGTGGTACAGGAAGCCAATTTCTTCAAGGGACTCAATCCATGGGCGAGGGTCTTCTGTTCCATCATATTTGGGGATGTCTATGTTGGGGTTCAAAACAACTGGGTCGGCACTTGCATCTCTACCAATTGTTGCACTGGGCTGCGGTTTGGCAGATTCTTCAGTCTTGAGTCTCTCCTCAGACGTGTCTTGCATCTTTCCAGAACGTGTCTCAACCATCTTACAAGGTTAAACCAGTCAATAATAAGACAACTATAAATTTAGGTAGCACCTAGAATCTCTCTTTATTTACCACATCAAAGTTTAAAGCATGTAGGGTATTTAGTGTATCAAAATACAAATGTTTTATAGTACATAATATTTTATATTAATAATCTGTTTTATAAAAATAAATAAATTTATAATTTAAATTTTAAATATATTGAAAATAATATTATAAATAATTTTAAAAATAGGCGCATTAATCATGATGCAACAATATTGACATGTTGTGTTATAATACTATTGGAGCCAGGGGCCTTTATATATTGGTCTATTTTCCTTATATGGATGTGTGCTTTATATAATATATTTTGGTTAGTTATAAATAAACATATGTTATTTTTATGCTCAGATTCAAATGATTTTTGTTGGTTATCTTTGTTCTTCTGATAGTTTTCTAATTTATATTTGGACGCACCTTGTATTCCAGTAGGACATCCGTCTGGATATTCAGCTTCTCTCTGATCCCCAGCCTTCTAGAATGCTCACAGATATAAAGACCGAATTCTAACAACCTTCAACACAAAATATCAATAGTAAATTCATTGATAGACAGATCCTTGTACATTGCCATAGCGAGACTCTAAATAATAATTAACACAATAAAAAAGAACTCAAAAGAAAGGATTACCAAGCGACAAAAATAAACACATAGAAATAAATAATCACAACGACCCTCGAAAATTGGAATAGACTAGAGAGAGAGAAATAGATTGCAAGTACTCATGTAAGAAATACTTTGGAAGCCCCACGAAAGAACAACCAACTAGGGCTCAGTCACAAGAAACCTAACAAACGTTGCCATGTTTAAAATAATAATTAGAAACCCAAGGCCGATATTACAATTATTGGAGTACGGTATTCATGGGTAAAAAGGCATCTTTCCCTTCTAATAAATCCAATGAAACAACGCATTTAGTTGCCTTCTTGTCACAGAATGTGCAGAATAAACCACAACACTTGGAAATTCGAACAAAAGCCAACCTGTATTCCATGGTATATGGGCCCTCTTACAATGTATTCTGGCCTAAGATCTGTCTACCACTTTACCAGCTAAATAACCTCTTTAGCCGATTCAGACAAATTGATAACTTCCATAAATTCATTTTTTTATGTTATATAATATTTTTCCACACAACTTGTTTATATGTTTTAGCTGAAGAAGGGCTTTCTCGAAAGCTTCCTTTGTTGTTGTTGTTGTGTCCAATGAAGAGCCTCAGGTGTCTCCATGCATCTCTATCACAGCAATATCCTCTATCTTGGGTGTGTATAGCTGATGCTCTGGGTCCATGTTAATTTCCTGCAAGGCTACGGCCATTGCTGGACATGAGAATATGTGGCTAGGTATTAGTTACACACCAGGACAGTTGTTGCATGTTCTGTAGGTTCTTGTGCCATCTGGATGTATTGTCATTCCTTTTCATTTTCCATTAAAGCTTCCTTTAATCAAGTGAATAAAAAGAGCTGAGTAGCGTCTTATGATTTTTTTTTTTTGTAAATTCATAATGCTCTCCTTCCGTAAGATGTCACGACATCGTAGCCACCCCTCTACCCATAAGTGCCATATGTCAAAACCATAGTATACAGGCTGTGTTAGCCCTTGGTTGGATTTACTAAAGCTGGTGTTGTGGGTTATGCAATGATCCGAATAGGCGCGATCTGATCAGAAAAAGAAAAAAAAATCAAATGTATATATTATTTGAATGCATTCATTAGAAGAGAAAGGTACCTCTTTTGCATATAAGAAAATCTGTATTACTTTCCTCTCTCTCTTATACATATGCCAAAATATTAAAACTGCATATATCAAATCGATAATATATAATATACGATAATCTGATTCACAATTTTTTTTAATGCAACAACTAAGAATTATTTACATATATGTAAATATAATGGAAGATGAGAAAAATTAAACGATCTTTGATATTTGGAATTATATACCGAAGATGTATTTAATAGAGAAGATTGTTTTTAGACATACATATAAGTTTATATAAGCCTTTTTTTTTCCGCCGATTGATTCACAAAATCGGAATTACCACTATATAAAAAGTTTTTATTTCAAGTGTTAATATAAAAGTGGAAATGAGAACTTAAACGATCTTTTGATTGGGGGATATTAGATTAACAGAAGATTTCCGGGAGTAGAATTTGTCAAGGGAGACACTCCGTGTAATTACCTCGTTTGAGGGGGAAGAGGGGAGAAGGGTGCTGAATCAGTGGGGAGGTTGGGGGATGTATATATACAGGCTGTGGGGGGGCGTTAAACTTCCCCTATACCTCAAAAACCTATCCGACTAATACCCATAATCCCGTCAGCCTCAGCTTTCACGCTTTCTAATTTCTTCAATAGAGGCCTCTAATAATATCGAGAGAGAGAAAAAAAATCGGTGAAGTCCATTCTTTTTTTTCCCCCGCCTTGTAATTAACAAGCAGACGATTTTATCAAACGCCTATTGTTGAATGGCGCTCCAATTTTTGCATGTCTATATCATCACCCTGGTTCCATTTGCAAATGGCGGAATATTTTATGCATATATTCACACAGTCCGGTGTATAAAAGGCAATTTTTGACGAAAAAGGAGGTGTTCAAAACGTTCGTCTGCATCGCCTTCTATAATGGAATTTTCCTAACTGAAATTCGAAGAGGGGGTGGGGGTCCTAATTTGAATATGGGAATAAAGTGAGGGATCTTTGGTGATTTTTTTTTCTATTTACAACAACAAAACATTTTTTTAAACAATCGTTTGGTTTTTATTGTTTAGCAAATTAAAAATTTTCATTATCATTTATTTTTTAATGATTAAAAAAAAGAATGAATTAAAGTTGAATAATAAGGATGATTAAAGAAAATGTGGAGATTCATTATTTCTTCATTATATTGTAAAGGGAAATAAATCGCACCCTTCCTTTTTTTATAATTAGAATTTGATGGAGGTGATTTATTAAAATTGATTTCACTTTTTTTATGGTCAATCTATCTGTGTGGTCCTGATTACATTAATACAAGTAGTGCATTTTTGTATGCTTAACGTTCATCTTGTATAATTATATTTTCCATGAAAATATATTGTAAATAAAGATTGAGAATAATTTATTATCTTTATCTCTATCCAGGTCCCAGTTCAAGTTGACTTTATCAGGTCATTGAGAATAACCTAGAGAGAAATGGGATTAACTCAGGTTCTTGGATCACAGAGCGATAGCCCGCTATCCGGGCGGTACTACCAGTCTAGAATTAAGTTCTAGCCATGGGGCTAGAGAGCAATTAGCTGCGATGGTAGTTCCAAGGCGAAAGAGGAATGTACTGTCTTGTACTTAGAGCTGTTTGCAACCTGTACGAAAGATATGGTTTGAACAAATTTCTACAACCATTAATTGAATAATAAAACATATTTCGTGGTTGTATAATTTTTTATTATTTTAGAACTAGAATAAATCATTTGAGTGTGTGTTAGTAATGATGATAAATTCAAATTGTTGGAGTAGAAGGAGAAAAAAAAATCATTTAAAATGGCAAGGTGTGTATGTGGTACAGTGATTGGGGTAGTCTGTGGTCTGGCCTTCGATGATCTATCCTCTTGTTAGGGAGGGAGTAGACGTCGTTGGTGTGTGCCATATATACATATATCCTTACACCTTGGGGGAAATACACTGAAATTAAATACTCTACTAAAAATAATTTTATTCAACTATGATCAGGGCTATATGCCTGTTGGGAATCTTTTATGGTTCAGACAATGAAACAACAAATAACAAGTTTACTCACAGCTGAAGTGGTTTTAAAGAATTAGGCGATTTTACCTTTTATGAAAGTATTTTAAATTTATTATTTTCAAAGAGAGAGAGAGAGAAAAATATATTAACAATTACACATACTAATTTTGTAAACAAAACAAACACTCCTTTGTTCTCGGTTTTATATTACAGTGTTGTCAGTCCAAAAGTATTTCAAGATCATTGATTTACTATTTTTAAAACATTTTCTTTCTTTTTTTTTTTCAACAATGCCATCCATGAACCACTTTTTGTACCAAGCTGACCGCCGTGCAGGAGACATCTATGATACAACAAGCCAACTGGTGTGATATACTCTGATGTCAGTGTAAGAACAAAGGAACGTTGGAAACCTGTGTGAATCAGCAAGGTCGTAGTTCTACAAGTACCTTGTACTTGGGTAGAGTTATCGATAAATGTTGAATGTTGCAGCAACATGGCCTATATCATCTCAATGAAATAAATAGTAGATAAATATCAAATGTATTAATCGTAGTTAAATATATTGATCGGTCAAGTTCAAATTGTAGTTAATATATGACTATATGATTCATCTAGTAAATAAACACACACAGAATTGTTATATATACAACCAATTAAGTAGATAGGTATTTACACCCAAACAATCCTGTTATATTTTTTTGCTTTTTATTTTAAAAAGCGTCTTTTGGAATATACATATCAGGAGTAATTTTATTTGAAATAGTTGAGTTGGATAATGCAGACATCTTAATGAACTCCATCCAAAGCTAAGTTCAGAACTTCAAAATTTCCATTGTGAAAGATTAAGCTATTTATATCCTTCCAAATATGATTCAGATAATTGTAATCAAAAGTATAAGAGAAAACAATTTTACCCATTCAATTACACAATTTGATATTTCCTCAGTCCAATCGAAATGGCTACAATTCCCTCTCTTACAAAAATCCAACAAAGATCAACGACCTAATTTATTTTTTACCATTTCTGAATCTTCTATTTGAATTCAATTTCCCGAATCCATTGTATGTACCAACTTGTGTGTTACCCATCTGCAATGCTCAAAGAGAGAAGAGACCTTTGACAATCCAAATCAGAATGTCGAGGGGAAAAACTCTACTCAACAAGGTTTAATCAAACCTTCTTCACATTTCATTCTCCTAGCCTAAATAATCCGTTGAACAAATACGGATTTAAAAAAAAAACACCTTGTGCGTGGAAAAAGGTATTCATCCCTTTTGTTTGAGTTTTCCCGCCAAAAAAAAAAAAAAAAGGCTTAGAGTTGTATGCGGAATGGTTAGAGAAATACAAAACCGTCGAATGTTTTCATCCTGGCGATGGTTTTACCATCCCAAAAAAAAACGAATGGGTAAAATAGAGGAGTGTTTTAAAAGGGGGGAAATCGTTACCCTTTGTTTGCTTTTGGAACCACATTGGAGATAATGAGGGTGTATCCCCCTTGAGATGTACATCAGTCAATAGCGTTTGGTGTTCTTTTTTATTTTATTTTACATGTTGAATTTTCCACTTGGCTTCTTAATATGTCTTGTATACCCTTAGCGAATTCTTGCTCTTTGAAGCTGATTCGTTTACCCATTTGATTAGTCTTCTGCTTGAATAGATTTTTCTCCCCCTTCCTTCTCCTCGCCTATGCAAATCCAAACAAATCCTCCCAATAAAGTAACAGGTTACATAATCACTTTACAAATTTTTCTTTTATCCTTCCTACCAGAGAGAAATTTGCACAACTCCTCCCTTTATCTCTTCAAAAGATTATTCCAATAAGCCAGGGTTGCGAGATATTTAAACTTTTTTTTTATTCTGTGATTTTTCAACGTTTTCTTTGGTAATAATAGCTTTATGATTGTTGTTATCACCTTATTAAATTTTATTTTCCAAACTTTATTTTTTTTTTATTTCTTCAATGCTTTTTTTATTCCCCCAATGGCGAAATTTCCTTTCAAAAGAAACAATTAATTTTCTTGTCAAAGATTTGATTTTCTTTCTATCTCCTCCATATTGTTATAATTTTTCACAAAGTTTTTTTAAAGGAAAGTGGAGAGGAAGAGGTTAAAGAATTTAAGGTTTTTAAATAATTCTTTTAACAATGGAACAAAATTGAATTTTAAAAAATGATTATGCAGTAATAAATTGATAAAAAAAATGTTCCCCGCCTTTTTTTATTCTCGGGGTCTCTTTAATTTCTATAATTTAAAATGAGGGGCAAAAATAAAAAGATTTATTATTATTTTTTGTTACTCAATTTTTTAAAAAAGTTTTTTTTTAACAATTTTTCTGGCATTAAATAACACTAATTTTAGCTCATCTTGATGTGAAAAGTTTTAAACAATCGAATCGTGAATAATTTAGTTTTATTGATGATGATAATTTCGGAATATATTTTTTGCTCACAGATGAAATACATTTATTATCGGCGAAGAAGACATTGTAATCTAAATTAACAGCCAACAAACAGGCAGTTAGGAAAAAAAGAAATAATGACAGGGACATTTTAAAATTAAGCTGTTGTCGGATGTTTTTCGATAAATTAGGATTTAATCATAGAGCTTGTATTTTTGCCCCTCTCTTACAACATAGATGAAACTTAATTCTATTATTAATGTTTTTTTCTTAATGTTTTTTACTAATTTTATAAAATAAATAGTTTGTTTTCACAATATATTGTCATTAAAATAAGCGCCAAACGATATATAGATTACGCGCCAAAATTTTGGCGCGTCAATTTTTTTTTTTTTTTTTATCTTTTTAGTTTTGGAAAAGATATTTTAATGATTACAGAGTTGTGTGATATTGATAATCTATTCATTGTTTACTGTGATAATTATACAGTTTTATACAAGTTAATTAGCAATTAGATTTATATTTATGATATTTTCATTCTTTTCTAATGCTATTTATAGATTTTAAAATGTATTTGGCGTTTCTTATTTTATTATGATTTATCTTTTAATAATAATTTATTGATATTTGAAAATGAATTATTCTTTATTTTATCCGTATTCGTTTTTTTTATCATTTAAAATCAAATTAAAGAGTATTTTGAATAAAATTATAATAATTTGGCCGAATAATTGTAACACAAAATCCTTTATATATATTTTTTGAGATTTGATATAATTCATTAAATATGTTGTTGTTTATTATAAAATTGAGAGTCTTCATTTTTTCAAATTTTTGTTATAGATTCGTGGTTTATATAGATATTTAAAAATGTATGGTTAACTCTCTTACTGTTTTTTGATTTTAATGGAGAATTTTGTAACATGCTATTAGGTCATATGTAAAACTGAAAAAAATATATATTTAAGTGAATTTATTTAACGTATTTTCGTTGTGTATATTTTGTCAATCATTATATGTGTGTAATATAAATATTAGTATCCATTATAAAAATCTTATCCGAAAGGACTTGTCCTCGCCCGGGTATATATTTCGATTGTTTTTCTATCCATGTTTTGATAGGGCTCCCCTAATTAAAAAAATAAATAAATAAACAAACTTTCGGATAGAATATTTAACAAACATTTGAAATATTATAATAGGAAGAATATCATTGGTAAGAAGAGATAAAAGTTAACGGCGAAGATTTTCTTTATTAAAGAGGTATAAGCTTGGAGAGCTTTCAGACAATAACATTCTTCTGGTATTACATACTGTTGAAGGAAGTTATTGTCCGAAGGTTCTCTCTTAGCTTATATATCTTTAATATATAAACTTGCATCGCCGCTAACTTTTATCTCTTCTTAGCATTCGAAGTATAATAGCTAATGTTTCAAAATACATTGATAGACAGAATGAATGTTGCCTTAAAGGACGTCATAGTCTTGCCGATTATCCAGCACAAATAAAAGAAACTCGTCGCCTTTAATTCCTTCTTCAAGATGTTGTCTGGTGATTCCTTCTCTAGTGATAGAGAGATTGACAGAGTTCATTTAAACTATGTCTCACTTAAAATTACATATACAACAATACACATTATAATATAATGAAGAAACACACACAATGATTTTTATTATATAAAGAGGAATTAACTAAAGGTGCTCCTTTTCAAAAATTAGATCTAGTTGTTATTTTATTTTTCAAAAAAATATATGTGACAATATCGTTGCGGGGTTTCTTGTTGTTCGATTTGAATGGTGAGGATTGGTTGAAACGCAGTCGTTTGAGTGGAAGTTTAAGCATACAGTTAGGAATAATCAGGACACGTGATTGGGTTTGAAAATAAAAGGCAACTGGGTTGGAGGGAAGAAAGCTTGAGAAGAGCTGAGCGATTTGACTTATTAATTAGTTGATCACATGGCGATGATTGGATTTAGATGAAATGAGCGGAGAGAGAGAGATCTCTAGAGTAGATGTTACCTTGTTGGAAGCGGAGGAGCAACTGTCCGAACTCGGCGAGAGCCCGTGAACAACTGTAGGTGTTGTTCCTATGAGAGCGAAAACGTTACTGACCAGTCTTGCTTTTCGATTTAACACCAAGACTCAGTTTCTCTCTGATTGGTCGAGAGATGTCACATGATCTTTTCCTATTGGTTGACCTACTTAAGGTGCTGTCTTCTGATTGGCCCGCGGTTCTCTTTGGTGAAAGATATGGCCTGCCTGATAGGAAGTGTCGGTTGCTATTTCGATTTTATTTACTTCCGCGTTATCAAAATACGTCCGGTCTTGGGTCGGAAGTATGGGGTGTCTCTATACTAATATAATTTCTGTGGATACCAAATACGTCCTGCTTTGTCAGGAAGTATTGAGTGCTTCGCGACTAATATAACTTCGGCGGTCACTAGAGACGTCCGGTCTCTGCCCCTGCAATATTGACACAGGGGTGCCCAGAATAGTCGTGCCAGCTTTAGGCTTATTTCCTATGTCTTTTGTTACTTTCTTTCCTCCAGTTACCTTATTCTTTTATTAAATCTTTGAAAATCATACATTTGTACATGCATAGTGGGTCGGGGAGCATACAATTATATACAAATTATGACAGATGCGCCCCCTACATGTGAAGAATTCAAGAAGGGGTTAACCTGAGAGAATTCTGTAAAGTGAAAAATAATTTTGTGGGAAAATTAGTTGTGGGTATGGAGGGCTATATACAAGCATTGCTGGTGATATAAAAGAAAAATAGAATGGTGTTGATGATATAGGTTGAGTATAATTAATAGAAGTCAAAAATTTTTAATTGTAAGAAATCAATGAATGCTATGGTACATAGTGGGCTAAAAAAAAAGGAAATGCGTCTAAACGAATTCTACTCGAGATAAGAAATGAATTCGAGGGAGTTCTATTAAGACTTTTGAAATCAAAATAAAAATAATATAAAAATAGTTGAATGAAATCAAAATTGAATGTGTTTGGTTAAAAAAAAAATTGTTTTGTTGCATGGTGACAAAGACAACTGCTTAGTTACTTTTTTGCTCGAATTTTGGAAAAGAGTTCGAGGAAATTTCATAAGGCGCTTTGAAATCAAAACAAAATAAAATAAAAGGTTTTTGAGCGAAATCAAAGTTGAGTACTTGGTTGAATGGTGAAAAAAAAGTAAAAATGCCTAACCATATTCTAGCTCGAAATTGGGAATGGAGACCGAGGGAATTTTATTAGGGCTTTTGAGAAATCAAAAATAAAAATAAAAATAAAAGTTGAATGAAATCAAAGTGAAGGCTTGGTTGCACAAAAAAAGAAAAAGCCTTGTTGTATGGAAAAAAGAGAAAATGCTTTGTTGCGTTGGTGAGAAAAAAAAAGTGCTTTGTAGCATGGGTGAAAAAGAAAAGAATTGCCTAATTACTATCCTACTTGAGATTGGGAATGAAATCGAGGGGGTTTCATTAGGTCTTTTGAGAAATCAAAATAAAAATAAAAATAAAATTTTATAAGGTATTTTGAAATCAAATAAAAATAAAAAGTGGTTGAGCGAAATCAAAGTTGAGTGCTTGGAAAAAAAAAAGAAAAATGAAAAATAAAAAGGTTCCAACAACAAAGGGTGATTTAATGTTTTTTAGTTTAATCGAAAACCAATGAGTTTTCGTTGATAATTGAGTTGTGGCAATATAAGCTAAGTGGTAAATAGAATGATAATTGATAAATAAAAATGATAATATAAACTAATTGGAAAAAAATGATAATTAATGATTAAAAGTGATAATAAGTTGGATAAATTGATAAATTGATTAAGTATTTACATTTTTAATTGAGAGAAAATAATGAAAGTGATTAATATGAAAAATAAGGTGTATTGGCTTGAACCCTTTGGTATCTACATGCCCTGATCTAAATGTATTGATTGTTCCATTTTGCCCTATAAATGTTTTAATTGCTCAATTATGCCCTATAAATTTTTTGTCTCATCTGTAGCGACACTTAGGTGAAAACGTGATTCTACCCCTCAAGTGCGTTTATGTTATGTGTACAGGAGACATGGAAATCTATATAACCTTTATGTGTAATTTTTTGTCTTTGTGTGTGTTGTGAAAAAATGTTAGAAGTCTGTTGTGTAAGAAATGTGTGGGCTAGTTCTATGTGTTGTCTTGTGGATGTGGAATTGGGTGGTAAAAATCGATATGTAGACTCGAATTGGAATCCAAAATTGGTGGCATAGAGGAATCTGTGGCTGGGGAGAGCGGTGACCTAATTTGGATGAGCGGGACCTTGTAATGAGACGCCGGAAGTGGGACGTGTCGGGGACGCGAGGTCCGATCCTAAAATTACCCTCCCACACTATTTGCATGTAATTGGATCAGGAAGTGGGGGAACTACGTTTCCTGTCCGCCTAATTGCTATTTGCATCTTGTTTTTGGAGTGTGACTTCTCCGACATTGGTTGGTCATTCTTCAATTACTTCTATCTCTTCGGAGTCTTTTTAGATTTTCTGCAAAGATGTTTCCTAATGTTTGTCCAAAATTAAAAACTGCCTCTTGTAGTTCGAAGATTTTACGAGCGGGCATGGTATAGATAAACAAGTAATTGATGAATAAAATTGGAATACAGTTGTATGGCAGAAGTAACAAACAAAGGATGAAAATCAGATGAAAAATAGGGTATTGCCCCATGTTCGTCCACATTTTTGTAACTGGGGACTCTGAAATATTTGCTTGAACCTTATGAATTGTAGAATTTGAATGATTGGTAGGTTCGCAGTTCTCCTGTTTGATATCTTTAGGGAGTGGTGTGATATGATTGAGCTGGTTGTCAGGTTTGCAGTTTTTAACATCGGGGAAGAGTGATGCAAATCGTCTTGTTGCAAAAATGGCAGGGTCTAAATGCCTGAAAGGTTCGCTGCTGGTGGGTTTGAACCTTAATGACTCTGTTTGGAATAATTCGGGTGTTAAATGTTTGAAAGGGAACGTGTAATTGGGGTTGTGCTTTATATGATATGTGCTAACTGCGGGTGGTGATATATAATGGATTTTTTCTGTATACAGTTTAAGTTTGTTGACGTGGATTGTGTCAGTGTCTCTTTGAAGTGGTTGATTTGGTCGATCTATGCGGACCACATTTGGTGAAATAATTTCTAATATTGTGTGAGGTCCTGTGAAATATGGCGCAAGTTTCCCTGTATTTGGGTGGTGATATAATTTTACTAACACTAGATCACCTACTTCGAAATGTGGTTGCTTGTGTCGTTGGTCATAAGTGTTTTTGTCTTGTAAATGTTTGTTTTGTGTGCGTGTGTGTGCAATTTTTCTAGCTTTGTCGATATCTGGGTACGGTGTGTTATGATTAGAGATTTCTGGGGGTAGGATACCAAACATTAAGTATATGGGTGGAAAACCTGTGGTAGAGTGGGGTGTCTTGTTATATATAAGTGTAACCTTCTTGACCAACTTGGTCCATGCGACCTTAGGATTTTCTAGGTGTAATAACCTAAGTTTTCCCGTGAGGGTGGCGTTCAGGCGTTCACATAGACCGTTGGCCTGTGGATTGTTGCTGGTTGTGAGCAATGGGTGAATATTTCTATTAAGTAGGAAACTACGAAATTTGGGTGAAGTGAAGGCAGGGGCTCTATCCGTAAGAAGGCGTTTTGGAGAACCATCCTGGGATACTCGCTTAAGTACCTGTTGGTAGGTGGTGGTACTGGTGGATTTAGATGGAAAAGCCCATGCGTAGCGTGAAAAATGATCGACTACCACATGGAGATATATCTTGGTGTTGCCATATTTGGCAAATCCTGCTATGGTGTCCAGAGATAAAAGGTCGAAGGGTTCTTTAGATTCCGGAGGTTGACTTAATTCTCCGTAAGTGGGTCCTACCGGACGTTTTGTTAATTGGCAGGTGGGACAGGTTTTTATTTTTTGTTTAATATCTTTTGACATACCTTGCCAGTAATATTGTGTGGAGATGATTCGTGACATTTGTGAAATACCGGGGTGATTGTATTGTGTGTGTACTGTTTGTAAGAGTTGTTGTATGAGTGGTTTTGGAAGTATAATCTTGGTTATACCTTTTCGGGAAACTGTATGTAATCCATTACGATCAATGGTCAAACTAGACTCTTTCGATGGAGGAGGTTGGTGGGTCTTGATAAGGGTGGCGTCCAAGAATCCACAAAACGGGTTACGGGACAAGAGATCTGCTTCATATTGTAGTTTTCCCTTTATGTAGCGGACCTCATATTCGTAACTCGATAGTCGTAAACTCCATCGAAACAGTCTGCCGGACGGGTTTTTGATGGTTTTCAGCCACTGCAATGCGTGATGGTCAGAAAATATAGTAAATTTTCTGCCCATAAGATAGATGCGAAACTTCTCCACACTCTCAACGATTGCTAAGCATTCAAGTTCAGAGATGGAGTAGTTTTTCTCGTGTTCGGCTGAAATATTGAACTGGATATATGTTCCCGTCAGGGTGAACTTGTTTGAGAATGCCTGCTATACCGAGGGTGGATGCATCGCAATACACTTGGCATGGCAGACCTTCTTTGTAAAGGTGTAAAATGGGGTGTTGTGTGAGGTTTCCTTTCAGGTCAATGAACGCCTCTTGACAAGCTTCATTCCAGTTCCACACGACATCCTTTTTGAGGAGATTGTTGAGTGGTGCTCGCAAGCGAGCGTATTCCGGAATGAATTTGTTATAGACGTTCACAGCGCCTAAGAAGGATTGTAGTGTTTTTTCGGTTGTGTGGTTGTTTAATGGCGTGGATGATGTCGGTATTGCGTGTAAGTGGTGTAATTGTACCAGCTGTGATGGTGTAACCTAGAAAATTTATGGATTGCTTAAAAAATTCGCATTTCGCGAAGTTAAGTTGTAACTTCTCCGCTTCGCAAAAGGCGAAAAATTGTCGCAGGTGGTTTTGATGTTCCTCCAATGTGTTGGAGTAAATGATGAAATCATCAAAGTAATGTGCCACACAGTCAAGTCCGTGTCTCTGTAGGACCTGACTTATGGCTCGTTCGTAAATCTGAGGACTGGTTTTTAACCCGAAAGGTAATCGAGTGGGTTGGTATAATCCTTCAAAGGTGGCAAATGCTAACAGTGGTCGAGAATCGGGGTGTATTGGGACTTGCCAATACGCAGAGGATATGTCGGCCGTGGAGAAATATTTGGCCTGTGCGAGGCGGTCTAGGATATCCTCGATTCTCGGGAGGGGATGGACATCAGAGCTGATTAGCTCATTCACCTTCCTATAATCGATACAAAACCGTTTGGTCTTGTCGCGCTTAGTGACGAGGGTGACAGGGCTCGAGAAAGGTGAAAAAGATTGCTCTATGATGCCGTTCTCCAGCATTTGTTGTATTTGGTTACGGATTTCTTGTTGGTCACATATCGGAACACGATATGGACGTATGGTGATTATTTTTTTGGAATTCGTGGGTATTTTTACTGGTGGAATCTGTAAGCATGGTACGTTGAATTTGTCCTGTGAAAAAATATGAGTGTACCTTTGTAGAAGTGTTGTGAACTGTGGTGTATAGTGAGTGTTAGGTGTTGTGTTGTAGTATGCATGGGGTAAAGGGTTTTGTTGTGTATTAGTGTGAGTGTCGAGTTCGTTGTGTGGGTTGGTCATGTGAGAGTTGTGCAACGGTGTGTGATCACCTATGTTTTTGGTATGCGAGTTATCCCGCTGTGTGGGTGCGTTTTGGACAGGTTCATAAGTTGAAGTTGTTGTGGTTTGATTATTTGAGGGCATGTAAAAAGGGCAATTGGCTTTAGTGAAAAAGGGGCATGTAGATAAGTGGGTTTTTCTCAATGAATGCACGCAATGGTTGTCATAGGCGGAAAGTTGGGATGCGGGGAAAATTTTTTGTGACATCGCCTGACACTGCCAGTACGTGCATACATTGGACACATGATTAAAATGGTAGGAAATGGTAGACAATGGGGCGCCCAGCTGGAGTATAGTGCATTTATTAAAATCTATGGTTAATCTGAATTTATGGAGGCTATTGATGCTAAGAATTCCGAATGGCAATGGTGCATTCACTACATGGAAATACTCCTTTCGTGATATTTGTCCTATTGTCAGTGGGATAGATAGTTTACCCATGGTTTTTGCAAATCCGTTTAGGGTTTGGAGGTGTAGTGAATGTCCCTCAAGGGTTAAATTAGGCAGGTGGGTTTTTAGCATATGATAAATATTATATGGCACTATACTCAGGCTGGCGCCTGTATCAATTAAAAAGGGGCATGATACATTAGGGGCTAGAAAAAGTTTGACAGTCAGTTGGTTTAGGAATCCTACCTCAGTCTCGAAAGGGCTGCTCGGCTGGGGTGTCCCTGGCTTGACTTGGTTGTTGTGGAATCGTGGTTGGTTGTTTTGGGACTGTTTGCACCGTCCGCACTTTTTCGTGGGTCGTCGGGACTGGTCGACGTCGGCATTCGCTGTGCCAGTGTCTCGCGCCGCAGAACTTGCAATTGGATGGTGGAAGAGGTGCATTCCATGCACCTGGGCGTCGGGGTGTGCTGTGGTACGGACCCGACATTGTGGGTGGTTGATCTTCTCTGGGTCGCGTTGTCGGTGCACTGGGGCCGTGGATCCGCTGTACCAGTTGGAACCATTCTCCTAGGTTCTCGGGAGGTACTACGCGGACTAGGCGCTGGTCGTTGAATGGCAGTCCTTCTGTCAGCGTCTCGAGGATCACCTCTTGTGGAAGTCCTAGTTGCAATCCCATGGCGGTTTTTCCCGGTAGTAGGTCTCTAGGTTGGCTTGTCCAGTAAGTTTTTCATGGCGAAATATTTCGCAAAGGACGCTTCGCTTGACTCAGGGTAGAGATCTAGGAGGATTTGTCTCACCTGGCAATAACTCCGGTCGGCTAGTCGAAGTTTCCTGAAGAGCTCCAGGGGTTGTCGCACCAGGTAGTTTGGCAGGCGCAGTAATTTTTCTTGTTCTCCCATGGATGCGTCTTCCATTTTTCGGTCGAACGTCTGGAAAAATTGTGTCGCGCTGTATGCGCCGTCGAAAGGTGGGATCGCCGACTCCGCTCCATCAGAAATTTTTACCCGGGTCAGGAGCGTTGACAGCTGGTTGACGGCGTCCGCTAGGGGCGCAGTTGTCTCTCGGCCGGTCACCTCCTGTCTTTCTCCTGTCGGTTCGCTCTCTCTTACTTCTTGCCTTCTTTCCATTGTTTCCGTCGGACCGTCTGACTTTACGCTTATGGGATCCTGATTTAATTCCATCTCTTTATCCTGTCGACTTATGTAATATGATCCAAAGTTATTACACTGCAATATTTGATGTATTACACTGTTGTAGAATCCTGTCGACTTAACCGTTCTGTGACAATATCGTTGCGGGGTTTCTTGTTGTTCGATTTGAATGGTGAGGATTGGTTGAAACGCAGTCGTTTGAGTGGAAGTTTAAGCATACAGTTAGGAATAATCAGGACACGTGATTGGGTTTGAAAATAAAAGGCAACTGGGTTGGAGGGAAGAAAGCTTGAGAAGAGCTGAGCGATTTGACTTATTAATTAGTTGATCACATGGCGATGATTGGATTTAGATGAAATGAGCGGAGAGAGAGAGATCTCTAGAGTAGATGTTACCTTGTTGGAAGCGGAGGAGCAACTGTCCGAACTCGGCGAGAGCCCGTGAAAAACTGTAGGTGTTGTTCCTATGAGAGCGAAAACGTTACTGACCAGTCTTGCTTTTCGATTTAACACCAAGACTCAGTTTCTCTCTGATTGGTCGAGAGATGTCACATGATCTTTTCCTATTGGTTGACCTACTTAAGGTGCTGTCTTCTGATTGGCCCGCGGTTCTCTTTGGTGAAAGATATGGCCTGCCTGATAGGAAGTGTCGGTTGCTATTTCGATTTTATTTACTTCCGCGTTATCAAAATACGTCCGGTCTTGGGTCGGAAGTATGGGGTGTCTCTATACTAATATAATTTCTGTGGATACCAAATACGTCCTGCTTTGTCAGGAAGTATTGAGTGCTTCGCGACTAATATAACTTCGGCGGTCACTAGAGACGTCCGGTCTCTGCCCCTGCAATATTGACACAGGGGTGCCCAGAATAGTCGTGCCAGCTTTAGGCTTATTTCCTATGTCTTTTGTTACTTTCTTTCCTCCAGTTACCTTATTCTTTTATTAAATCTTTGAAAATCATACATTTGTACATGCATAGTGGGTCGGGGAGCATACAATTATATACAAATTATGACATATTTTATAGAAAAAATTAAGACAAAATAAATTAACAATGTTTAGAGTTATACCATTGTATATATGAATAGGTCGTAAAAGAATTGGACAGGATTAATAAAAATTCTTGAAGCACAAAATAATTGGCCACACTGAACTAGGCTTGCTTCACACTAATTGTCACTGCAGTTCGTTGATAGTTAACTCTTTCCACACCCAACACTTAAACAAAATAATTATCTACATATTGGATATGAAATATGTATTTATTATGTACCTGTAATGTAAGCTTCACATCGTGACACTATGCTCTTAATTAGAACCTTAGAATAGAGCTGAGTTTTTTTAATGAATTCCATTATTTAAAAAGGACAGTTTTTTTAGTTCCTGGTGAGTTCTAGAAGGTAGGAGGTGTGTTCTCGCAATGCGTCTCCCTCCCATACAATGGGGTTTAAATATGAAGTTCACGATGACCACTCCACCTGTTGAATATCCTCACCTTCAATCAAACATGACCAGCCTCGTGTGATCTGGTATTTTCTTCCGTGAAAATAAATGGAGGACCAAATCCAATACTGAATGGCTTGACAGAAGAGTTTAAAATTCCATCCAGATACTTGTCACCACTTAGGGATCTTCGTTCAACCCCAGATAGGGAAGTACGACGCTCTAGCATGTGTGTGTGATGCCACTCTAGACCATGAAACCAGAACCTGATGTTTATCAAAACACTTCAGGAATCACACTAAAAATTGAAACGTGGCTTATCAATGAAAAGAATAGGAGTGCATTGATCATCAGTCCACATGAGGTTCTCGCGATACCAGTTCGAACGTTCTCTCCTATAATGAGGCCTGAATAGAATGCGTATCTTTAGATTTATTGCATAAATCTCTTTCAATTAGTCGTCTCGACACACTTTTTCGACAAATATGGGTTCTTGATACAGAGGCTAGCTCCGCATTGATTTGGACAGACGTTATGTCCCTATGACGCTTGGCCGTATTATGAAATGATCTACTTGGGCCGTTGTCACTTTTTTTCTGCCTTGGCGAATCTTTGAGCAATTCTACCAGTATCTTGAAACTATCTGCCAAGGTTTGAAACAACCTGTCTCGCCACTTCGGATTGAGATTTCCCAGCCTCCAAAATTCTTTTTTCACGTTTACTTACATAAATTTGTATATTGGTAGAAATTAATTTCTGTTTGAGATTTATTTCTAAATATCTCCTTCTTTACTCTAGATACATTTCTGAGAATTCTCACTATCTCTCTATCTATTTGACGTGTTTATAAAATAATCGATACTAATGTGCTCTTATAAAAGGAAAGGCATGTCATTGAAAAGGATGCGCAAACAAAGGGCCCTCTAACGAACGTCTCTGCAAACTTACTGAATCCGATCATTCACATCATCGGCTCGATGAGCTCTATTCATCCCCAGCAGACACCAACTGAAGATTGATAGACTTGGAAGTATTATATGATGGAGAGAGTGGAGATAAACAAGAAGAATATTAACTTTTCTACACCAGTTTTGGACATTTCGGGAGAGAGAGAAGCCGATCTAAAAACAACAATTTCAAGCTATGATCCCCCCTTAGGTACACACCTACATAATAATTACATATTACATTAAGATTAAATTGGCGAAACCGCTGAGAGGGTTCACCACTGATGAGTCAAGCCCTCCCAATATTTATTCACCGCAATAAGGACAGTAGAAGTTTGATTTATTTGTGAAAAGAAACATTCGCGTCTTAATGTTTTCATTTGTTACATATTTCATATCCCCAATAAGTAAATACTTATTTTTTTATGTGTGTTATGTGTGGAAAATGTTAACTATCAACGAACTGCAGTGACAATTAGTGTGAAACAAGCCTAGTTCAGTGTGGCCAATCATTTTTATAAATCCTGTCCAAACATTTTACGACTTATTCATACAGTGGTATAGCTCTGAATATTGCTAATTTATTTTGTATTAATTTTTTCTATAAAATGTTATCTTGAAAATAAAAATAAATTGCGCAAAATCGTATTTTATTTCAAGCCAAACGACACTTTTAAAATGGTTCTCAGAATAAAAATGGCGCGTAAAATGCTTTCCCGCCAATTGGTCAGTTATTTGATCTCCGGACGTCAGAATTTGATGTCCGAAGTGGCCAGGGTCCTGATTGGTCCCTATGGGAGATCGCATTGTGACGTCACCCTCCCCCCGACCCCATCATAAATTTGCCGTGGAGTCAATTCACTTCACACATCACTGGCAGAAGATAATGATCCCCGTGGTTAATATGATCGTTTGGCCCGTTTTTAGCTGCCAGATGTGGCGGGTCGTGATTGGTCCGATGGGTGACTAACAGGTTTATTGATCGTTTTGTCAGGTTCGAACATTCTTCTGCTCTTCTTCCCATTTTCTCCGTGCTTTTTATAGAACATTTAAAGCACCGTCTGGAAACATTCGGGCATATAGAGGAGAGATGTCTGCTTGATTACAAAGATAAAACTGATTTATTTGTAGGTCAAAACTAGGAGCCCCAAATCTCTCTGTAGAAGTGAACATTGTTGGGATTCAGTTACCAATTTACACATTTCCCTGACCATATAGGTTTGTTGTTGGCCTTGGTGTTAATCTTTGTTTAGCGTTCTCCATGACCACAAGAAAATCATTTTATTGACTATGTTGCATATAGCTGCCATTTTTTTTTTACACTTCCTACCTTTGATCGTAGGTTTGTAAATTTGTACTTCATCTTGTTAGGTTTCTGTCGCTTCTGTTGAAACCACTGTGTATGTTGCATAATCTATAATACCATTTACATATTACATAATATATAATAAGCAATACATTATCAACCAAATAGGCTGGTGTGTGTAACCCTGTTTATCTCTCCACATAAATGTTTTTTATTATTACTTCTCATTCAATTACAACGTTTTTTGTTGCTGTTTAATATAAATATTTATATTGTTTGTTTTTATCGCAAATGTGCACGTGTGTACACGTTATAATTTTTTACCCAGTTGTAAGATAAATATATTAAAAAAGACCTTATATAATATCAATCTCTACTTTTAAACTCTTTTAAAGAATATTTAGCGTGCTTATTCGCTTTTGCCTTAAATGCCGATTTTCTGAAATTGAAAAGATGCGGTGAAGCTCCACTTGATGTCTCTTTGCATACTTCACCACGCTGAGGAGAACTAACAAACAGACGTGGTTGGCTTTTCTTGACTATTCTAGAAAGGGGTATTGGATAACTCTACTATAAGTAAAAGAAAAATCAGCAGATATTTTGATATTTTTACCGATAGATAGCAGTGTGCATCAGCGACATACAGATGCACGATCAAAAAGAAGAGTTACCTTCCACATTCTATAATATTATTGAATATTTTGAGAACACTAGAATTGGTTAATATGTAAATATTTCTATTGTTGGAATATACACTCATGGACAAAACTTAAGGAAGTTTCGTATTTTGATGTCAACAGTGGTCTTTTTTTTTTTTTTTTGAAGGAGACAGAGGCAATTTTGTTCACATTTGGTTATCTCGTGTCTCTTCAATAAAGGTCAATGTAATATCTTTCAGAGTTATTGTCTCAATCCCGATATACATGCCAAAAGGTACAACTTCCTTAAGTTTTATCCGTGAGTGAATATAGCGTGAATATCTTGAGATTATGGGTCTCAATAAGTGAGTTAGGTTGCTATATGTGTCTATTGTCAGTTTTTTTTTTTCAATAATAAAATCGACTATACTTTGATGGACGTGTTTTAAGTTAACCCGTTGTAATGAATAAGATTGAAAGAACTATGTAAAAATACAACTGGCTTTAAATTGACATTCAATTGCAATATTAAGGTTTAAATAACAGGCTTCCAGGGAAAAGTTTATTTTCAAAATCTTTAATTTCTATCTTTCGGGCACGCGAACGCCCTTTTACAGGAGAAAACACGATGTATTACACATTATTGTGTCGTTTTTTTTTCTCCTGTAGAAGGGCGTTGGCGTGCCCGAAAGCTAAAAATTAAAGATTTCGTAAAAGAAACTTTTCCCTGGAATTCTGATATTTTTACTTTAATATTGATACAAGGGATTATTTTTATTGAATTCAATTGTAAAATACAAAAATCCATATTTTTGACAAACGTTATTACAGGGATATCTGCTACCAAAATTTTGCTGCTACTTTCAAGAATAATTATCTCTTAAAACTATATAAATAAGAGAGGAAAAACTATTCAATAAAAACGACTTTTAAAATTTCACTTTCAAATTACATAAAAATTGCTTTAAAAAAAAAAAGAATCGAAAATATATTTGAAAGAATACATCAAATTACCGGTGAAAAATTGAAAATACGATATTTTACATTACCCAACAACAAATACAAAAATTCCTCCTTTATTTTTTATTATTTTCTATCGTAAACAACAGAGAGAGAGAAACTATTCCATTTCCGCGTATGTATAACAACGTCAGATAATTTCGAGCAGAAGACAATTTTAGGAAATACACTCTCTTAGAATATTATTGTTTTTTAAAAGAAGCAAAACCCCTTGAAATTGGAATATTAAAAGTAAACAAGGAAGAGACGGAATATGAGAGAAATGCATCTCATAAAAAATGCAATAATAATAAAAGACAAAAAAGAATTCCCGCCAAAAGATGGCGGTTTAATCGTGCAGACGACTCCCTAATCAATCCACAGCTGACTTTTCTCACGAGACTTTGCCAAACGACTGGCTTGCAGTTTTAAAATATGTGTCTTAGGTCATTATTTCATTTTAGAAAGTTAATTTAAATCTGTCAACGCTTCCAATATTGTTTTGAAATAATCATTTAGTTTCGTCTTCAACTATCATATTTTTGGGGGTAATTATATTATATACATTACCTTACTTGTGTTGTTTAAATTAACACTCTTGTTTTCCCTTATTACTGACGATTTATTTATTGATAGTTTTAGAAAAGTTTGCACACATATTTGAAAGTATTTAATTTAAAAATGATATGCAAATTCCAAAATATGAAGCTACCTAGAAATTCAAAAAATATTTTACAGAATGTATGCTTTCATAAATTAATTACTTAATTTTTAAAATATTCTAGTTTAAAAATGTGCTAATTATATCGATAGAATGTTAGCAATATGTAACGTAAATACGTATATGTATACATATGTAATATTTCAATACTGAGAAAGCAACATGATAGAGCTTTCAGTCTGGAATAATAAGTCCCCGCTAATTATCAAACTAAAATAAACATTTGATAAATGTGACGGAAATCTAAAGAAAACTGGTTTTGGGAATGTGCTGTCAAAACACTTACCTCGCAGCAGTTTACTCATATGTTTCTTCATTCATTCTAAATGACACAAACAACAAGGGATTGTGATGTAAATATTATTCTATATACAGTTACGAGCGTCTTTCCTAATCAGTCATCTCTCTCTGTCACCGTTTGCTTTTTTTTTTTTTTTTGGAATGGCGCCCTTCTATTGGTTGGCTACGGTCACGCCACCTTTGCCCACCCCCCCATCATGCCCCCCCCCCCCCCCCCCCCCCCCCCCCCCCCCCCCCCCACTCGCTATTTATGTAACTATTGTGTTGGAGCGGGTCGCTCCTTAATATTAGATAATAACCAAATGGAATCCTCTCTTTCTTTTTCCCAGTAAGAGACGCCTACGGAAGCCAACAGTACATAGACAGATAAAGCACATAGGCTATAGTTATTAACTAACATATGCAATTATTTAAGGCGCCAATTTATAATTGTAACAAATAGTATTTGAATCAAAACATTCAATCGGGGGTAAAACACGGGCGTTGCCCGGGTCATTCGGCTAGTATATCACATATATAAACATTATTGTTTAAACTATTTTTGTGACGCGTATGTTTCTTTTTTAAATAAATTAGTTTTCTACTGCCCTTACTGCAATGAGGGGGAAAAACAATCGTTTATATCAATAATAAGAGAGCGGCGTTGATTATAATTCTATTAATATATTTTTAAAATAATTATTATAAATGAGATAATTAAGATATAAATTCCTTATACATCTCTGGAAAATCAAATTTCTATTTATACCTTGTCTATCATCTTCTGCAGAGGTCCAACTTTCCAAAAAACAATCTGCAATGTTTTTCTGTTTTATTCTGATATATGATTGATGTCTGTTGGATCGTTTTTGAAGACAACTCTCAGATTTATAAAATTAATTTATTAAACTTTAAACATTTTTAGATATATATAGAAACGAGTTAATTATCTCGTATTTAAGGCAACAAAAGATTCATCTAATTTTTATACATTTTCTAACCAGATTCAACTTGTGCAAAACAGACGACAAAGAAAAAATAAACAAATTAATAATAGAGGGTAAGTTCCTATTTTTTACAAACTTTCACACTCAAAGAATAATCATTTTCTTGCTTCAGATGTCTGTTCAAAATCTCAGGCATATCATTACTGTTTAGGGCTTGGTTAACTAGGAGGGATAATGGTTTGTGATTTTCTATGGAATTTCTTAGCCGCTATCGAAAAGGCTTTTACCCGATGACAACAAGTCTATAGTCAGAAAAGAAATAATACCAATTATTTAAAAAGAAATACAAAACAAAACCAATTTACACCAAGAGAAATACAATTAATCTATTGATACAAAACAAAGATAAAAATTTATATCAAAAAGGCGTACTTGGATCTGTGAAAGAAAAACAATTTATTTTCTCAAAATATTTCGAGGGATTGCTCCCTCTTTATCAATTTTTTTTTTTTGCAAAATAACTTTAAAGGTAATTTCCAAATTCTTAGTTATTTAAGTTAAAGATACTTAGGCCAGTGAATCTTTTTAAAGTTAAGAGATATTCACTGGCCAAAGTATCTTTAATTAAAAGAACTAAGAATGCCGGCCAGGCAGCCTCTTTCTTTATGATTACAAATTCCTTTAGAGCGAATGGGAACAATAGATATATCTAATAGTGAATTACTTCATTGTGCAATAAATTGATAAAGAGGGAGCAACAATCCCTCGAAATATTTTGAGTTTTTTTTTTTTTGCTTATCCCTAGTACACGTGGTACAGGCCATGATAATCATGGTGGGTAGTTAGCGACTGCTTTTTACTGTAAGCGCACCACATGTCTACACATGTGAAAGCAGATCGACTTTGCACTTACAAAGTGCATATACTTATATATTTTGAGTAAAATTTTGAAATTTGAAAAATAGTTTTCTTTAATTTTTTTATTAATTCATTTATATAGAAATATTCGACCGGCATCTCTCCGAATGATTGTTTGCCAAATCATAATTGTTTGTAAAATGTTATTATGATTATATTATTTTTATTATTATTATTGAACGACTTTTTTTTTACAATTTTACCGCAAAAATGTTTCTTTTGAACGAAAAATCGTAATTTATTTTAAGAAGAAATAACGACTATTTCTATCCTTAGGGATGAAGTATGAAAGGATGAATTGTGAAGAGTAATGATAAACGGAAATTCATACCTCATCCCTAAGGATAGAAATAGTCGTTATTTCTCCTTAAAATAAATTACGATTTTTCGTTCAAAAGAAACATTTGCGGTAAAATTGTCAAACGTCGTTCTACAATCACAAGCCGCATTATATTGTATTATAAATTATCATTATTACTCGTGATGATATTACTATCATTATATCATCTACATAGCCATTTTCTGCTTCCAAAATATGCAACTTTATATCATCTTAAATTTTCATTCCGATAGGTCCAATGGTATGGAAACGTATGAAGAAACAAACAAGCAACTATTTCTATTTCATTTCTATAGATTCTATTGATATTTAAACATTTATTGTCCTTTGTTAAATTATTTATACATTACAATTTCAGTTTAAAATTGTAAAGGAAACGCATGAAGAGATATTAGATACCTATTTTAATGAAGTTTTTCTGAAACAGATATTAAGGAAATATGTTAATATGATAATAGCAACGTTCTTAAATAATATTATAAAGATGTTAACAAGATCTACGACAAACATAAAGATAAAGCACTAGAATGAACCTATAACGAAGCGGTATACGCTATATATACATATCTACCTAGTTGCACTTAATCTTGCTTTTATCAGAAGATCCATTAAAATAAAAGCAAACGACGATACACTTTCCAGAATATCATTTCTCTCTAAGCCTATTAAATCCCTCCAATGTTTTTTTCAAATATGTGTCTTAATATATATTTTCAATTTCGTGCTTCATAAAATATTTAGAGTATGCTTCAATGAATTATGCGAATTTAAAAGCAGACGCTATACGAGGAGAGAGAGAGTTTGGAGAGGCAATTACATTTGAAGGAACAACAAGCATATCCATTAGGATGTAGTCCTTTTCCCACGGGAGCTCAGAATCTTGCAGAAAACGTCCCGAAGGCAACACTTCCATTACCTACCCAAATGTTAGGCCTAATTGCCCGCTGTCGGTTAATAGACCGTGCCAGTTTAAACAGAGGATATTTTAAATCGTATTGAATTTCTCTCCAAACGACATTGTGAGAGGTCATCGTTTGGCGACGGAAATATTTTGAATTATTTGCAATATTTTAAAGTTTTTATATATAATATTTAAGTGTTAACATAATATATAAAGGATAAAACGTATGTAGTTTATGACCCGGATTTCGTGTAATATATTATTTCAACTTATTTTTAGTATATTATATTTATCGTTTGCTCATAATATCGTAATGGTTTTTTTTTTTCGTTTGGCGATAACTATATTTTTATTTCAAATTTTATTTAATGTGTGTGTGTGTTTTTATATTGTATGCAAATATGTGAATAAATCAATACGAATTGTAATATAATAAACGGGGCGTTGGATAACTAAATAAGAAAATTTGTATATGTTAGAAAAAATTAATAAATCAAAATCTCTCGAAATAATTAAAACAGGTAAATATTATTAAATTGATCAAAATCCAGATAAATCTAAAACTTAGCGCATTGCAGATAAGTTTCCAAAGGTATATATGAAGTCGAAATATGACTTTTCTTAGATTTTCCCCCCTTTTTTTAAATCCCCATTTTCTATGTTATTACAAAGGAAACATTGGAATAGATTTAGAAACTTTTAATTATATTTAGCTACGCGCGGTATATGAGAAATCTTGAAGATTTTCAACCTCAGGACAACGAGGAAAGCAAAAAAGGAACTGGATTGATATATAATATTATAGCGAAATATTTTATTCTATGAACAGATTATTAATTTTGATATTTATATTTTCTTACTCTGTAAATTTGCCTTATTGCCTCTACATTATTTTATACACTTTAATTTGTTCTTGACTTAATTGCCGTGTGTTATCCTGAAATTTGTCTTTCCGAATTTTCTACGCGACAATATACAAATAAGTCGAACATATCTCTAAGGAACTAACGGCTACCTACCATCCAGGACAACGATGGTATCAAATGTCTCAATGGTCAGAAATGTGGGAGCATGAGTTGACGGCGTGCGTTATAGAATCAAAGAAATCTTATATCCTTAACCGTAGAAATTATAACGATAGCTTTCGAACTGGGGCTCCTTCTCAGAAGTTTTTTTATATGTAACAACGTTATAATGTTACTTCATACGTTTTCTAAAAAGATAAATGTGTTGCTGAAAAATGTTCTTTGTGTTTCAAAATACATATTTATAATTTTCACAACCAGGAAAGAAACATTCGAGTGTGTAAATAATTTATAATTTGAATACAAATGGCCCGCCTATATCATGTAATTGACGTTTACATATGTTTGGTGCTGCGCTGCCTGGAGTATAGGAGCTCCATCTATTATTTCTTCCTGTGGTGAATCTGAATAAGACTGGTGGTCTTAATAAAGCTTTGTGTGTGTGTGTGTGATTGACGTTTACATATGAAGAAAGTAGTTTTATTCAATAGAATAGTCCCATGTGTAAATATCAAGGTGAAAGTTTTGTATCCGAAAGCTAGAGATATTTGTGGTTTAAAGATTTTGAAAAGAAATGTGATTTCTGCAAGAATAAGGCAGTAGTTCCATTGGAGAAATTCATCGGAGAATTAAACAAAATCATGCGACATTCTTTCAGTTTAGCTCTATTGATATTTAATATACGTATAACTAAGAGTATCTATAAAATATATTGAATTGTCTATTGAGATTTCTGTGGACCACTGGTGGCAAGTTGCCATCGAGTATAATAATACGCTAGGCTAGGTTAGGTTCAGATTGGATAAATCAGGTTTGTTTAGGTTAGAGTTTTAGTTAGTTTAGGTAAGGTTGATTTATAAATATAACTTTTTTTAATTTAATTTCCGTGAGTAGGCACAGAGCGCGGAATAATTACAATTGCCGAAGGTCCTCTGATATGTCACCCTCTATTTACTTCACTAGAACATTGGTTCCCAAGGAATGTGAAGTCGAATGGTAACATTTTTAAAAATTTGATTTATTGCAAAAGCCGCACATGGAAATTTAGATGTAATACTTTTTGATATTTCGATGGACGCTCTAGAGCCCAAGGGTGAATACACCATTTATTTTTAATTCTAGAAAAGGGGTTTTCAAGGTCAAAAGGCTTCGGGAAGTATTTTGAAGCTAATGTTTTGGTTAAATTATTGCGCTAATCTTCAGAGGTTTTCAAAGAGAGAAACCATCTCTCGTCGCAAAAGTTGCAATTATTTCGTCATTCATATTTGCATAGAAACAGCGCTGATGACACTTTAAAAGAGCGATCTTTCAGATTTGTATTCAATTTGTGTGGGGCAGTCATTTGTCGAGCTTTTTTTACCTTTCGGGTTCGGAAGGTGAACAGCTGTAAAGTGGCCGAGACGTTGATTTCAGCCTATCGTGTTGTGTTCGTCTTCTCGGATTATCACCTTTGGTTGATCGTTGTCAAACTTCTAACAGCCGTTCACAGCATTAAGAAGTGGTCTCGTGCGCCTAAAACATTTCCATTTGTTTCCGCAATGTTGTGACTAAGTTTGAACGCATGAATCAAAATTATTCTTGTTTTTTATAAGTGTTTGTTGATACAATTCAATATCACCAAAAACGATATGGATATATCAACCTTTTTTCTATTATTAGTTCACGAGGTTTGAGTGACTCACTCTCCTCATTCTCCCGAGAAGAGTGACAAGTGAGTTACTGAAACGTCGAGGATTAAATAAATAATTGGTTGATGGTAGCTATAAACTTTCCAAACCAACTTCCAACCAAGAAATGATCTTCAAAACAAAATATAAGATCAGAAGAAATATGGTTATTGAAAGATATATAGCGAAAATATAGACTTTAAAAACTGACAAGATGAATATATGCAAATATAATTTTTTGTTATTATTGACCATATATGAATGGAATCAACAATTATATTTTGTATCGAGCCAATATATACGTTTAGCTCGATGGCAATGATCAACTTATCATTTTTCTATACGGTTGAAGTTTAATTTTGTCATCACAACAAAGTTTGAATTATTTGGGAACTCAATTAACCGTTTACAAAATAACTAAAAAACAGTTTACTATCCTTCACCTTTGAATGAATTTTTCAAAAAATTTCTCTCTCATATCCTTCATTTATTTGCAAGGAAATTTTCACACAAAAAAAATAAATAAAAAAACATCTCTAATAGATATTTTAAAATTAATTTCGTTAAAAAAAATCTTTAGGGTTTTAAACCTAATCACCATAATTCATTACTAATAAAAGTAAATTGGTAATTAGGGATGATTAAATATGCCTTAGTAAAAAGGTTAATCACTTTGATAAAAACTCACACAAGATCGACTTGTAATAATTAATTCTAATTTTCTTCTGCTACAGAATAACGGTCGGTGAAGGATGTGCTGCCATCTAGTGGAGGTTATTGGAAGCTTTTATGGGACATTTAAATTAACGTCATATAAACCTTAGTTCTAAAATAATTCTTATATGTATATAATTATGATAATTTATAAATAAATTTGTAATTTAATTTATGCATTTAATTAAAAACATTATAAAGTAATAAATTATTTAACTATAATATAATTTTGTGTATTCATTAAAGCATTGCAATAGGGTATTTTAGTAACAATTTTGAGAAGGAATGTGAAAATTACTCTTTTTCTTGAAAATATATATTTTATTTTTTTCTTCGTAGTTTTCAAGAAAAAATATATATATGTTGTGAATATATGCATATTAGAACAATAGGTTGTTATACGTATATGCAACAATGAAATTCGAGACTATCTAAACCACATTCTTGAACTTGCTTCATGTTTTTATATTCTTTTTAAAATGAAAATATTTTTTTAAAGACGTTATGTGTGATAACGGTTAAAGTTTAAGCTAGTCATCAGCTAAGAGTGGGAATACATATGGGAATTGTGTTGGATGAAACTATTTATTTGGGATATTACTCCAAAACAAATATTTTAGTATAAAACAAAAGGTTTACTTTAAAAACACTTCAAATAAGAAATGGGAGCATTAAAACACGAATGTTTCCTTTACACATAAAACAAACTTCTACTGTCCTTACTGCGATGAAATATATTGTGAGGGTTTCGCTCATCAGTGATGAACTCTCCACAAGCGGTTTTCGTAATTTAATCTACCAGACAGCTTCTTAGAGCTCTAATACTGTATTGGACTATTCTGTTTATGTATGCTACAATGAAGGGTGGAATATTAGAAATGATATTCAAGAAAACTATGGACATAAGCTTTTTAGGACAGTAGAATTTACTTATAAACATTTGCATCGAGCAATGTTCTTCCGCAACCAATAAAGACAAAGTCAGTAAGGACAGTAGAAGTTTATTTATGTGTAAAAGAAACAATTGTGCTTTAATACTTCCATTTCTTATACATAAATGGCGTGTTTTGGCCTTATAAACACATTAAATATTTATAAACACAGACTTTTGTGTATACGCTAATAACCCTAGAGTGACTATCTCTCCTTGCAATATAGAATGTCATATTATCCCCTTCATATCAGCGCGCTCACAGATTATTCTGTGAACTCTATATTTGGACCATACGATAGTTGTAGCTTAGATATGGTGGATTAAATTTTGGAAAAATGACTGAGAAGTTTACAACTAACGAGTTAAACCTTTCCAAAAAATTTTTAATCTTTAATTCACTATTTGTGTTATATAATTTGTCCTATAGATTAATAAGAACTAAATCCGAGTAAGTTTGTCTTAATTAGATTTTCCTGTATACACTGCATTGAATCTACACTCATGGACAATACTTGAGGAAGTTTTGCCTTTTAGCATGTATATCGGGATTCAGACAATAACTCTGAAAGATATTACAATGACCTTTATTGAAGACATACGAAATGACAAAGAGTGTGAACAAAATTGCCTCCTTAAAAATATATATATGTAATATAATTTGTTGAATCGACTTATCTGTGATTAGGGATCCTGACGACTCTCTGTAATAATAGGTTGGGGTTTGGTGGACTAGCTGTAATATTGTGTTGAGGTTTGGTAAGCCTGTTGTAGAACCTCGTCGACTCTCGCTATAAGTTGTGGCAACCGAGGGTCAAACCTGTAGTAACCGCGAGGGACAGTCAGGGGTGGAGAGTTTTCCAGTGCCTCTCTGCACCTTGTAGGACCTTTAACAGTTCTCCCAAAGTACAGGCAGTCGTGGTCGAGGCAGAGTGGAAAACTGGGGATGTCCACACACAAAAAACGAAGAGACACAGTTGAAAGAAAGTTCCTTGAATAGATAAAAAGCGAGCCAAGAGCTAAGATGGAGATAGAAGATTCCTTACTGTTTTACATGGTGAATGAGAGGGAACTTGGAGACAACCGGCGACGCGCTGATGGGGAACTGGACTAGAACTGACTGCTGTTGCTAAGGCCGGTCTTATTTATACGACAGCTCTGACAAAGAGAATTGGGTCATGCACGTGTCGATGGACACCGGACACTGGCGACAGACTGTCGGGGTCCAATCTATCTTTAGAAGTCACATGTGATTCTCTCTCTGGCTCTTAACTCAGCTTTTAATCTATTACACAGTTTTTATTTATTCATCCTCAGTACATTACATATGGGGATACAAGGACACACGTCAATTATGCATATAATTAGTTATAGTTTATAATTAGTTCTATATACAACATGACAATTTTGTTATACGTATTACATAATATAGGGTTATTGGTTTAAATTATCATAGATGGGCCCCGTGAGTGAAAGGGTTTATCCGGGTTTAAGCGGGTAAAGCCTCTCTAACACAGGTAAGTAATTAGAATTTATTTTAATTAATTAAAACTGTGAGGGAAAAGGGCTATAACAAGATGTTTATTTGGCTATATCTGAAAATTATAAAAATAAAACTTATGTTTAATTAAAAAGTTATGATATTCATTATAAAAGAGAACTGTAGATAAAACCTTTGTTTGCTAAAAATAATGATGATAAAAAATGATGTTCTAAAAGATTGTTGGCGGGCGTTGGAAAGGGTTAGGGGTTGAAGAATATGCAATTGTAAGTGTTGCACAGACAATCAAATACTGAGATCCAGGTGCAAAGCGAGGATATAGACTTGTGCGTCTTCCTTGGCAATGTTTCACCTGTGATCCTGTATAAGGTTACAGTGCTTTGTCACAATTGTAAGGTTATTGGTTGAAAAGATGTTGAAGAAAAGAATTAATATGATTGAAAGGGGTGGTAGAGCCATGCGATAAGTAGAATTGTTGTAGCGACAGTAAGTTGTCTGACTTGACTTGAAATCAAAGGTTGATTGTGGTCCGCTAGAGCTGAAAAAAATTGAAAATTGAAAAATGTGAACGCTTTGTGCATGCGTTGGTGATGTGCTCTGCGGATGATTGAAATAAACTTTTGAAACGTGTTCAGACCAAAAAGTTGAGACTTGTACTTCTGGGGAACGGTGTTTTCAAAGAGTTTGTTGATTTACGAAATCAAAAGAAAAATTGTCAAGCAGTACTGTCGTTTCTAGCAATGGCTGAAATAGGTAGTGAGAAAGTATAGGGAATTAGTTAAAGAATATGATTGTTGAAAACGATTGTTGTAGATGCCCGATAGTTGATGATAAACATTGTCATATAATAAAGTTATTTAAACAAAAATATAGTGAATAAAAAGATAGAAATATGATTGCGGATAACAACAGTATAAGGGGATAAAATCAAACATGTAATATACAAAAGACATAATAATGAATTAGCACCATATAAAAGACATAATAATTAGAATTAGTAATATATAAAAGATATAATAATGAATTAGCAAAATATAAAAGATATAATAATTAGATAAATGTTAAGTAGTAACAAATGGAGCAAAAAATGTCTCTTTTGAAGAAAAGTTAAAAGAAAATAAAAAATATTCGTTCCTGAAAAAAAAAAAGAAAGGAACATATTCACACAATGTCTAGGTGTAGGTCCAAGATTATTGGTGTCTTTAGTTTGACCTATGGGGAGGCAATGTGGCCCTATGTCGCTTTGGTCCGGTCTGAGAAGTTGGTCTTTGCCAGATCTTCCCGATTATATTATGTGAGACCAGACGGGGAGCGATCTTGATCCCTAAAAATGATGTAGTGTAGTGGAAGATGGGGACTTTGGATACATGAAGTGTATAGTGCATGTCTTAGGCGCTAAAAAGATTGCAGAGCGTTTTATACAGTTTGGTCTGCAAAATTTTTAGGTGAGCCTACCCAAACGCCGGCTTGTTACGCTTGGGAAAAAATCATTTAAACTATTAATTTAACAGATCCTTTTTCCATGTAACATTGCGTTACCTATGGAGAAATGAGAGGTTAAATTCTTTTTTATTCCTAACGAATGAGCCGGTAATGTTGTGTTTGTTCATATTAAAAGCGTACCCAAAAGTCATATAATTGAATGATTGTTCTTTTGCGTCAAAAAAAAATTCCACACTGGGCGTGCAAACACTGTAAAAGTTGTAAAACACACGATGATAATTAAAGATATAAAGTTTAATGTTATTTTTTTTCAATATTAAAATTCAAATTAATAAGTGAATTGGGTAATTATTGGTAAGTCAATTAGTTTTAGGTGCTGCAATCTATCCATTCTGCGAGCTGGACCACGAGCTTCAAGTACAGGCGGACGGGAATTGGAGGTGTCATGTAACCTGCCGCCGCTGCAACTGTTTATTGATGTTTGTGAGTCACCCTGCGGGCTGGAAGAAAATTCCTCTACCTCCACTCTGGCAGTTTGTTTTCTGACCTAATTGAAAATACTGGGATTTAAATGTAAAAAAGGCTGTGAGCTTGTAGGCGGTATAATTCGGAAATATTGTGTTTCAAAGATATCTGGAGTCAAATGATTGAATTCAATGAAATATACATCTTGAGGCAATCGCTGTGGGTGTTGAACGAATCGGGGCTGTGGAGGTGTTATGTACAACACATCCTCTGTGTAATATTTTAATTTATTGACATGTATGGTGTCACTATCTCTATTGAGTGGCTGATTTGGACGATCTATTCGAACGACATTTGGTGAAATTATTTCAATTATTTTGTGGGGTCCAGTAAAATATGGTGCTAATTTACCTGTGTCGGGGTGTCTGTAATTTTTTACCAAAACAAGATCATTCTCTTCGAAATGTGGTGTTCTGTGCTGCTTATCAAATGTTTCTTTATCTTTTTTATGTTTATTTTGAGTACGAGAGCTTGCTATCTCTCGAGCTATATTTATCTCGGGATATGGGTTAAGATGAGTTCTTAGATCTGGGGGGATAACATTGAACATTAAGTAGGTAGGTGGAAAACTTGTGACAGAATGGGGTGTGTTATTGTACGTCTGAGTGACGCGTTTAACTAGTTGAGTCCAGGAAGCTTTTGGATTTTCTAGATAAGCTAGTCTGAGTTTGCCTGTAATGGTCGCATTTAAGCGTTCTATTAAACCGTTTGCTTGTGGGTTATTGCTGGTAGTTAGTAGAGGTTGTATACCATGCATTATTAGAAATTTACGGAATTTTTCTGAGGTAAAAGCGGGCGCTCTGTCAGATAACAGACGTTTTGGAGATCCTTGCTGTAGTACAGTCTTGAGGGTTTGAATGTACGTTAGGGTACTGGTGGACTTCGATGGAAAGGTCCAAGCATATCGCGTTAAATGATCCACTATTACGTGTAGATAGGTCTTGGAGTGTCCATATTTCGAAAATCCAGCTATGGTATCTATAGAGATTAAGTCGAATGGTTGTTGAGGTGGTGGAATTTGTCCGAGGGCACCATAGGGTTTACCTTTGGGCCTTTTAATGATTTGGCAGGTGTGACACGACCTGACAAATTTTTCTATAGATTTAGAGATACCTTTCCAGTAGTACTGGGTAGTAATTATGCGGGTCATCTGAGAGATGCCTGGGTGGTTGTATTCTTGGTGAACTTTGTTCATGAGAGTATGTTGCAGGGTTTCGGGAATTATTATTTTAGTTACACCTTTTCGGGTAATGGTATGTAAGCCGTTTGTATCAATGTTGAAGGGGGATGCTGTTGGTTGATGCTGTTTTATAATATCAGTACTGATAAATCCTACAAAGGGGTTTCTTGAGAGTAAATCTGCCTCATACTGTTGACTGCCTTTGATGTAGTGTATTTCGTAATTATAGGTAGATAGTCTCAAGCTCCATCTAAATAGTCGGCCTGACGGATTTTTTATAGTTTTAAGCCATTGTAAAGCTTGATGGTCTGTGTATATGGTGAATTTTATACCGGTGAGGTATATTCGGAATTTGTCTACACTTTCGACGATGGCGAGGCACTCAAGTTCGGAAACGGTGTAGTTTCTCTCATGTGCCCTAAGGGCGCGGCTAAAATATTGCACAGGATGTATTTGTCCGTCTGGGTGTACCTGTTTGAGTATGCCGGCAATCCCTTGGGTGGATGCGTCGCAATAAAGGCGGCATGGTAAACCGACTTGATACAAGTGTAGTACTGGTTTACTGGTTAAACTCTCTTTGAGAGTGGTGAAAGCTTGTTGACAGTCTGTGTTCCAATTCCATTTTACATCCTTTTTAAGTAGTTTATTTAAAGGTGCTCGTAAGCGGGCATAATCTGCTATAAACTTATTATAAACGTTTACTGCTCCTAAAAATGATTGTAGTGTTTTTTGATTGTTAGGTGTTTTTATGGCATTTATAGTATCAAGGTTGCGCGTCTGCGGTGCATAAGTACCTGCGGTAACAGTGTATCCTAAGAAATCTATTTTTGTTTTAAAAAATGAACATTTATTATAATTAAGTTTGATGTTTTCGTGTTGACACACTGTTAGAAATTGTTGTAGGTGTTGTAGATGATCCTCAAGGGTGTCAGAAAAAATAATGAAATCGTCGAAGTAATGGGTAACAAAATTTAGTTTATATTTTTGCATGACCTGGTTTATGGCACGATGGTATATCTGTGGTGAATTTTTAAATCCGTAAGGAAGTCTACAAAATTCGTACTGACTATCTAACGTCACGAAAGCTAGTAGATTACGTGAGTTAGGTTCTATTTCCACTTGCCAATATGCGGATGCTATATCTACAGAAGAGTAATATTTGGCTTTTGACAATTTGTCAAGAATGGTTTCTATTAAGGGTAAAGGATGTACGTCTGGAGCGATGATTTCATTAAGTTTTCTGTAATCAATACAGAAACGTTTCGTTTGGTCACGTTTGGTAACAAGCGTTATGGGACTGGCATAAGGTGAAACTGACGGGGCAATGATTCCATATTGGAGCATTTGTTCTATTTGGGTTTGTATTTCTTGTTGGTCGTGTAGTGGCACTCTATATGGGCGTAATGCTATTATTTTATCTGTGGTGGTATTGATTTTTACCGGTGGTATGTTCAATTTGGGCACATTGTATTTATTAGTAGAGAACACTTGCGAGAATTCATATAGAATTCGGTGGAGTTCGTGTGGACAATGTTCTAACTGTGGTGCCGCATTAGAAGGTATAGATATCTCAATATCATGGGTAGGAGATATAGGGGGTGAACATATAATTGGAGTAGAGTCCGCCACGTGTAAACAGGACTGGTGCGAGGGGAAAGTGGTAAACATATCAGTTTCCCTCGGTTGAGTGGAACATAAATCCTGTTTGCACTTGGTGAACTTATAGACATTCGTTGGGAGAGCATCATTATTTTGATAAATTTGGAGATTATTAAAATCTATAATTAATTTAAATATTTTAAGGGTATTAATAGATAAAATACCAAAAGGTAGTGAAGCTTCTACTATAAAAAATTTTAGTTTTTGGGTGAGGTTACCGATTTTAAGTTTTAAAAAAATATATCCAAGGGTATTTACATTGTGGGCTATTGCATTTATAGTTAAACTGTACTGATGGATAATAATTTTATATGGTAATCTATTTTCTATGGTTCTTAAAATATCTAAGTTAAGTAGGTTTATAGATGCTCCCGTGTCTATTAAAAAGGGCAAGTTTACATTTGGTGACAATTCAGTCCATATTATTAATTGTTCAACGAAAATAAGTTTCAGATTTTCCTACCGTTGAGCTGCTCGCGGGGCTTGCAGAGTCGTCTGGGCTTGCAGCTTGGACTTGGGGAACATGGCTCGGAGGTTGGACCTTGGGCTGGGTGTGGGTACCACGTTTCGGTACAGTGGTTGTGTGTGGTCGGGCGCTGTAGACTGGGCGTGTTTGGTCCCGTGGGAACCGTTGTACACACTGGGAGTGCCAGTGCATGGCATTGCAATACTTGCAAGGCGAGGGGGGAGGTGTAACTGGGTATGTTACACGTGATGGCCGCTGGCTGTTGTACCGCGGTGGTGGGTTGTGGTAGGTGGGGTGCGGAGCCTTGTCTACTTGGCGCTGGTTCACTGCACTGGTGGCACACTGAGTTATTCTTGACACTAGGTCGAACCATTCCTTAATGGTGTTTGGCTGCACAGTTGCGACTAATCGCTGGTCTGCGACGGGTAGTCCGTCGGTCAGAGATTCAATTAAAATGTCGGCGGGTAGGTCGAGTTTCATACCCATAACAGTTTTGTTTTGGTAGTAGTTTTCTAGGGACATTTGGGGTGTCATTTTGATTGCCAAAAAGCGTGCAAACGACGCTTCTGTCGTTGCTGGGAATAAGTCTATCAATCTCTGGCGGGCTTCAATATAATATAACCTATCTAACCGTAGGCTTCGGAAATATTGGAGGGGCTTACCTTGTAGGTAGCAGGGTAATTTGCGTAGGCGATCTGTGTAGGTCAGTTCAGTTCTGTCTGCTTGGGCATCGAAGTTGTCGAAAAAGCTTTGGGCTTCAAAAGTACCATCGTATGGACTTACGTCTATCTCCCTAGGAGATCGGGCTACCAGTAACTTACTCAGGGCATCGGCGATCTGTGTCAGTGGGTCCGCGGAGGTATCTTGGGGCGGCGACGTTTCCTCCTCTTCCAATGTCGTTTCTTGTTTGGGATAGTTTGTTCGGCTGTATCGTTGGACGGGTTGGTTTGCTCCTCCATCTTGCTTCTTGGCTCTTTTCTATCTGGACAGTCTTTACCTTCTTCGTTGTGGTCTCCTTCGTTGTGGTAATCCTGTCGACTATCTGTAATATAATTTGTTGAATCGACTTATCTGTGATTAGGGATCCTGACGACTCTCTGTAATAATAGGTTGGGGTTTGGTGGACTAGCTGTAATATTGTGCTGAGGTTTGGTAAGCCTGTTGTAGAACCTCGTCGACTCTCGCTATAAGTTGTGGCAACCGAGGGTCAAACCTGTAGTAACCGCGAGGGACAGTCAGGGGTGGAGAGTTTTCCAGTGCCTCTCTGCACCTTGTAGGACCTTTAACAGTTCTCCCAAAGTACAGGCAGTCGTGGTCGAGGCAGAGTGGAAAACTGGGGATGTCCACACACAAAAAACGAAGAGACACAGTTGAAAGAAAGTTCCTTGAATAGATAAAAAGCGAGCCAAGAGCTAAGATGGAGATAGAAGATTCCTTACTGTTTTACATGGTGAATGAGGGGGAACTTGGAGACAACCGGCGACGCGCTGATGGGGAACTGGACTAGAACTGACTGCTGTTGCTAAGGCCGGTCTTATTTATACGACAGCTCTGACAAAGAGAATTGGGTCATGCACGTGTCGATGGACACCGGACACTGGCGACAGACTGTCGGGGTCCAATCTATCTTTAGAAGTCACATGTGATTCTCTCTCTGGCTCTTAACTCAGCTTTTAATCTATTACACAGTTTTTATTTATTCATCCTCAGTACATTACATATGGGGATACAAGGACACACGTCAATTATGCATATAATTAGTTATAGTTTATAATTAGTTCTATATACAACATGACAATTTTGTTATACGTATTACATAATATAGGGTTATTGGTTTAAATTATCATATATATATATTTAATAACGGACTACTCGATGAGGGGGAAGAGTATCTTTGAATATATAATATCAGATCACGAGCTTTCGGGCATAACCGCCCATCCACAGGTGTAAACTCATATTTCTCCAACACACTCAGTCTGGCAACCAAACTAAAACAGACAATAGTTAAAAATAGTGAAACCATTGATTCCCTTAGTACCCACAATGCCATTTACTCCATATCATGTGAGCAGTGTGATGCCAAGTATGTCGGAGAGACTGGGAGAATGGTGAAGACCAGAATGGTGGAGCATGATAGATCGGTAAAAAGGAAAGATCCCCGCTCTCTAGTTTACCAACACATACGGGACACAGGCCACACATTCAACATCTATAACCCCTCGGCCCACTATCATGAGATTAAAAACAAGCACCAGCGATTGGTCCTGGAGGCTATACTCACCAAAAAATTTAAAAGCATCAATAGAGCAATAGACCTTCCTGAGATATATGATAATTTAATACTTGAACCTCCTATCTGAAAGATTTAGTTTTCATAACCTACTTATACCTTTACACGTCAATAGCAGTTTTAGTTTATTTTTATTTTGTTTTATAGTCGTTGTTCATACTTAGTTTCTGTAATAGCCTTGTATTATATGTATTATATGTTTATTTGCTTGCTTTGCTTAACTTCTATGAATGATCCTTCAATATTATGTTAATTCTCTGGCACAATTTTTACATATTTGTCTCATTTTCTTACTTTTTATATATATATATAGCTGATTGCCAAAATAATTTGTCTCGTTTTTACACCTGTGGATGGGCGGTTGTGCCCGAAAGCTTGTGATCTGATATTATATATTAAAAGATACTCTTCCCTCATCGAGTGGTCCGTTATTAAAGTTTAGTGAAGGGATTATTGATTCAATATATATGTATATATATATAAATATATATAGACGCCCGGTGATATAAAAAAAAAATTCACTTTCTTAAGTTTTGTCTAGGTGTAAATAGAATTCACTTTTTTCCCTCTTTTTTTTTTTTTTTCTTTGGCAGACTACGTGATGAATCCGTGTGTAAATGTCTTACTAAAGTCTTTCTTTCTCTCTCTTGGGGTAACCCGGGTTCCTGGAACCTCAATAAAGGCTCTTGCGGGTGTTTATAAGAAATAGTAGAGGAGATTCCTTCCTCTCAACACACAGAGCTTTGTATTGCCACGTGGAAAATTAGAGAAGACAAAAACTTCAGGAGACAACAATTTATTTCAGGCAAGGACAAACTATGAATGGTAAACAAACGATACGCCACGAGGGAAATTTACAGAGTAGCAAAATATAAACATAAAAATAACCACTCTGTTAATAAAAATAATATAATTAATAATTACTTTGTTACAGTATACTAAAGTCCAAAATATTTTATTTTAAAATAGTTTTAAAAACAGTCGGTAGATGGCACTACCAGTTTGGTATAAACCTACGAGTTTGTTAATATTTATTTTGTTTTACTATTGTTATTATTATTATATGTGTTTTTTTTCACAACATGGAAAGTACTTTCAGATTATTAAAGAAATATACAAGTTTTTTTAAATTAATTTGGAACTTTGTGTGATAAAATACAATGAACATTTTGCAAAATAATTAATAACCTTAAATATAGAAATATCGGTAAAAATATTAAAATAATATAAAATTAAAGGATTTAAAAGCACGAAAGTTTCTTTTATACATAATACAAACTTCTACTGCCCTTACTGCGATGAAAAAATATATTGGGAGGGCTTGGCTCATCAGTGGTGAACCCTCCCAGCGGTTTCGCCAATTTATTCCACCAGACCGCTTCTCAGAGCTCTAATTCTGTATTGGAGATCTGAGAAGCGGTCTGGTGGATTAAATTGGCGAAACCGCTGGGAGGGTTCACCACTGATGAGCCAAGCCCTCCCAATATATTTTTTCATCGCAGTAAGGGCAGTAGAAGTTTGTATTATGTATAAAAGAAACTTTCGTGCTTTTAAATCCTTTAATTTTATATGTGTAGATGGCGCGTTATTGCTTTGTGTTAATTAAAGTAATAATTTATGAAATTTTAACTTTAAATTTATTTCGAAAAATTATAAACTTTCAGATATAAATAATTCACAAAGGACGGAATAAGAAGTTTACATAAGTACAGGGGGAAAACAGAAGTTAAATATAAAAGTTTGATTCTTGTCGGATATGAAATTAGAGAGATGCGCTAAAGATAAAACTACTGTAATTGAATAAAAATCCCCAGGGGGGGAAAGGATTTTTTCAAAAACTTTAATCCTCGATAAAAAAAAGGGGTTAAAGATTAAAGTTTTTGAAAAGATCCCTGGGTATTTTTACTCAATACATGGGATTATTGAAATATTGTGTAAATATGATTATATTCTCATAATAACTCAATGAATAATTTATAGATAATATGTAAATGTGGAAGAACTAGTCAAGATGTTCAAAATTGTTTATATTATGGAGAGTTAAAAAGTTAAAGAAATTATATGACACTCAAAACAAAGGAAGGAAGAATCCCAAAAGGGTCAACTTTACCATGAAATACACATTTTTGGCAAAGCTAGGTATATCTCAGTAATTTCTGTCAATCAGTTTTCACGAGTCTAGAAAACAAATTTCACCGACTTTCATGTAGCCGTTTTCTTTCTACTTATTAATTGCACCTTTTTTATTGTTTGATAAGTTATAAAGCTCTAACTTTATAGCATTAAATAAGGAAGGCTACACATAATTGTAAAACTCAAATCCTTTTAAGCCTTTGATTTCGTTTCCTGTGTTTTCATCTCTGTCTAAAAAGGGAAAAGAGAGCGTGTGCCCAAATGAATTTTGTGTAAGATTAAATATACTTTTATATATATATATATATATATATATATATACATATATACATATTGTGTGTTAATAAACCATTGCCATATTCATACATTAACCGTCTTAGTGCCAGACACCCCTAGCATACGATATATAAATTGGAATATTCAACATAAAAAATGCAAAGAATTATTTTTTTTTAAATAAATATGTTTATGTATACGTAAATAAAATAGAACTTGACGATTGTGGGGTTGAATAAATTCCAAATAATCTTTGTTTTACTCGGGACAAATATTTTATTTTAAAATAGTTTTAAAAACAGTCGACAGATGGCACTACCAGTTTGGTAAAAACCTAGGACTTTGTTTATACTTATTTCATTTATTTTACTTATTATTTATTTTAATTAATATTTTTAATTACTATATATATATTTTTTGTGTACAATATTTATTTTTGATAATTTTATTTTTGTTGATACACGGGCCGTAAAAAAAAAATTGCATGAAAATTCAGAAAATTTGCATACTTAATAAGAACATTTTATAAAGGCATAAAATTATTCATTTTCTCAAACCGTAACTAGATTATAAGTGCATAAATAGCCTCCTAGTGTATCAATATATTTTATAAATATAAAATAAATATTTATATATATATATATCGTATATTTTAAACTGTATAATAATGGCACTTTTAGTATATGTCACATATCTTCCAATTAGTTAGAGCCGATACCTTATAAGATTCTACCCTTCTATTAAAATGTACACCGTTTCTATTTGATACCACCCCCCTATTTTGTATATATGCTATACAAAACTAAAATTGGTGACGTCAAAATAAAGATCCAAAGAGCGGTCAGCTGGTGGCAGGGACAGAGGGGAGGAAAAAGGCAACGCCCAGCCCATGTGGGGCCCCCAGGGACTCTTTATAGACGACCCCCCTGTAAACAGGACAGGTTTTGGCGGGGGGTCAGCAGCAGATGGTGCTAGAGTGTGTACATCGGCAGACGGCTTCTGTCTCTCTCTCTCGGTCTCTCTCTCCATGCCTCGGTGATAGGGATCCAAGTTTGTGTCATGGCCTCTACCTCTGTCCCGTGGGCTGTCCCCGATCACTCGGTGCTAACATCCAGCCCTGCCTCTGCTTCTTGTTGTCAGCGTGTGGGAAGAACATCAACACTCGCCTCACGTACACGACTGCCAGCTTATCCATACGTCGGCATACGTCGGCATACGTCGATATTTGCAACAATATTACATATATATATTTAAATTATTATTCTTAAGATAAGCTTTAATCTGAAAGTGCCAAGGCAGAAAAAATGAGCGTCATACAAGCAAACTGCTGATTTTACAAGAGTCAGAATAATAGGCCTCAGAGAAGGTGGAATTTCAACTAGAGAAATTGCTATGAAAGTAGAGGCTGCAATCAAAGTACTGTTGTAAGGATCTCAGTGGTCAGAGGAAGTGTAAAGTTCAAGAAAACCTGGTTCAGGTAGTTCTAGAGTAACAACAGAGAGCAGGATTAGAAGGATGGTTGTAACAAACAGGACAACAATACAGCTCTACAGTTACAGAATCTCTCAACACCATTTATAACTGTATCATCGAAGCAGAACTCTGTAGACGCCGACCTTTATTAAGAATCCCACTCTCTGCCAGACATAGAAGCGACAGTCTCAGCTGGTGTGAAGAGAGACGTCTTTGGAATTAAGAATGGCATTCTGTCATTTTTCTGTTGAATCCAGATTCAGTTTGGGGATGTTCATGACGTCATACATGTTAGACGTAGGCCCCAATAAAGATCCCATCAGGACGCAGTATACATCAGTATACAGAAACCTGGCTTCAAGGTGTGGGGCGGCATCAGCTATGAAAGTAGGACCGTTTTAGTCTTAATTCAAGGCACAATGACTGCTCAGATATACATTGCAGATGTACCTGTTGTGTCACCATTTCTTGAGCAAAGTAATAATGACATTTTCCAACAAGATAATTTCCGACCACATACAGCCAACATCTAACGAGCCTTCCTTCAAAATATTGCCATCCTTTCCTGGCCCGCATGTTTCCCAGAACTGCCCAGATAACCAGTCAGTTTTCAGGTTTCTCTGTTAGGTCTTCACAGTTTGTCGTAACGACCCAGGGCTCACGAAGTCCTCACTGTGGTTTAGGAGATTTAATCCAGAAATGTGTTGGGTATATGGCAGCCAGTAACGTGAACATTCATCTCATAACTCCCTCCACCACAGCTCGGATGAGTATCTTGTTCTGTTTATTATCGAATCACCAGGCTACTTCGATAAACAGCACCAAACCACCGCCACAACAAAAGCTCTCATTATCATACTTTATGATAAACACCTATCCCCAACAATTATAAGTCTTGTTGTCGTGTCCAATGAAGACCTCAGATGTCTTCTTGCATCTCTATCACAGCAATGTCCTCTATATAGGTCTTAAAAAGATGGAATATTGTGACTTTTATTTCGCCCCAGGTAACCTCCGAGATGCTATCTCCAAAGACGTAACATTTAAAAAACCAAATTGAACAATTCAACTCAAGAAAATGTCACAGCATATAAATAAGCAAATTTCAGTTCATAAACACATAAGGTGAAAAAAAAAAGTCAAAGCTCACTGAGATTAAAACTGGCTTCCAGGTCGAGTTAGTGCTGCCATCTATATTTTAAGAGCGGAACTATTTATGTTATTTTTGCTTTGTTGCAATATTAAAAAATAAAACATATTGTGTTGTCAGTAAAAATTAAATAAAAATTTCTATTTAATTTTTTTACAAAACATAGTTCAAGAATCAACGTAGGTGGGGAAATGAGAATATTGAGAATGCCTAGCTCATCAGTAATGACCCCTCCCAGCGGTTTCGCCAGTTTTACCTACCAAGCCGTTTAAGCTATTACATTGTTAATTCAGATCATATAGAGAATACGGATTTTTAAATTAATATGGATTTTGTATAGTTTTCTATAAACATCTTTATGTTATCTATTATATATCGAACTCTCGGTGTATTGACGTCTTGGTGTATTTTATCCTTTACTTACTATTAGAATAACCTTTAAAATTCTATTTAAAAATAAAGATTTATTTGCGTCAAAGATTAATGAAGCCGTTTTGATAACATCGCGCAAAGAATTGTTTCTTTGTTATTTGAGATAGAATAAGACAAGTTTTCGGGCTTTGCTCTTTAAAAGCCATGATCATGAGCCACGACCTGTAAAAGGGCAAAGCTCGAAAGTGTTAGCTTTTTATAAGTTGTTTTTCATAGATTAATATATTTGTATTTTTGACCATATGACCGGGTTACTTTGCATGTATATATTTGATTTTTGAAATGATGTAAGGGAGTTATACGAAGGAAAATTAAAAAGTATTAATTTCTTCGCAGTGTTGGTGATTACTCTGCTCGATGTTAGAATAGGAAAGTCTTAGTTCCCAACAGAAAGCCTTTTTATAAATGAAATAAACAATCAAATTTTTTGTGCTGTCTCTCCGAAATGTCTTTATGAGAGTGAAAGTAAACTTTTATAAGGTCTAAGTTCTACACCAAATATTAACCTATTTATGGAAACCCTTTGTTTCTAAGCATCACTTCAGTTTCTCTTGTGATAGGCCACGTTTCCCGCCAACTCCGTGGCTCATATTCGACGATCAGGGAATATAAATACAGTTAAACCTGTCTATAGCGCCCCCTCTTGGGACTCACCAAAATAAGGTGCTATAGAGAGGGGGTGCTATAAACAGGTCACTTTTAATGTATATCGCATCGTACTACGTATTTAAAATCGGGCGCTATAGAGAGGGAGGCGCTATTTAGAGGGGGCGCTATAGACAGGTTTAACTGTATAATGATTTTTTAAATCATATATACGTTTTATAAAACTTGAAAACATAATTTAAAAACCTGCGTTTCATGTACCGAAAGAGGCTTCATCTCAGTATAGAAAATCGGATTCCCGCAGCCGGTTATTTCTATTTACTTACTGCGTTTGAAAGTATATAAACCATGCTGTTGCGCTCTGCCTCACCTGAATGCTTCTTGTCTATCTCTTGTATAATTTTTCCTCTGTTTGTTGTATATTTTTCTTATGTACTTCGTGTTTGTTTATTGTCTATTTCTAATCTATTTTTGTTCGAGACCTGGTGTCTACATCTTGTGTCTACTTAAATCATATCTTTTCCATTATGGGTAGTCAGTTTTTGGATGTAGCTGGCATTATTCAATGTTTAAATGACTTCGGATTGGAAAAGATTCCAAGTTGAATCCTGAGACCGACTTTTTTAAATCAGAAAAAAATTGTAAGGTTCTATCCTGTATTGCATGTTTGTGAGATAAAAACCAAGTGTTTTTGACGGTTAGTTAATGTAAGAGTATGTGCTCAGCTAGACAAAGCTATTCTCAGCTAGCTTACCTCGGGGTGTTAGACGGTCTGTATGTGTGCTTGACACTGGCCAACTTTGTCATATCAACCACAACAACAACAACAAAAGGCATTTATTAGGTCCATTGCCCTGTATGAATTCGCCATACAACAACAAAATAATTCAGTAATTTTTCCTCCCTTTCCCCATGTGCACGTGAGTCTTTGTTTGAAAAGGGATATATTTACATATCTGTTCTAAAACTTTCCTCACTACCTCTTTTGCGTATGAATCTATTTACAATTGATCTGTAGAAATTATAGAGTTCTAATGCTATATTTTTCTTTTCTGAAAATATTTCTCAGCGTCTTCAGTGGGTTGCTAGATCTTCAGAAGGTGTTACTTTGTCATATCATCACATGGTAATGTGGGGGCAGAGTAGTATAAGCCTGTTGATTTGTGAATGCCACGATCTTAGATCGAACCCCGCATTGGAGGAACTTTTTTTCACAAAAGAAAACAATTCTTCAATTGTGCCCCCCGATTCTTGCAACAGCGAGGGCAAGTATACAAAACGGGACTCTAACACACTTGTAAGTGCAAAAGTCGAACTTTTTTTAAACATGTGTAGACATGTGGTACACTTGTAGTTAAAGCAGTCGCAAACTGCTATCCACCATGATTACCATGGCCCGTACAATGGGTATTAGAGATAATAACAAAATTATCATGATATATGCTAATGGACAAAACTTAAGAAATGTGTACCTTTTAGCATGTATATCGGAATTCAGACAATAATTCTGGAAGATATTATAGTGACCTTTATTGAAGACACAAGAGATAAACAAGTGTGAACAAAATTACCTCGTCTCCAAAAAAAAAAAAGATGACCGGCGGCATCAAAGATTTTCTACTTCCTTTAGTTTTGTTCCATGAGAATTAAGTTATGTTCCAAATAAAATAAATCAAATTCATCTAAAAATAAGAGGTATATACAGTGAGTGATTGGAGTCCAACTATATAAAGGTGTGACTATAAAGAAACAAAGAGTAGGCAACAATCCAATTGTTACTCTAGCGATAAGGAGAATAATTGGCGTGGAGAGACAAAGTTTGGTCCGGAGTCACTGAATCTTTTACCAAGTCGATGTTGCCAAATCAAAGAGAGAGAGTTTGCAGGAGGATAATCCTCCGGTCATCATCCTAGGGATGAATACTTGATGGTAATCCAGTAATTGAGCGATCCCGGATGGATAGATCCTGAATAATTGACCTGCCTCACTTACTTGGAGCTGTGCTGTACGTAGGTAAGACTTCAAGTCATTGCTTCCCTCAACAGTTATAACATGGTGTTTGCAATAAGACAATAAACGGTCGAGGTTTTGAGACAAGGGCTATTAAACAGGCTCATCAACTAATGTCAGTTATATTATGATACATTAGTGCGCCATCTGTAATTATTCGTATTTTTTAATTCATAGAAACATTTTTCTCTGGCAGACATATTCAATATTTTATGAATATCATTTTTATTATTGTTTTTTTTTTAGTTCCTTTTTAAGCAATAAAATATATAGAACTAAGGTGTAATATTCAATTCAAGCATATGGAACCAATATCGATTTATTTTTAAAACAAAGCAAAATCATAAGCTTATACAACTTTCACTTTTTCAGACAACTATTATAGACGCGTATGATTTTTTTAAATTAAATAATTTATACTGCCCTTACCGCAATTGAAAAATTAATGGGATGGCCTGGCTCATCAGTGGTGAACCCTTCCAGCGGTTTCGCTAGTTTAATCTACCATTTTCATCATATGTCAGTAGGTCAGTAGAAATTTGTTTTATTTGAATAGAAACATACGCGCTCTCTGTGGAATAGTTTACATTTTCGATAACTAATGGCATCTTGTTTAACTTATATTTAAAACTAGACGGATGACCCGGGCTTCGCCCCGGGTTTGACCCGTGTACATATCTACCCGAGTGATATATATTTAGATAAGATATTTTAAATAATTGTTTGTTATTAGCATTATCTATTTGTTTGCATCAGCATAATTTAATCTATTCTTTGATAGAGGGCGCTGTTCGTGAGTTAGGTAGAATAATTTGAATATATAGTTTTAATAATTGATTCATATATTTTTTAAAATAGCCTATCGTCTTCCCCGTATTTCTTTACCTATGTATGGAAATATTGGTATGTATGCGGTATATATAGTATAGGTAAGTCATAATATTATATGTCAATAGAGTATATAGTATTATATCTACATTTATGTAGATGTGACATATATATCCCTAATGATAATAGTACTTACATATGTACATAAGTATGTGTATATATATACACCTTAATAGTACAAAGGCTACATACCAATACTTTTGATATTTGCGGACCTATAATGAGGTATTGTTAACAATAGATTATTTAAGGAGCGACCCGCTCCAACACAATAGTTACAAAAACAACAAAGCGAGTGGGGGGGGGGGCAAAGGTGGCGTGATCGTAGCCAACCAATAGGAGGGCGCCATTAAAAAAAAAAAAGCAAACGGTGACAGAGATGAAAAAGAATTGATGACGCTCGTAACTGTATATAGAATGTCTTTATATTAATTGTTTGCGGTAGAGCAATGCTCGAAGCATGTCAAGCATAAACTGTGTTTATGTGTAATTCTATATACTATCCTCAAAGCTTATGTCCATAGTTCACTTGAAATACCCTTTCCAAGAGTTCATCTTCAGCACCGGATTTAAAAGAAAACCGCCAAATGCAATATTACAGCGGTATGGTAGATTAAACTGGCGAAACCGCTGGGAGGGTCACCACTGATTAGCCAGGCCTTCCCATTATTTTATCATTCAATAAGGGAAATAGAAAGTGTTTTAATTGAGAATAAACATATATGCTGTAAAATAGTTTACATTTTTGATAACAGATGGCGCGCTAATGCATCTTGTTTAATATGTCATAGGACTGTTGAAGTTGGTTCCCTTGGCTCGAAAGCTCGCCCATTTATTAGTATTAGCCCACTCACACTATACAAGACCAAAGCGAGAAACCATTTAAAGAAAATATATATAACTGTACATACATGACTACTTGAAATTGTATCCATTATTCCTGTAGAAGGGCAGCTTGCGCCCGAAAGCTCGAATTGGTTTTTCAAATAAAGAAACTTATCCTTTTTGAATCTATTCGTTATTATATTTATTAGTTTAATTGCCAAGTTTTTATTATTAAATTTCAAGAGTGCGGTGTGTATATTTACACACTCTCAGGGGAATGGTGCGAATTTGCCGGCTCACCACCGAGTTTACTCCACTTCTCTAGAAATGTCATGTTTGCCGTCACAATTATCGTCGTATTGATAAAGACGATCGAGCATGTCGAAATATCGCAATAATTCACCATAATGCAAATCTTTCTGTTCTTTTATGCAAATAAGGGTGTTTTGATGACAATACATTGACTTCTCACGTCTATCTTTACTCATTGTTCTTTGTGCGGCAATATACTTGATTTAAAAAAAAAAGACCTTCGGGGGATCTGTGGAAGGATGGTCTAAACCGTTGGTTTTCGACCGCTACGACCCGGGTTTGATTCCCGCATTGAAATTTTTTTTCTGATAAAAAAAAAATGTTCCAATAGCCCCGGATTCTTGCAAAAGTCCAACCCCACCAGCGAGTGCAAGTAACCAAACGGGGCTCTGGCACATTTGTAAGTGCAAAGTCGAACTGATTTTCACATGTGTAGACATGTGGTGCACTTACAGTAAAAGCAGTCGCCTTCTTCTACCCACCATGATTATAATTGCCTGTACCACGTGTACTAGGAATAAACAAAACAAAAAAAACCTTAGAAAGAACCTTAAACGAACATATTTGTTTATAGAATGATTTTTGGCACTTTGTTGTCTGATACCTTCAGTATCTTATTTATTTTACTTAACAACCTTCTTTGTCGCTAAAATTATAAGTTATTTTTACAAATATACACTTATGTACGAACTTAAGGAAGTTGTACTTTTTAGTATATATATATATCGGGGCAATAACTCTGAAAGATATTACAGTGACCTTTATTGAAGACACACGAGATAACCAAATGTGAACAATCTCTGTCTTCTTCAATAAACAGAAGACTTTACCCTTCCTCAAGTTTTGTCATGAGTGTATTTTGCTTGACAACCTTTGTCGCTAAGATTATAATTTATTTTACAAGTAGGTGTGAATAGGGAAGCTATATACAATTCTATTAGATAGTAAAAAGTAGTGTAATTAAGTTTATAAATTAAAAACAAACAATGGTTGCCTGTAAAGTCGGTTTTACGGGCGAAGATTTTACGTGACAACGGTAGAATATTTATTGATATGAATATATTTAAATTGCACAATAGGAACAAGGAATTGAATGAAAATAAGAATTGCACAAATTTTAACTATCGAAATATATTTTGTTTACTAAAACATTGTACATGTAAACTTAAACTTAACTAATTCCTATTTGAGTGATTTTGTTGAGGATAGGACGATGATAGGAGAAATATGAAATGAAAGGAAGTGTTTCTGCTGTAATGTGTCTTGCGAAAGTCAAGTCGATAGTTGTTCCTTTTAACGTAGTTGACTTAGAAACGTTTGATACGCAATTAAGATTATACGTATTTTTCATGAAATTAAGAAACGAGTTGTCAGGCTTTACGTTTTTGTTAAAATCACCACACAGAAGAATCGGTATACTAGAATCAACTTGCACGAACGGTGGCACGTACTGGCTGTTGTGAATGTACGGACCGAGTCCTTGCCATAGTAACATTCCAATATCCTGCATACTAGCTCCTGGATGAATATATACAGCACCGAGTATAAACTTGAAGCTAGTATTAGCGGCGAAGCAAGTAACTTCAGTCATGCACATGTCACCCTTGGTTTTAATGACACGAGTTACGTCTGTAATCGCAACTTGGAACACTTCCGCCGTAGATGTCGATGATAATTTACGATAGATCGCCACTCCACCAGCCGCGTTGGTATTTAAAATTCAAAACACTTATTCAGATCGAAGGTTCAAATTTTTGCTAAATAAATTTGAAATTAAATTAAATTTGTAATTGTAAATGATGAAGTTGAAAATTAAAACATTTACTTAAATTAGATGTTAAAATTCTTGCTCAACACAGTTTAAATAAAGTTTTCTTATATCTGCCACTTTTTCTTAATATTTGTAATTTTAAAGAATCAATTCGAAAATCAAAACATTTATTCAGATCGAAGGTTCAAATTTTTGCTAAATAAATTTGAAACTATTTAAAATTTGTAAAATAATAATTAATTAATTATTTAATTTTAAACTAATAATTTACTTAACACTATCAACATTTATCAATAGTATGACATACCCTATAAACTCAGTTTCTCAACTTTTGTGTCAATCTAACAATTAATCAATCAATCATAGTTTACGATAATGAAATATCAGTGTACAATTATTTACCTTTATTGTTGTAGTTGTTGTAAATGACGAATCTAAGCACTCCACATTTTCACTACAGACACAGCTGACGATACTTTAACCACACGTGTGAACTTGTATTATGACGCTTTCTTGTTTTTCCAACGCCAAGAACGTTCGAGAAAGACAAAGACAGAGACAAGCATGCGCCGATTCAATGCGCCTAATTCTCTAGCGCTGCGCGCGCAGCACTCTCGTTCGGTGACTCATCGTAACGTTACCGGGCGTTACACTTTTTCATAAGTGACTCCCAGCCGCAACCTAATTTAAGACGTTGTCACGTCAAAAGACATATATTGGATTTACTAAAATATTTATTTATAAAATGAAGTATTTAAAAGCACGAATGTTTCTTTTATACATAAGACAAACTTCTACTGTCCTTACTGCGATGAAAAAATATATTGGGAGGGCTTGGCTCATCAGTGGTTAACCCTCCCAGCGGTTTCGCCAATTTAATCCACCAGACCGCTTCTAAGAGCTCTAATACTGCATTGGACGATTCTGCTTATATACGCAGCACTGAAGGATGGAATCTCAGAAATGGTTTTCAAGAAAACTATAGACATAAGCTTATAGTACAGTAGAATTTCATTCAAATATTTGCATCGAGCAATGCTCTTCCGCAAACTATAAAGACAAGGCTTTTAAATACTTTCATTTTATATGTATAGATGGCGCGTTATTGCTTTGTGTTAATTTATGCCTAACTGGCCTTGTCTTTATGGTTTGCGGAAGAGCATTGCTCGATGCAAATATTTGAATGTAATTCTACTGTCCTATAAGCTTATGTCCATAGTTTTCTTGAAAACCAAGTGCTGCGTATATAAGCAGAATCGTCCAATACAGTATTAGAGCTCTGAGAAGCGGTCTGGTGGATTAAATTGGCGAAACCGCTGGGAGGGTTAACCACTGATGAGCCAAGCCCTCCCAATATATTTTTTCATCGCAGTAAGGACAGTAGAAGTTTGTCTTATGTATAATAGAAACATTCGTGCTTTTAAATACTTTCATTTTATATGTATAGATGACGCGTTATTGCTTTGTGTTAAAAGATTTATTTGCCAATATTTCGGTTGACTGAACGCCAAACCTTCATCAAAGCATTACATTTTTGTATAAACAAACTCAGCGTCACAGGTTTGACGTTCAGTCAACCGAAATATTGTCAAATAAATATTTTATTAAATCCAATATATGCCTTTTTATTATCTAATGATTTAAATATGAATTGCTCTATTTTCAATACAATTCTGTATATAGCTGCAGACCTGGGGTTGGTATGAATGTCTTTCTTTGTCCTGTAGTTGAAACTCTGGGTTGCGATGGACTGTTGGGATGTAGGACTGGTGTTGCCAGCATTGTATAAATTGGTATTTCTCGCTTCTTTAAGCCGTTGGTAGGGCAGTAGAGGTAAGTCATTTTTAAATTAGGGTGTCTCAATCCACTCCAATTGTTCAGCATCGGCTGGAAAATGGCTGTAGTTGATTATAAAAAAAACCAAAGACATATTTCTCTTTTGTGATTAGATTTCTATTATTCCTGTGTGTGTTATAGTGACAGCAAGTCCTATGGAAGGGGACAGAATCTATTCGAACCACCAGTTTTTCCATTTTCATTGGAAGAATTTACCATACTGATGTTCAGGTAAGATTTTCACTTTACTGTGCAAGATTCTATGCAACTCAACCGTTGTTTATCAAGATTTATTCTAGGTTAATTAGTCCTAAGACTTAGCTCAATCAGACTGCCCCAAGACAATCTATACATAGCCATAGTCTGGTGGTAAGACTTGGTTGGCTTGGTCCAATTGGGTAAATCTAATCAATTTTTATGGGAAAATAAAATTCGATGGTTTTACTCCCATCTTCAGTATCCATATACCATTGACCTAACAATAGGTTCATCCGTCTTTAGAAGCCATTTCCAACTTTAAGAACAAGTGAATGTCCTTATTAGGAGATGACGTTGGAGAGAGACTTATCGAGGTCTTATCCCGGATAAGTTTCACCAAGCAAGATAAAATAGCATGAGATACTGTTGTTTTCTGTGCGCCATAAATGGGAGTGTCTATCTACTCTAATAAACACATATCTACATTGGCATATTTACATACACAATTATAGAGAAGTGTTATATCAACCCATTGTGTACGTATTCCGTCTAGATTAGATAAGCTACTACACTTTAGAATAATATTCTTTGTATTTGGATGAGCTAAAAGACGAGATCCATTTAATAGTATTATACAAAAGATGTACCTGGATCCTTAAATGAATACTTTATTTTTCGCGAAATATTTTGTAAAAAAAAAAAAAGTTTTTTCATTGATAATTCGCCCTTTTTATATATAACACTATATTTGAATTATCCGATTAAATAAAAAGATGAAACGTTGAGATTTGAGTTTGTTCCAGCTACGTTTCCACAACCTATGACATTTTGACGACACACGAGATAACCAAGTGTGAACAAAATCACCTCTGTCTCCTTAAAAAAAAAAAAAAAAAAAAAAAAGACTACCGTTGTTGACATCAAAGACTTTTTACTTAAGTTTTGTCCATGAGTTTATATTATACCTAGTTTAAAAAATAACATTTTTGTAAAAGTGTGTGTCTTTATAATTAAAGTTCGAAAAAAAAAGTTATATTTAATTATACTTTTTCATTTTAAAAATAAATATATCTTTTTCGAAAAGTATGAGAGAAAAATAATAATTTTAAATCCACTAGTTTTTAAGAGATGCAAGAAATAACTTTCTTTAAAATATCAGTGTGATATTTTTTACTCAAAACATCTCAAAAAAGAGAGAAGGAGGAAAATTCTTTAAAAAAAGATGGCGAGAGTTAAAAGACTACTTAGGTCGTTTGAAAACATTCTCATTAACACCTCTGGAAGAACTATATATTTTTTAAAAGAGCCAAGTAAAAAAAAAAGCACATAAAACATTTTTTCGTCGGCGTAATTTGTCCATTAAAAAGGTGGGTTTTATATTAGGGTCATCAGAGAAACTCTCTGACTAATCTGTGGAGGAGCAAGATGAGCGTTCCAATCCGAAGGAAATGAACCGGCAACACCATCCTATTTAATCCCCAGACGAGACAAGCCAAGTCACTAAGCCTAACGCCTCCCCAGTTACGTGGAAAGCCGTAATTATTTCAAACTTGATATTGCCGCATTAAATCTTCATTTTTAAGGGTTAGAAATTTGTTGGCAAATCACCCTTTTCCCCCCTTTGCTGATTTATAATTGAAAACGGCTTCGTTTATCGAACTGCGTTAGGCCTAATTGGACTAAATAAATTAAGATTTAGGCTTAGTTTTGGTGCGCCAAATTATGTTTTTTCTTTTTCTTTTTTTCAAACATTATTTGCGGATAATTATTTTTTTTTACAGATATTTTACTTTTATTAATTAATATTTTTTAAATATATATATAATTGCACTAATTACGCTTAAGAGATTTTTAATGAATATTGAAAAAATTATTAAACCTTGTTAGTTTTTTTTTTGCTTAATTTATTTAATATAATATAGACCTTTTTAATTAAAAATAGATTTATTCTTTAATGTTGAGAATATATAAATTTTGTATCTTTATTCTATAATCTTATATAAATATTAGATTTTTTAGAATGAATTGTTTGTCTTATTAACGTAAAGGTTTTTTTGTTGTTGTTGTTTGTGTGAACGAGTAATTAGTGTCGGGTTTTATCCGTAATTAGTGTCGAGCGGTCTAAGAGGCCATGTGGAAATTGAAAAAATGCTAATAAATACTTTAAATGGGGTAATTTTTCTTCAAGCTTCTGGGTGTTGTGTGTTGTAACATATATATATACAACAACAACAACAACAAAAGCCTTTATTTAGGGCATTCCGCCCCATATAGGATTCGCCGTATTTACACATCAACAAGAGGAGAGGGAAGAGGAAACATTTACAACAAAATAAAGTTTGTCTCACATTCAGTTACCTATTTACAGATAGGTCATCCTCCAGTATCCTTTGCCCTGCATTCTTTCTTATGCGCCCAGCTTCTGTGCAGAACTTGAAGTATTTAACAATCAGTAATTCATCATCCAGAGCTGAAGAGAGAAGTTGACATATGTGTTGGTATCTAAATTGACCAGAGTTAGGGCTTGGGAAAATTTCAGTGCGTTTTTCTGTTAAGAGAGGGCATTGGAAGAAATAGTGAACCAAATTATCATCCATGAGATCCTTACAAAGTAAACGGTTCCGGCCATTTTCTTTCCAGAAGTCTTTTCTTTCTTCCCTGAAGAATTGCCATAAAACTCTATGTTGTGCAACTAGTCTTTTGTTGGGAAGCGGGATATTTAATCGTAGGTACTCCTCTGCCATGAATGATTCACTCAAAAATGTGTAGTGAGCAAAGTGGGTTGAATCATGATTTTCATCTGATCGTTTTGAATTAGTTGGTCTGTGGTGGTTCTAATTATGCCTGGCAGTTCTTTCTGTACGACTAAGTAGTCTTCGCAGCCCTTAAGAAAGGAATATCCCTTAGAGTCAACATTTTTTATTAAATTTTGAGTAAAACTGTTTTCTATTTCCTTTTCCGCGGTGACTTTCCAGAGATAGTTTAAGCAAGCATGTGGTAATCTGCTCGTCTCCATTTTTAAGATCCTGACCCAAAGCTTTAATGTGAGTTTTACAGCATTAAGTTCAGTTGATATTCTTCCACATTCTCTTCTGAGGATATATCCTGGTGTGAAGCTTGGTAAGTCTGAGAGACGGCGAAGAAATGCATCTTGGGTATTATTGACTGTCTTCAGCTGGTTAATTACCAACCATTGGTTTTCTTTTTTCGATCTTAATTTTATTATGTTCCAGATTTAAGCCCTTAAGTTGACTTTCTTTAATGGTATGAATCTTTCTATGTGAAATATAAGGAGTTCCTGTGAGTTGAGTTTTGTTTCTAGATTATGAATCTTTATTTGTATGTATTTTATTACCTGAATATTTACATCTCTATTTACAGAGGTCCACGGGTGTGCCTCTAGCTATATTGATTCTCCTTTGGCATTCACCACCTGTCCCTCCACTACCATGTAGTTGATGCCGTTTAGGAGAAGTTTATTATCCCTCAACTTCGATCTTATACCTTTCTTGTAAAGTTCCTTTCTCCTTTCTATTAAAAATTTTCTCTGCTCTCTAATTTGGGGGTTGTAATCCCTGCTCATAAAAATATTGAGTATTCGAAGTTTGGATGAGTTCTTTAGGAGACTTATTCTGGACTCGTGATCAGGAACTTCAATCAGAATAGGCGCCTTTGATCCCCTGCCCAGGCGATGACATTCGGCAATTACCACATCATCAGTAATCTGCATATCTTCCGCCATTAACTTCTTGACCTTTTGTAGCAGCAATTCCCGGCTGTCAGTCTCTGCTGATTCGATGCCATATATTATTAAGTTGTTTTCTCGGGCTCGTCTCTCCAAAGCCTCCGCGCGTTCTTCCAGATTCCTTATTTTTAGGTTATTGTGAGAAATTGACCTCGTGTTAGTCGTCAGTGCATCTGTGCACGAAGCTATAGATGTTTCCATTCCAGTCATTCTTCGATCCCAATCCTCCATTTTCTGCTCAATATTGAGCAACCTTGCATCAATTTTCTCTCCCAATCTTTTCACTTCAGCCGAAAGGTCAATTATCAGTAGCCTTAAATCGTCCACAGGTGCCTGGTCCGGAGTTGAGTGAGGCAAATTTGTCAATCTGGTCTGTCTTTTCGGCCCTGGATTTAGTTCTACACATCCAATTATCAGTAAGGCCGTGATCACTTTCAGCCAGTAAGCCATCGAACAGTACATCAAAGTTACACCAGTTCTATCTTTGTAATATTTCATCTTATTGAGTTTAGTGTTAAAATCGGCGAATTTTACCGTAAGCTCTATTGGCTTTGTTATGCAAATCACCATGTATAAAACAATCATCAAATATGCAAATTTTGCAATTAATCTCATTTTGCTTCACCGTTAACTTTATTTTACTTTTCTCAATGTGATATATATAGTATTATTTAGAATATCGAATTTAAAAAAATCAAAAAACAAGGAGAAAATATTTTTAGGTCAAAAAAAGAAAGAAAGTACACTTATCTGGAGCCGTAGCGCGGTGCGACCGTCCAGCTCTGCCTCCTTGCGGCGAATCTAATTTGTAACATATATATATACTAGAGTTGTTATTTCAGAAAAGTAGAATATAACAACAACAAAAAGCTTTATTAAGATATTTCAGTCTTATACGAAATATGAAAATTGGGTTCTTGATGAACTAATGTTTTCATTTAAGATCACAAGTGAACCATTAAATTACTTTTTGGGTATTGAGATAGAGCGGCAACCGGATGGGTCAATCTTTATAAATCAAAAGGCATATATAAAAAGAATTCTTGAGAAATTCAATATGTCTCAAGCGAATAAAGTGGGAACACCAACTGATAATTCTACTGTTCCTGGGGAAGCAGAGATTCTAGAAAATGTTCCCTTTCGTGAAGCGATTGGTAGTCTGATGCATCTGAGCTGCTTAACAAGACCCGATATCACTTTTGCACTGAATAAAGTTTCTCAAAAACTTGCAGCACCAACAATATATGACTGGGAAGCAGTTAAACGAATCTTCAAATATCTACTGGGTATGAGGGACATTTGAAATCTGATTAAGGGGAAGTGTTGAAGATATTAATCTGTGATTTTAAATGTTTCTTTTTGACCAGTACTTTTGTTTTGTTTTTGCTTTTCCAAAAATGTTTCTTTCTTCTTCTTCATTATTATTTGTTCTATATGCAAAGCTTTGTTTTTTGAGAGACTTGAATAAACAAATTCAAGTTTATTATATTTTTGTGTGCTTTTAAAGTTAAAACACAACAAAATCAAAGACATTTATTAGAGAACGTATTGCTATTTATGTGACCAATTTCATTGAAATAACCCTTTTATTGATCACTAGACGGGTGACCCGGGCTTCGCCCCGGGATTGACCCGTGTGCATATCTACCCGAGTGATATATTTAGATAATTTTTTTTAAATAATTGTTTGTTATTAGCATTATCTATTTGTTTACATTAGCATAATTTAATCTAATCTTTGATAGAGGGCGCTGTTCGTGAGCTAAGTAGAATAATTTGAATATATAGTTTTAATAATTGATTTATATATTTTTTAAAATAGCCTATCGTCTTCCCCGTATTTTTTTACCTATGTATGGAAATTTTGGTTTGAATTAGTGAACTACTGCGAATTTGTATACCGGACATACAAACAAACAAACATACAAACATTCATTTATATATATATAGATTTACATATTTACAGGGATGAAACAGGTGTGTATTAACGACAATCCTATAAAAAAAAAACATGGACTTAACGAGGGGGCTAATATGGAAATAAGTACAGAAAATTTTCTAATTCTTTATATATGTACCGTTTTTATATACTTGCTAGCTTTTTTCAGATCAAAAACAAAGATTTTCGTTTAGATATGTGCATTCTTAAATATTCTAAAGGCTTGGCCAGTCTTCACTGTAGATGAACGCAACTGATGGGATTCAGGAGAAAAGATATTCCAATATATATATTCATATTTTGATGAAAACTTTGAAGAGATGATATTGATCTATAAAAAGAGACACCTCTCCCGTCAAAAACTATGCGTTCTCTCTCGATCGTCTATGCAAACTAGCAATATCGGGTCAGTTACAATACTTAAACTCATGACCTAAATATAAGGAAGTGGAAAGTCTTTGATTCGCTGGTTTTTTAGGGAGGCAGAGTCAATTTTGTTTACACTTGGTTATCTCTTGTATCTTCAATAAAAGTCACTGTAATATCTTTCAGAGTTATTGCCTGAATCCTGATATACATGCTAAAATGTATAACTTCCTTAAGTTTTGTCCATTAGTATATTGACATATATTCTGAGCAGAGATAGATATTGAATCAAAATGTTACGTTACAAGAATACAGTTGTTAAATCTTATAAAAATGAAATAATTGCAAAATAATATAGGCAAACACAACTCAGCACAACTTTTAGTTTTTCTAAAACAAAGCCTCGCTTTCTTATGTCTATAAAATTTTGAAAGTTTGTTACATTATTTTCCATTCTGTATATTTGTGCGTTCTATTGAGATTTTTAAAATTTTATTTCAATTTAAAGCGCTATGTCCCCCTAAGGACACTTGCCCTGTCATACATGTATGTCTTTACTCTATACATATAAACACAATGATTTTAGGCTGTGAATAGAATAGTCATATGATATTAACAATGAGAAAGAGAGAAAAAAAGAACTGTGTACAAAAGAAAGAAGTGTCTGGCAATATGTACAATCAGCATAATATAAATTATCAGTTTATTAAAATATATTTGTTGCTATATAATTTAAAATATATCTACAAAAGGTATTGAATTTAATATATATTTATTTACTGTAAATAAAATTACTTGAATCTGTTACTATTAAATTATTGTCGATTCTCTAGTCTTGAAAAACAGGACAATCTAGTAAAAGATGTATTAAGGTTTGTTCCTCATGTCCACAAAAACAACTCGAGTCTTCCACCGCTTTAATTATTTTGAAAAAGCTTCTGAAATTTCCATGATTAGAAATGAATTGAGAATTCTGAAAGTTTGGCCGGAAATATTTTGGTATGTTGTTAGGGAAGAAGCTTTGAAAAGTTTCATTTGTGTTGTTCTTTAAAGAAGCCATTTTAAATTCAATAAAATCCGTTATTATGCTTGGGACATCTAAATTGTATTTTTGTTCATATCTCCTATTCATAAGAAAGCATAGGCCTAAATATTGTTTTGTATAATGTCTCTTTTAGGTACTCAGACCCCAAGCTTATTGCGTTCTATTGAGATGACTGTGATATGAGAAATCAAGCCAAATATAAAGTTACTTACAAGTTTTAATTCATCAAC
>CP092868.1:5304209-5328571 GCA_030710605.1 Cordylochernes scorpioides | reverse complement strand
TGTCATATTATCCCTTCATATCAGCGCGCTCACAGATTATTCTGTGAACTATATTTGGACCATACGATAGTTGTAGCTTAGATATGGTCGATTAAATTTTGGAAAAATGACTGAGAAGGTTCACAACTGACGAGTTAAACCTTTCCAAATATTTTTCATCTTTAATTCACTATTTGTGTTATATAATTTGTCCTATAGGTTAATAAGAACTAAATCCGAGTAAGTTTGTCTTAATTAGATTTTCCTGTATACACTGCATTGAATCTACACTCATGGACAATACTTGAGGAAGTTTTGCCTTTTAGAATGTATATCGGGATTCAGACAATAACTCTGAAAGATATTACAATGACCTTTATTGAAGACTTACAAGATGACAAAGAGTGTGAACAAAATTGTCTCCTTAAAAAAAAAAAAAATTGACAACCGGCGATATCAAAATATTTTCACTTTCTTAAGTTTTGTCTGTGTGTATATAAAATTCACTTTTTTTTCCCTCTTTTTTTTTTTTTTTGGCAGACCACGTGATGAATCCGTGTGTAAATGTCTTAATAAAGTCTTTCTTTCTCTCTCTTGAGGTAACCCGGATTTCTGGAGCCTCAATAATTGCGTGTGTTTATAAGAAATAGTAGAGGGGATTCCTTCCTTTCAACACACAGAGCTATGTATGGCCACGTGGAAAATTAGGGAAGACAAAAACTTCAGGAGGAGACAACAATTTATTTCAGGCAAGGACAAACTATGAATGGTAAACAAACGATAAGCCACGAGGGAAATTTACAGAGTAGCAAAATATAAACATAAAAATGACCACTATGTTAATAAAATAATATAATTAATAATTACTTTGTTACAGTATACTAAAGTCCAAATATTTTATTTTAAAATAGTTTAAAAAAAAGTCGGTAGATGGCACTACCAGTTTGGTACAAACCTACGAGTTTGTTAATATTTATTTTATTTTACTATTGTTATTATTATTATATGTGTTTTTTTTTTTCACAACATGGAAAGTACTTTCAGATTATTAAAGAAATATACATGTTTTTTTTTTGTTTTTTTTAAAATTAATTTGGAACTTTGTGTGATAAAATACAATGAACATTTTGCAAAATAATTAATAACCTTAAATATAGAAATATCGGTAAATATTAAAATAATATAAAATTAAAGGATTTAAAAGCACGAAAGTTTCTTTTATACATAACTAGCGGATGTACCCGGCTTCGCCCGGGTTTTACCCGAGTAAAGGTTTGTCTAACGAACATTTGTTAAAACAATTCTCTATAAACTTATAAAAAAAATAATAGATATATTTTGATAATTTGAAACTCGTAAATTTGAATCTCTCGATAAAGTGAACATTTTTTCCCGGTCCTTGTGTGCCGTGTCATCCTGAATTTTGTCTTTCCTAATTTTCTACATTACTAAATCATCGTTTTATCTAGTGAACACTTTTTCCCGGTCCCTTGAAAAATACTCGATAAGTTGAATAAAATCAATATTGGTTCTCTCGGTAATTGGAAGTTAAAGGAATAGTATCTTTGCCTTGGAATTGTATCATTATTCTTGTCTCAAATAAATTGCTGTGTCATCCTGAATTTTGTCTTTCCTAATTTTCTACATTACAAAATCATCGTTTTATCTAGTGAACATTCTTTCCCGGTCCCTTGAAAAATACTCGATAAGTTGAATAAAATCAATATTAATTAGTTCCCTCGGTAATTGGAAGTTAAAGGAATAGTATCTTGCCTTGGAATTGTATCATTATTCTTGTCTCAAATAAATTGCCGTATCATCATGAATTTTGTCTTTCCTAATTTTCTACATTAAAAAATCATCGTATCATCACGATAATATTTAGAGCAGATTGTTGAATTATAACAGATAAATTAGAATTTTATCTTGATTATTTTTAGGCGAAAAGTTATTTCAAAAATTTTATTTGCTAGAAACCTTCCCAGTACTATACTAAATAACTTCCCAAAGTTTCATGGCGTTCCAATGAGTGGTTTGGTCAGGCATAAAGGACACACACACACACATACATTCATTTATATATATATATATGTTTATAAAGGGCACATCTTGGATTCAATAAATAATCTTTTTATTTCCGATATTTCGATGGGCCAAACGACCATCTTTTTCTAGGATCTCATCCTTTTTCGCGGCAAGCCGCGCGTTACACTTGAGACACGGGCGTCTCACAATCTCTCAGGCGAAAATCATCCAAATGAAAAAGTAATGTATGCAAATAAATATCGTATAACACTAATTAAAATAAATGAATAAATAGAGTGAAAAGCAAATATCTATATATACAAAATAAATATTCGGCTATTGCATTATGAATGAATACATTCCACTGAGGTTCATATATACATAAAGGTTCCTATTCTAGGAGCATCTAAATTGTGTGTACATGTCCGGTATATCGATCTTTCGGTTTATACTATTTCTGTCTTCCAAAGAACTCCAACTTTGAACAAACATCAATAATATACCAAGATATAAAAGAAAAGCACAGCAGGCTATTCTTGGAGAGTTGGAGTTCTTTGGAAGACAGAAATAGTATAAACCGAAAGATCGATATACCGGACATGTACACACAATTTAGATGCTCCTAGAATAGGAACCTTTATGTATATATGAACCTCAGTGGAATGTATTCATTCATAATGCAATAGCCGAATATTTATTTTGTATATATAGATATTTGCTTTTCACTCTATTTATTCATTTATTTTAATTAGTGTTATACGATATTTATTTGCATACATTACTTTTTCATTTGGATGATTTTCGCCTGAGAGATTGTGAGACGCCCGTGTCTCAAGTGTAACGCGCGGCTTGCCGCGAAAAAGGATGAGATCCTAGAAAAAGATGGTCGTTTGGCCCATCGAAATATCGGAAATAAAAAGATTATTTATTGAATCCAAGATGTGCCCTTTATAAACAAATATAACAATATGGATTGCTCTATTTTCAGAATATATATATATATATATATATATACAAACTTCTACTGCCCTTACTGCGATGAAAAAATATATTGGGAGGGCTTGGCTCATCAGTGGTGAAACCTCCCAGCGGTTTCGCCAATTTAATCCGCCAGACCACTTCTCAGAGCTCCAATACAGTATAAGCTCTAACTTTTCATCATTAAATAAGGAAGACTACACATAATTCTAAAACTCAAATCCGTTTAAGCCTTTGATTTCGTTTCCTGTGTTTTCATCTCTGGCTAAAAAGGGAAAAGAGAGCGTGTGCCCAGATGAATTTTGAGTAAGATTAAATATACTTTTATTTATATATACATACATATTGTGTGTTAATAAACCATTGCCATATTCATACATTGACCGTCTTAGTGCCAGACACCCCTAGCATACGATATATAAATTGGAATATTCAACATAAAAAATGCAAAGGATTCTTTTTTTTTTCTAATAAAATAAATATTTTTATGTATACGTAAATAAAATAAAACTTGACGATTGTGGGGTTTAATAAATTCGAAATAATCTTTGTTTTACTAGGTTCAAGTATTTTATTTTAAAATAGTTTTAAAAACAGTCGACAGATGGCACTACCAGTTTGGTACAAACCTAGGAGTTTGTTAATATTTCATTTATTTTACTTATTATTTATTTTAATTATTATATGTATTTTTTGTTTACAATATAGAGAGATTTTATTTTTGTTGATACACGGGTCGTAAAAAAAAATTGCATGAAAATTCAGAAAAATTTGCATACCTAATAAGAACATTTTATAAAGGCATAAAATTATTAATTTTCTCAAACCGTAACTAGATTATAAGTGCATAAATATAGCCTCCTAGTGTATCATTATATTTAAAGTTATAATATATTTATTTATATATATTTTTTAAAAATTATTATTCTCTTATATATAAGATAAGCTTTAATCTGAAAGTGCCAAGGCAGAAAAAAATGAGCGTCATACAAGCAAACTTCTGATTTTACAAGAGGCAGAATCATAGGCGTCAGAGAAGGTTAAATTAGAGAAATTGCTATGAAAGAGAGAGAGAGAGAGAGAGAGAGAGTAGGGGCTGCAATCAAAGTACTGTTGTAAAGATCTCAGTGGTCAGAGGAAGTGTAAAGTTCAAGTATACCTGGTTTAGATCGCCCTAGAGTAACAACAGAGAGAGAGGATAGGAGGATTCTAAGGAAGGTTGTAGCAGACAGTACTGTACCAATACAGCTCTACAGTTGCAGAATGGACCATCTCTCAACACCGTTAATAACTGTATCATCACAGCACAACTCCGTAGACGCCGACCTTTATTAAGAATCCCACTATCTGCCAGACACAGAAGCGACAGTCTCAGCTGGTGTGAAGAGAGACGTCTTTGGGCTCAAGAATGGAATTCTGTCATTTTTTTCTGATGAATCCAGATTCATAATAACGAAAATATTCAGTTTGGGGGTTCATGACGGCAGGATACATGTTAGACATAGGCCCCAATAAAGATCCCATCAGGACTGTATTGTGGAAAGGCATACAGCAAGAACTCCTGGCTTCATGGTGTCAGGTGACCAGCTATGAAAGTAGGACCGTTTTAGTCTTTATTCAAGGCACAATGACTGCTCAGCTATACATTGCAGATGTACCTGTTGTGTCACCATTTCTTGAGCAAAGTAATAATGCCATTTTCCAACAAGATAATTTCCGACCACATACAGCCAACATCTAACGAGCCTTCCCGCAAAATGTTGCCATCCTTCCCTGGCCCGCATGTTTCCCAGAACTGCCCAGATAACCAGTCAGTTTTCAGGTTTCTCTGTTAGGTCTTCACAGTTTGTCGTAACGACCCAGGGCTCACGATGTCCTCACTGTTGTTTAGGAGATTTAATCCAGAATGTGTTTGGTATATGGCAGCCAGTAACGTGAACATTCATCTCATAACTCCCTCCACCACAGCTCGGATGAGTATCTTGTTCTGTTTATTATTGAATCACCAGGCTACTTCGAAAACAGCACCAAACCACCGCCACAACAAAAGCTCTCATTATCATACTTTATAATAAACACCTATCCCCAACAATTATAGGACTTGTTGTCGTGTCCAATGAAGACCTCAGATGTCTTCTTGCATCTCTATCACAGCAATGTCCTCTATATAGGTCTTAAAAAGATGGAATATATTTTGACTTTTATTTCGCCCCAAGTAACCTCCGAGATGCTATCTCCAAAGACGATACATTTAAAAAACCAAATTGAACAATTCAACTCAAGAAAATGTCACAGCATATAAATAAGCAAATTTCAGTTCATAAACACATAAGGTGAAAAAAAAAAAGTCAAAGCTCACTGAGATTAAAACTGGCTTCCAGGTCGAGTTAGTGCTGCCATCTATATTTTAAGAGCGGAACTATTTATGTTATTTTTGCTTTGTTGCAATATTAAAAAATAAAACATATTGTGTTGTCAGTAAAAATTAAATAAAAATTTCTATTTAAATTTTTTACAAAACATAGTTCAAGAATCAACGTAGGTGGGAAAATGAAAATATTGAGAATGCCTAGCTCATCAGTAATGACCCCTCTCAGCGGTTTCGCCAGTTTTACATACCAAGTCGTTTAAGCTATTACATTGTTAATTCAGATCATATAGAGAATACGGATTTTTAAATTTATATGGATTTTGTATAGTTTTCTATAAGCATCTTTATGTTATCTATTACATATCGAACTCTCGGTGTGTCCTGGTGTATTTTATCCTTTACTTACTATTAGAATAACCTTTAAAATTCTATTTAAAAAAAAAAAAAAAGATTAATGAAGCCATTTTGGAAACATAGCGCAAATAATTGTTTCTTTGTTATTTGAGATAGAATAAGACAGGCTTTGCTCTTTAAAAGCCAAGATCATGAGTCACGACCTGTAAAAGGGCAAAACTCGAAAGTGTTAGCTTTATATAAGTTGTTTTTCATAGATTAATATATTTGTATTTTTGACCAGATGACCGGGTTACTTTGCGTGTATATATATTTGATTTTTGAAATGATGTAAGGGAGTGATGTGAAGGAAAATTAAAAAGTATTAATTTCTTCGCAGTGTTGGTGATTACTCTGCTTGATGTTGGAATAGGAAAGTATTAGTTCCCAACAGAAAGCCTTTTTATAAATGAAATAAACAATCAAATTTTTGTGCTGTGTCTCCGAAATGTCTTTATGAGAGTGAAAGTAAACTTATATGTATAAGGTCCAAGTTCTACACCAAGTATTAACATGATTTATGGAAACCCTTTGTTTCTTCAGTTTCTCTTGTGATAGGCCACGTTTCCTGCTAACTCCGTGGTTCATATTCAACGATACAGTTAAACCTGTCGCCCCCTCTTGGGACTCACCAAAATAGGGTGCTATAGAGAGGGGGTGCTATAGACAGGTCACTTTTAATGTAAATCGCATCGTACTACGTATTTAAAATCGAGGCTATTTAGAGGGGGCGCTATAGACAGGTTTAACTGTATAATGATTGTTAATCATATTGCTACGTGGAAAATTAGGGAAGACAAAAACTTCAGGAGGAGACAACAATTTATTTCAGGCAAGGACAAACTATGAATGGTATACAAAAGATAAGCCACAAGGGAAATTTACAGAGTAGCAAAATATAATCATTAAAAATAACCACTCTGTTAATAAATTTAATAAATACTTTGTTACATATATACGTTTTCTAAAACTCGAAAACATAATTTAAAACCTGCGTTTCATGTACAAAAAGAAGCTCCATTTCAGGACAGAAAATCGGATTCCCGCAGACGGTTACTTCTTACTTACTGCGTTTGAAAGTATATAAACCATGATATTGCGCTCTGCCTCACCTGAATGCTTCTTGTCTATCTTTTGTATAATTTTTCTCTGTTTGTTGTATATTTTTCTTATGTACTTCGTGTTTGTTTATTGTCTATTTCTAATCTATTTTTGGTCGAGACCTGGTGTCTACATCTTGTGTCTACTTAGAACATGTTTATCCATTATAGGTAGTCAGTTTTTGAACCTAGCTGGCATTATGGAATGTTTAAATGACTTCGGATTGGAAAAGATTCCAAGTTTGAATCCTGAGACCGACTTTTTTTAAATTAAAAAAATTGTAAGGCTCTATCCTGTATTGCATGTTTGTGAGATAAAAACCAAGTGTTTTTGACGGTTGGTTAATGTAAGAGTATGTGCTCAGCTAGACAAAGCTATTCTCAGCTAGCTTACCTCGGGATGTTAGACGGTCTGTATTTGTGCTAGACACTGGCCAACTTTGTCATATCAATAACAACAAAAAGGCTTTTATTAGGGCCCATTGCCCTGTATGGATTCGCCATACAACTACAAAATAATACAGTAATATTTTCTCCCTTTCCCCATGTGCACGTGAGTCTTTGTTTGAAAAGGGATTTATTTACACATCTGTTCTAAAACTTTCCTTACTACCTCTTTTGTGTATGAATCTATTTACAATTGATCTGTAGAAATTATAGTTCTATTGCTATATTTTTCTTTTCTGAAATATTTCTCAGCGTCTTCAGTGGGTTGCTAGATCTTCAGAAGGTGTTACTTTGTCATATCATCATATTGTCAATAAATAATAAATAAAAATTGCAATTATATATTTTTTATAAAACATAGTTTAAGAATCAACGTAGGTGGGAAAATTAAAATATTGAGAATGCTAGCTCATCAGTAATGACCCCTCTCAGCGGTTTCGCCAGTTTTACATACCAAGCCGTTTAAGATATTACATTGTTCATTCAGATCATATAGAGAACACGTAGTAAAAGCCACGATCTTAGACCGAATTCCGCATTGGAGGAACTTTTTTTTTCACAAAAGAAAACAGTTCTTCAATTGTGCCCCCTGATTCTTGTAACAGCAAGTATACAAACGGAGCTCTGACACATTTGTAAGTGCAAAAGTCGAACTATTTTTAACATGTATAGACATGTGGTCCACTTGTAGTTAAAGCAGTCGCAAACTGCCATCCACCATGAATACCATGGCCCGTACGATGTGTATTAGGGATAATAACAAAAGTATTATGATATATATATACCTTTCAGCATGTATATCGGAATTCAAACAATAACTCTGAAAGATATTACAGTGGCCTTTATTGAAGACACACGAGATAAACAAGTGTGAACAAAATTACCTCGTCTTCAAATTAAAAAAAAAAAAACGACCGGCGACATCAAAGACTTTCTACTTCCTTTAGTTTTGTTCCATGAGAATTAAGTCATGTTCCGAATGAAATAAATCAAATTCATCTAAAAATAAGAGGTATATACACCGAGTGTTTGAAGTTAAACATATAAAGGTGTGACTATAAAGAAACAAGGAGCAAGCAACAATCCAATTGTTACTCTAGCAATATGGAGAATAATTGGCGTGGAGAGACAAAGTTTGGTCCGGAGTTACTGAATCTTTTACCAAGTCGATGTTGCCAAATCAAAGAGAGAGAGTTTGCAGGAGGATAATCCCCCGGTCATCATCCTAGGGATGAATACTTGATGGTAATCCAGTAATTGAGCGATCCCGGATGGATAGATCCTGAATAATTGACCCGGCTCACTTACTTGGAGCTGTGCTGTACGTAGGTAAGACTTCAAGTCATTGCATCCCTCAACAGTTATAGCATGGTGTTTGCAATAAGACAATAAACGGTCGAGGTTTTGAGACAAGGGCTATTAAACAGGCCCATTAACTAATATGTCTGTTATATTATGATGCATTAGCGCGCTATCTGTAATTATTCTTATTTTTTAATTCATAGAAACATTTTTCTGACAGACATATTCAATATTTTATGAATATCATTTTTATTATTGTTTTTTTTTTAGTTAGTTATCAAATCATTTGCTATATATTGTAGTTTTTTTTTTGTTTTGTTGTGTTCCTTTTTAAGAAATAAAATATATAGAACTAAGGTGTAATATTCAATTCAAGCATATGGAACCAATATCGATTTATTTTTAAAACAAAGCAAAATCATAAGCTTATACAACTTTCACTTTTTCAGACAACTATTATAGACGCGTATGATTTTTTTAAATTAAATAATTTCTACTGCCCTTACTGCAATTGAAAAATTAATGGGATGGCCTGGCTCATCAGTGGTGAACCCTTCCAGCGGTTTCGCTAGTTTAATCTACCATAGTTTCGAATTTTCATCATATGTCAGTAGGGCAGTAGAAATTTGCTTTATTTGAATAGAAACATACGCGCTCTCTGTGGAATAGTTTACATCTTCGATAACTAATGGCATCTTGTTTAACTTATATTTAAAATGTCTTTATATTAATTGTCTGCGGTGGAGCGAAACCCTCGAAGCATGTATATATATGTAACTGTGTTTATATGTAATTCTATATACTATCCTCAAAGCTTATGTCCATAGTTCACTTAAATTACCCTTTCCAAGAGTTCATTTTCAGCATCGGATATAAAAGAAAACAACCAAATGCAATATAACAGCGGTATGGTAGATTAAACTGGCGAAACCGCTGAAAGGGTGACCACTGATGAGCAAGGCCTTCCCATTATTTTTATCGTTGCAATAAGGGTAGTAGAATATAGTTTTATTTGAAAAAAAATATACGTGCTGTAAATTAGCTTACATTTTCGATAACAGATGGCGCGCTAATGCATCTTGTTTAATATGTCATAGGACTGTTGAAGTTGGTTCCATTGGCTCGAAAGCTCGCCCATTTATTAGTGTAATTGCCAAGTTTTTATTATTAAGTTTGAAGAGTGCGGTGTGTATATTTACACACTCTCAGATGAGTGGTGCAAATTTGCCGGCTCACCACCGGGTACACTCCACTTCTCTAGAAATGTTTGTCTTGCCGTCACAATTATCGTTGTATTGATAAAGACGATCGAGCATGTCGAAATATTCCAATAATTCACCATAATGCAAATCTCTCTGTTCTTTTATGCAAATAAGGGTGTTTTGATGACAATACATTGACTTATCACGCCTATCTTTACTCGTTGTTCTTTGAGCGGCAATATAGTTGATTAAATAAAAAAAAAAGAAAAAAAGACCTTCGGGGGTCTGTGGAAGGATGGTCTAAACCGTTGATTTTCGACCGCTACGACCCGGGTTCGATTCCCGCATTTAACACTTTTTTCTGATAAAAAAAAAAGTTCCAATAGCCCCTGATTCTTGCAAAAGTCCAACCCCACCAGCGAGTGCAAGTAACCAAACGGGGCTCTGGCACATTTGTAAGTGCAAAGTAGAACTGCTTTTCATATGTGTAAACATGTGGTGCACTTACAGTAAAAGCAATCGCCTACTTCTACCCACCATGATTATCATGGCCTGTACCACTTGTACTAGGAATAAACAAAAAAAAAAAACCCTTAGAAAGAACCTTAAACGGACATATTTGTATATAGAATGATTTTTGACACTTTGTTGTTTGATACCTTCAGTATCTTATTTATTTTACTTAACAACCTTCTTTGTCGCTAAAATTATAAGTTATTTTTACAAATATACACTTATATACGAACTTAAGGAAGTTGTACTTTTTAGTATATATATATATCGGGGCAATAACTCTGAAAGATATTACAGTGACCTTTATTGAAGACACACGAGATAACCAAAAGTGTGAATAATCTCTGTCTTCTTCAATAAACAGAAGACTTTACACTTCCTCAAGTTTTGTCCATGAGTGTATTTTGCTTGACAGCCTTTGTCGCTAAAATTATAATTTATTTTACAAGTAGGTGTGAATAGGGAAGCTATATACAATTCTATTAGATAGTAAAAAAGGCATATATTGAATTTAATAAAAGATTTATTTGCCAATATTTCGGTTGACTGAACGCCAAACCTTTATCAAAGCATTACATTATTGTATGCACAAACTCAGCGCCGCAGGTTTGGCGTTCAGTCAACCGAAATATTGGCAAATAAATATTTTATTAAATCCAATATATGCCTTTTTATTATCTAATAGAATTAAATATGAATTGCTCTATTTTCAATACAATTCTGTATATAGCTGCAGACCTGGGGTTGGTATGAATGTCTTTCTTTGTCCTGTTGTTGAAACTCTGGTTGGACTGTTAGGACTGGTGTTGCCAGCATTGTATAAATTGGCCTTTCTCGCTTCTTTAAGCCGTTGGTAGGGCAGTAGAGGTAAGTCATTTTAAATTAGGGTGTCTCAATCCACTCCAGTTGTTCAACCACGGCTGGAAAATGGCTGTAGTTGATTATAAAAAAAACCAAAGACATATTTCCCTTTGTGATTAGATTTCTATTATTCCTGTGTGTGTTATAGTGACAGCAAGTCCTATGGAAGGGGACAGAATCTATTCGAACCACCATTTTTTCCATTTTCATTGGAAGAATTTACCATGCTGATGTTCAAGTAAGCTTTTCACTTTACTGTGCAAGATTCTATGCAACTCAATCGTTGTTTATCAAGATTTATTTTAGGTTAATTAGTCTTAAGACTTAGCTCAATCAGACTGCCCTAAGACAATCTATCCACAGCCATAGTCTGGTGGTAAGACTTGGTTGGCTTGGTTCAATTGGGTAAATCTAATGAATTTTTATGGGAAAATAAAATTCGGTGGTTTTACTCTCATCTTCCGTATCCATATACCATTGACCTAACAATAGGTTCATCCGTCTTTGGAAGCAATTTCCAACTTTAAGAACAAGTGAATGTCCTTATTAGGACGTTGGAGAGAGACTTATCGAGGTCTTATCCCGGATAAGTTTCACCAAGCAAGATAAAATAGCATGAGATACTGTTGTTTTCTGTGCGCCATAAATGGGAGTGTCTATCTACTCTAATAAACACATATCTACATCAACATATTTACATACACAATTATACAGAAGTGTTATATTGTGTACGTATTCCGTCTAGATTAGATAAGCTACTACACTTTAGAATAATATTCTTTGTACTTGGATGAGCTAAAAGACGAGATCCATTGAATAGTATTATACAAAAAGATGTACCTGGATCTTTAAATGAATACTTTATTTTTCGCGAAATATTTTATTAAAAAAAAAAGGATTTTCATTGATAATTCGCCCTTTTTATATATAACACTATATTTGAATTATCCAATTAAATAAAAATATTAAACGTTGAGATTTGAGTTTGTTCCAGCTACGTTTCCACAACCTATGACATTTTGACACGATGTAAGGAGTCGTAGTTTTGGCAACGGAATATCCAAATAAGTCCGATAATAGCCTAATTTGTATATTTCCTTTTAAACATAAACAAAAGCGGAAGCCGTTTCTGTTCCTTATAAATGGCATTATTGCCCCGTATATGACGACAACGTGGTCTAATGAGGTCTAACTTCTTTCTTTATTTGAAACTTTCTCTCTTTCTCATACATCCCCACCACAGAGGTTTTTTTAAGATTCTCATTATATGACATATATACACTCATGGACAGAACTTAAGGAAGTTGTACCTTTTACCATGTATATCGGGATTATAACTCTGAAAGATATTACAGTGACCTTTATTGAAGACACACGAGATAACCAAGTGTGAACAAAATTACCTCTGTCTCCTTAAAAAAAAAAAAAAAAAACAGACGACCGGTGACATCAAAAACTTACCACTTCCTTAAGTTTTGTCCGTGAGTTTATATTATACCTAGTTTAAAAAATAACATTTTTGTAAAAGTGTGTATCTTTATAATTAAAGTTCGAAAAAAAGTTATATTTAATTATACTTTTTCATTTTAAAAATAAATATATATTTTTCGAAAAGTATGAGAGAAAAATAATAATTTTAAATCCACTAGTTTTTAAGAGATGCAAGAAATAACTTTCTTTAAAATATCAGTGTGATATTTTTTACTCAAAACATCTCAAAAGAGAGAGAGGAGGAAAATTCTTTAAAAAAAGATGGCGAGAGTTAAAAGACTACTTAGGTCGTTTGAAAACATTCTCATTAACACCTCTGGAAGAACTATATATTTTTTAAAAGAGCCAAGTAAAAAAAAAAGCACATAAAACATTTTTTCGTCGGCGTAATTTGTCCATTAAAAAGGTGGGTTTTATATTAGGGTCATCAGAGAAACTCTCTGACTAATCTGTGGAGGAGCAAGATGAGCGTTCCAATCCGAAGGAAATGAACCGGCAACACCATCCTATTTAATCCCCAGACGAGACAAGCCAAGTCACTAAGCCTAACGCCTCCCCAGTTACGTGGAAAGCCGTAATTATTTCAAACTTGATATTGCCGCATTAAATCTTCATTTTTAAGGGTTAGAAATTTGTTGGCAAATCACCCTTTTCCCCCTTTGCTGATTTATAATTGAAAACGGCTTCGTTTATCGAACTGCGTTAGGCCTAATTGGACTAAATAAATTAAGATTTAGGCTTAGTTTTGGTGCGCCAAATTATGTTTTTTCTTTTTCTTTTTTTCAAACATTATTTGCGGATAATTATTTTTTTTTTTTTACAGATATTTTACTTTTATTAATTAATATATATTTTTTAAATATATAATTGCACTAATTACGCTTAAGAGATTTTTAATGAATATTGAAAAAATTATTAAACCTTGTTAGTTTTTTTTTGCTTAATTTATTTAATATAATATAGACCTTTTTGATTAAAAATAGATTTATTCTTTAATGTTGAGAATATATAAATTTTGTATCTTTATTCTATAATCCTATATAAATATTAGATTTTTTAGAATGAATTGTTTGTCTTATTAACGTAAAGGTTTTTTTGTTGTTCTTGTTTGTGTGAACGAGTAATTAGTGTCGGGTTTTATCCGTAATTTGTGTCGAGCGGTCTAAGAGGCCATGTGGAAATTGAAAAAATGCTAATAAATACTTTAAATGGGGTAATTTTTCTTCAAGCTTCTGGGTGTTGTGTGTTGTAACATATATATACAACAACAACAACAAAAGCCTTTATTTAGGGCATTCCGCCCCATATAGGATTCGCCGTATTTACACATCAACAAGAGGAGAGGGAAGAGGAAACATTTACAACAAAATAAAGTTTGTCTCACATTCAGTTACCTATTTACAGAAAGGTCATCCTCCAGTATCCTTTGTCCTGCATTCTTTCTTATGCGCCCAGCTTCTGTGCAGAACTTAAAGTATTTATCAATCAGTAATTCATCATCCAGAGCTGAAGAGAGAAGTTGACATATGTGTTGGTATCTAAATTGACCAAAGTTAGGGCTTGGGAAAATTTCAGTGCGTTTTTCTGTTAAGAGAGGGCATTGGAAGAAATAGTGAACCAAATTATCATCCATGAGATCCTTACAAAGTAAACAGTTCCGGCCATTTTCTTCCCAGAAGTCTTTTCTTTCTTCCCTGAAGAATTGCCATAAAACTCTATGTTGTGCAACTAGTCTTTTGTTGGGAAGCGGGATATTTAATCGTAGGTACTCCTCTGTCATGAATGATTCACTCAAAAATTTGTAGTGAGCAAAGTGGGTTGAATCATGATTTTCATCTGATCGTTTTGAATTAGTTGGTCTGTGGTGGTTCTAATTATGCCTGGCAGTTCTTTCTGTACGACTAAGTAGTCTTCGCAGCCCTTAAGAAAGGAATATCCCTTAGAGTCAACATTTTTTATTAAATTTTGAGTAAAACTGTTTTCTATTTCCTTTTCCGCGGTGACTTTCCAGAGATAGTTTAAGCAAGCATGTGGTAATCTGCTCGTCTCCATTTTTAAGATCCTGACCCAAAGCTTTAATGTGAGTTTTACAGCATTAAGTTCAGTTGATATTCTTCCACATTCTCTTCTGAGGATATATCCTGGTGTGAAGCTTGGTAAGTCTGAGAGACGGCGAAGAAATGCATCTTGGGTATTATTGACTGTCTTCAGCTGGTTAATTACCAACCATTGGTTTTCTTTTTTCTATCTTAATTTTATTATGTTCCAGATTTAAGCCCTTAAGTTGACTTTCTTTAATGGTATGAATCTTTCTATGTGAAATATAAGGAGTTCCTGTGAGTTGAGTTTTGTTTCTAGATTATGCATCTTTATTTGTATGTATTTTATTACCTGAATATTTACATCTATTTACAGAGGTCCACGGGTGTGCCTCTAGCTATATTGATTCTCCTTTGGCATTCACCACCTGTCCCTCCACTACCATGTAGTTGATGCCGTTTAGGAGAAGTTTATTATCCCTCAACTTCGATCTTATACCTTTCTTGTAAAGTTCCTTTCTCCTTTCTATTAAAATTTTTCTCTGCTCTCTAATTTGGGGGTTGTAATTCCTGCTCATAAAAATATTGAGTATTCGAAGTTTGGATGAGTTCTTTAGGAGACTTATTCTGGACTCGTGATCAGGAACTTCAATCAGAATAGGCGCTTTTGGTCCCCTGCCCAGGCGATGACATTCGGCAATTACCACATCATCAGTAATCTGCATATTTTCCGCCATTAACTTCTTGACCTTTTGTAGCAGCAATTCCCGGCTGTCAGTCTCTGCTGATTCGATGCCATATATTATTAAGTTGTTTTCTCGGGCTCGTCTCTCCAAAGCCTCCGCGCGTTCTTCCAGATTCCTTATTTTTAGGTTATTGTGAGAAATTGACCTCGTGTTAGTCGTCAGTGCATCTGTGCACGAAGCTATAGATGTTTCCATTCCAGTCATTCTTCGATCCCAATCCTCCATTTTCTGCTCAAAATTGAGCAACCTTGCATCAATTTTCTCTCCCAATCTTTTCATTTCAGCCGAAAGGTCAATTATCAGTAGCTTTAAATCGTCCATTGGTACCTGGTCCGGAGTTGAGTTAGGCAAATTTGTCAATGTGGTCTGTCTTTCGGCCCTGGATTTAGTTCTACACATCCAATTATCAGTAAGGCCGTGATCACTTTTAGCCAGTAAGCCATCGAACAGTACATCAAAGTTACACCAGTTCTATCTTTGTAATATTTCATCTTATTGAGTTTAGTGTTAAAATCGGCTAATTTTACCGTAAGCTCTATTGGCTTTGTTATGCAAATCACTATGTATAAAACAATCAGCAAATATGCAAATTTTGCAATTAATCTCATTTTGTTTCACCGTTAACTTTATTTTACTTTTCAATATGATATATATAGTATTATTTAGAATATCGAATTTAAAAAATCAAAAAACAAGGAGACAATATCTTTAGGTCAAAAAAGAAAGAAAGAAAGTACACTTATCTGGAGCCGTAGAGCGGTGCGACCGTCCAGCTCTGCCTCCTTGCGGCGAATCTAATTTGTAACATATATATATATACTAAAGTGTTTTTATTTCAGAAAAGTAGAATATAACAACAACAAAAAGCTTTATTAAGATATTTCAGTCTTATACGAAATATGAAAATTGGGTTCTTGATGAACTAATGTTTTCATTTAAGATCACAAGTGAACCATTAAATTACTTTTTGGGTATTGAGATAGAGCGGCAACCGGATGGGTCAATCTTTATAAATCAAAAGGCATATATAAAAAGAATTCTTGAGAAATTCAATATGTCTCAAGCGAATAAAGTGGGAACACCAACTGATAACACAGGTCTACAAAAAAAACTTTTTTTTTGCACAAGAGAACCTGATGGTGTTTCTAGTGTAACTTTTCATGCTGAACTCAAAAATCTAATCAGAAATTTCCCATCACCCATGGTTTTTGCCTGACGATCTTTTTTTAGTATTGGGATAAATACATGCATCCAACATGAAAGAGACTTACGAAAACATGAAACTGCTTTTGAAAAAGATAGAATATGAAAGATACGGTTGGAAAATATGCAGCGATTTGAAAGTCGTTGCTCTCTTGCGGGGATTACAGCTTGGATATACAAAATTTTGTTGTTTTCTGTGTGAGTGGGATAGCAGAGATAGGGAAAGGCATTACATAAAAAAAATCTGGTCAAACCGTAAAATCTTTACTCCAGGATATAAAAATATTGCAAATCTACCCCTGATCGATTCAGAAAATATTTACTTACCACCATTACATATTAAACTGGGATTAATGAAGAACTTTGTCAAGGCAATGGATCGAAATGCCAGTGGATTTGCCTACCTAAAACAAAAAAATTATAGTATAAGTGAAGCGAAGATTAAAGAAGGCATTTTCGTTGGACCTCAGATTCGAGAATTGCAGCAGGATGGAAATTTTCAAAATAGTTTGAATGAAGTTGAAGCAGCAGCATGGAATTCCTTTAGAAACGTTTGCAAAAACTTCTTAGGAAGTGTCAAGGTTGAAAATTACCGAGACATAGTTAATGATCTGTTGCTTTCCTACAAGGCACTGGGATGTAACATGTCCCTCAAGATCCATTTCCTGCATTCACATCTAGATTTCTTTCCAGACAATCTTGGCGCAGTTAGCGATGAGCATGGTGAGAGGTTTCATCAAGCTATATCAAGCATGGAGAAGCGGTACCAAGGTAAATGGAGTCCCGCTATGCTTGCCGACGACTGCTGGGCACTCAAGAGGGATCTACCACAAGCAACGTATAGAAGAAAATCCACTGTCACTGCTTTTCAATAATAAATATGTTTCGTTCATATATGCCTATATATTAACAATATTTCCAAATTCAAGTAGGTGTATCTCAGAAATATTGTGTAAAAGAAAAAAACTTATGGTATATTTGGATTCAGGACATGTAGATAAGATGCTATTTCTTTGTGGACAAAGAAAAATATTTTTGATAAACCAGTTACGTGACATTGTTTGCAATTTTTAGTGTATTTATCCCAATACTAAAAAAAGACCGTCACGCAAAAACCATACGTGATGGGAAATTTTTGATTAGATTTTGAGTTCAGCATGAAAAGTTACACTAGAAACATAATCAGGTTCTCTTGTGCAAAAATCTTGTTGACCAGTGTAATTCTACTGTTCCTGGGGAAGCAGAGATTCTAGAAAATGTTCCCTTTCGTGAAGCGATTGGTAGTCTGATGCATCTGAGCTGCTTAACAAGACCCGATATCACTTTTGCACTGAATAAAGTTTCTCAAAAACTTGCAGCACCAACAATATATGACTGGGAAGCAGTTAAACGAATCTTCAAATATCTACTGGGTATGAGGGACATTTGAAATCTGATTAAGGGGAAGTGTTGAAGATATTAATCTGTGATTTTAAATGTTTCTTTTTGACCAGTACTTTTGTTTTGTTTTTGCTTTTCCAAAAATGTTTCTTTCTTCTTCTTCATTATTATTTGTTCTATATGCAAAGCTTTGTTTTTTGAGACTTGAATAAACAAATTCAAGTTTATTATATTTTTGTGTGCTTTTAAAGTTAAAACACAACAAAATCAAAGACATTTATTAGAGAACGTATTGCTATTTATGTGACCAATTTCATTGAAATAACCCTTTTATTGATCACTAGACGGGTGACCCGGGCTTCGCCCCGGGATTGACCCGTGTGCATATCTACCCGAGTGATATATATTTAGATAAGATTTTTTAAATAATTGTTTGTTATTAGCATTATCTATTTGTTTACATCAGCATAATTTAATCTAATCTTTGATAGAGGGCGCTGTTCGTGAGCTAAGTAGAATAATTTGAATATATAGTTTTAATAATTGATTTATATATTTTTTAAAATAGCCTATCGTCTTCCCCGTATTTTTTTACCTGTGTATGGAAATTTTGGTTTGAATTAGTGAACTACTGCGAATTTGTATGCCGGACATACAAACAAACACACAAACAAACAAACATACAAACAAACAAACATACAAACATTCATTTATATATATATATAGATTTACATATTTACAGGGATGAAACAGGTGTGTATTAACGACAATCCTATAAAAAAACATGGACTTAACGAGGGGGCTAATATGGAAATAAGTACAGAAAATTTTCTAATTCTTTATATATGTACCGTTTTTATATACTTGCTAGCTTTTTTCAGATCAAAAACAAAGATTTTCGTTTAGATATGTGCATTCTTAAATATTCTAAAGGCTTGGCCAGTCTTCACTGTAGATGAACGCAACTGATGGGATTCAGGAGAAAAGATATTCCAATATATATATTCATATTTTGATGAAAACTTTGAAGAGATGATATTGATCTATAAAAAGAGACACCTCTCCCGTCAAAAACTATGCGTTCTCTCTCGATCGTCTATGCAAACTAGCAATATCGGGTCAGTTACAATACTTAAACTCATGACCTAAATATAAGGAAGTGGAAAGTCTTTGATTCGCCGGTTGTCTGTTTTTTTTTTTTTTTTATAGGGAGGCAGAGTTAATTTTGTTCACACTTGGTTATCTCGTGTGTCTTCAATAAAGGTCACTGTAATATATCTCAGAGTTAATGTCTGAATCCCGATATACATGCTGAAATGTAAAGCTTCCTTAAGTTTTTTCCATGAGTATATTTACATATATTCTGAGCAGAGATAGAATCAAAATGTAACGCTAGAAGAATACAGATTGAACTTGGTTGTTAAATCTTATAAAAATGAAATAATTGCAAAATAATATAGGCGAACACAGTTCTCTCTCAGCACAACTTTTAGTTTTTCTAAAACAGAGCCTCGATTTCTTAGGTTTATAAAATTTTGAAAGTGTGTTACATTATTCTCCATTCTGTATATTCGTGCGTTCTATTGAGATTTTTAAAAATTATTTTTCAATTTAAAGCGCTATGTCCCCCTAAGGACACTTGCGCTGTCATACATGTATGCCTTTCGTGAGACATTCGTGCTTTTAAATTCTTTCATTTTAATATGTATAGATGGCGCGTTATTTCTTTGTGTTAATTTATGTCTACCTGACCTTGTCTTTATTGTTTGCGGAAGAGCATTGCTCGATGCAAATATTTGAATGTAATTCTACTGTCCTATAAGCTTATGTCCATAGTTTTCTTGAAAACCATTTCTGAGATTCCACCCTTCGGTGCTGCGTATATAAGCAGAATCATCCAATACAGTAATAGCATGTAGAAGGCGGAATAATTGTTACTACATCCAATACAGTGTTAGAGCTTTGAGAAGCGGTCTGGTGGATTAAATTGGCGAAACCGCTGGGAGGGTTCACCACTGATGAGCCAAGCCCTCCCAATACATATTTTTTCATCGCAGTAAGGGCAGTAGAAGTTTGTATTATGTATAAAAGAAACATTCGTGCTTCTAAATTCTTTCATTTTATATGCCTTTACTCTATACATATAAATACAATAATTTTAGGCCGTGAATAGAATAGTCATATGATATTAACAATGAAAAAGAGAGAAAAAAGAACTGTGTACAAAAGAAAGAAGTATCTGGCAATATGTACAATAAGTATAATATAAATTATCAGTTTCTTAAAAGATATTCGTTTCTAAATAATTTAAAATATATCTATTAATAGGCAATCCCATAATATTATGTTCAAATCATTAAGCTTGAGGGATAAGTCTCTTTCAAATACGTTTATTTCAAGCTTTCGGGCACAACCGCCCTTCGACAGGAAAATTATATTAGCTACTAAAGTGTTCGGATCTAATCTATATATATCTGATAGATATAGTGTAAAAACTATATAATAAAAATATAATAGTGATTATATATTTAAAATCTGATAGATATATATAGATTAGATCCGAAAACTTTAGTAGCTAATATAATTTTCCTGTCGAAGGGCGGTTGTGCCCGAAAGCTTGAAATAAACGTATTTGAAAGAGACTTATCCCTCAAGCTTAATGATTTGAACTTAAAATATATCTACAAAAGGTATTGAATATAATATACATTTCTTTACTGGAAATAAAATTACTTGGATCTGTTACTATTAAATTATTGTCGATTCTATAGTCTTGAAAAACAGGACAATCTAGTAAAAGATGTATTGAGGTTTGTTCCTCATGTCCACAAAAACAACTCAAGTCTTCCACCTCTTTAATTATTTTTAAAAAGCTTCTGAAATTTCCATGATTAGAAATGAATTGAGAAATATGAAAGTTTGGTCGGAAATATTTTGGTATGTTGTTAGGGAAGAAGCTTTGAAAAGTTTCATTTGTGTTGTTCTTTAAAGTAGCCATTTTAAATTCAATAAAATCCGTTATTATGTTTGGGTCATCTAAATTTTATTTTTGTTTTTCTTCTAAATTTAAAGTATTTAATTCATATTTCATATCTTTGGATTCAATGAAATCGTTAAGCAAAGACATCTTGGCTATGCTATGTATACAATTAGAACTCGTCGTTTTATATGATTGCGTGCTCAATAATAGCATTTAGTATTAAAATGAATTTAATTTATTTATATTTTTCTTATTTACGAATATATTCCATATCTCCGATCCATAAGAAAGCATTGGCTTAAATATTGTTTTGTATAATGTAAGTCTCTTTTAGGTACTCAGACCCCAAGCTTATTGCGTTCTATTGAGATGACTGTGATAAGAGAAATCAAGCCAGATATCAAGTTACTTGCAAATTTTAATCCATAAACATTTCTCAAAACCTTTATCGACAAGTTAGGCAAATATATATATTTTTAGAGTTTATATGTAATTATCAATAATTTGGCCTCTTTTAGGAATCTACAAACGCCGAACTTACTTGCTAAACAACACAAGAGATGATCCGTTTGTGAAATAAATCGTCGAAATCAACAGTAAAGTAGAAAATGGAAAAGAGATATCCTCAATGATCTTGCGTTTATTTATGCTTATATTATACTTTTAAATTATCTTATACATTATTTTAGTCAGCATTTTTTAAGAATGGAATATTTTTCTACCTTTTTTAAAATTTTATTTATATCGATTTATTTCATTGAAAATATCAGATTAATTTAGACCTTAAGTAATTCTAAATGTTGAAAGTATATGTCACAAAATATGTTAATAAAAATGTGAAATTATTAAAATACATGTATATTTACATAATGAAAACTCGGCCTGAGAGAGGCAGTATTACGTTAGAAAATTTGGCGCTAGTAAATAAGGGTTAAGAGAGAAGGGTTTATATAATTTCTAAGGTAAATATATCCCTGATGTACCTCCTCTCAATCACGTTCCTCTAAAGACGATAAATTCATAAAAGTATTCTGGTGGTATAACATTGGTTTGGTTTGGCTTGCCTTGAAAATAGTTGGTTCATTCATTGAGGATTTTCGTGGGAACAATAATGCGATGGTTTTTCATCTTGCTTTCCACATCCATATACTGTTGACTAAATAGTAGGTTCATCCGTATTTAGAAGCTGTTTCCAACTTCAAGTGAATGCCCTGCTCCATAAAGGCCTTTATTAAGGCATATGTCGTATACATAGACTCATCCCACACTCGGCGTCTGTAAAGGAAAAGAGTAAAAACTATTTACATTTAATGATAATAATGCAGATCATATATGCATAAAAATTGTATTAAGGCAATTAATACCGTACACAGGCGATCGCATGTAAGGTGTCACAAGGAATATACAAGATTAAACCAAATAAATAATAACACGGATATTTACATAAGCTTTTATTAAGACCGTTCGTATTATTTGAAAATTCACCAACTGCAGAACGGTGGCTTTATAAAAATTAAAAACAGGACTTGTGCATACAGTATTTGTATTTCTAGTAGGCGAATGAAAAATAAATATAGGCAATGAAATATACAAACATCTTTTTTCTCAACAATTTCCTACACAAGTCTTGGAGTTAAAAATATACCTCTGATTTTTCAAAAAGAACGCAAAGATTTGTATAAATTAAAATCCCAACACACGCCGGATTGTGAGTGATTCTTTGTTCTATGTGAATTAGGCAGCAATATATCGAGATATATGTATATAGGATTTATAAAACACATTATGCAAATTTAACCGGTTATGCAAATTTAAATAGAAAGCCGATAGCATCTTTAAAAAAAAAAAAAAGAATTACAAGAGCCAATCTGCAAATAATATAATTTGTCTTTCTTGCTTTATAGATAACGGTGAAATTCATCCCAATAGCATAATGTAAAACTCCGCCAATATATAATTAAGGGACAAAAATATAGGCAGACAAAACGTGTAAATCAACGCAGAATCACAAAACAATTAGGAAATAAACAATTTCTAACCATTTCATGAGGTATTACTATAATTAAGCAGCCAATCAAATAAAACTAACTAAAATTAACATATTAATGAGCAATTATAGGTAGCAATTAGCAGCGCGCGCGGGAGAGAAAGAGAGCAATAATTAAATGGGAGACAATTAAGAAGGTGGGCGGGCGGGAGAGAGCCATGATTAGGCCTAACAAGGCCAAATTGCACACCGTAATTGTAACACGAGCCGGATCTTCCCTAGTTACCAGATTGACACAAGATTACCACTCCGGTAACAAGTCGCTTGGCTCAAGTTTCGATTTCTACCCTCTCAGTTTTCATCTAGATGATGATATAAAAAGTCTTCTTTCTCTGTGTCGTCATCGTCACACATTTACTGTTTGGACCTTGTATGGTCATTTACATAACTTTATACCGCTAATAAAGTAACACAAGATCATCTAATCAATAAATAAAGCTAGTTATTTTTATTTTTGAGCATTTTTTATGTAATTAAATATATATTCGACGATTATTGACGAATTATTTTATAAAAATAGCTTATTTAATTGTTTAAAACTAAAATGAAATAAACAGCCTAAAAAGTTCTATTATATATATATATATATAATTATTATAGAATTCTTTTTAAATAGTAAAAAAAAAAAACACCTCAATATAGACACAATTTTTGGTTTAAATTGTTATGAAACGGTTTGAATGTACATTGGTGCTCAAATTAAACAAAAACACAAAATGTAGATTAAAAAATAATAATATATTTAAAATTGTGGTATTTGGTAAACAAATAGTGTATATATATTCTATGGGAAAATAACCAAACCCTATGAATTTAAATAAATAAATACAAAAATTTTAAATACGTATTTAAATTATACACTAAGTATTGAGGCAGTAAAACTTCAAGAAGGAGAGTGTCGATCACCTCTAAAACTCATAACGATAGTTCTAATGGGTATAATCATGTATCAATCATTAATTTAATCATTATTTGAAAATACACTCATGAACAAACTTAAGGAAGTTGTACCTTTTAGCATGTGTATCGGGATTCAGACAATAACTCTGAAAGATATTACAGTGACCTTTATTGAAGACACACGAGATAATCAAGTGTGAAAAAAAAAATTGCCTCTGTTTCCTTCAAAAAACAAACGACCGGCGATATCAAAGACTTCCCACCTTCTCAAGTTTTGTCCGTGAAGGTAATATATAGCAGCGCCTACACACATCACAAAACATGTTTACCTTTTTATGAGATTTTTAGGGATATTCTATATATTAAAAAATCATAAAGCAAAAAGTTTACACTGAATCTATATAT
>CP092868.1:5245764-5298247 GCA_030710605.1 Cordylochernes scorpioides | reverse complement strand
TCAAAGTAAATAATAATGACAACAAAAAATAATATTAGTAATAAGTGGTGGAATACGAATTTACAGCTTTTAAAGGATCACTGTCATTATCTTAGGAACTGTTACTATAGAAACAAAAATTGCCCCTAATCATATTAAAACAATACTATAAAAGCATACGAAATAAGTATTTACGGGAAATAGAAAAAGCTAGGAAAGCATCCTGGAGAATTTTTCTGGAGGAAAACAAATCGAACAACCCTTATGGAAACTTATATAAGGTGTATAAAAACATCAAAAAGTGGATCTAATCGGAAGAGAAATATGCAAATTTTGGAGGGTAATACTGATATGGAATGTTTGCAGAAGGGTGAGGAATTACTGAATAACTTATTTCCAGATGATAAATGTGAAGAAGATACAAACTCCATAAAAGTATAAAGAAATAATAATTTAAAACTACTCAATAAAGAAAAACCGATGGTTATGATTACTGAAGTTAACGACTTAATTGACAAATTAAATCCAAAGAAATCTCCCGGAATAGACAACATCTCTAACAACATGATAAGGCACACTAAACAATTTATAGCTCCTATATTGGTGAAACTATTTCAAAAATGTTTGGACCTACAATACTATCCTGCTGAATGGAAAAGAGCAGAGGCAATAATTATTCCGAAACCTGGAAAAACAGATTTTAATAACTATAAAAATTATAGACCTTTATGTCTTAATTCCAACATTTCTAAAATATTTGAAAAAATAATTAATAATAGAATAATAAAATATTATGAAGATTTTAATTTACTAAGTGATCGACAACATGGCTTTAGAAGATCGAAATCTACTATTACTGCACTAACTGAAATAATAAAAATTGCGTCAGAACATAAAACAAGAGAATATGCAGCAATAATTGCAGTGGATATTAGTGCAGCGTTTGATAATGCATGGTGGCCGGCCTTGATGAAAAGACTAGATGAAGATGGTGTGCAGGCTTCAACGATAAAACTTCTACAATCATACTTTGATAATAGAAGAATAAGATTTAGATTTTCCTCAACTGAAATTAATAAGAAACTAAGTAAAGGATGTCCACAGGGAGGACCACTTGTCTCCCACATTATGGAATATTCTTATTAATGAGATACTGAATAATAGTCTGGATGATAATTGTGAAACAATAGGATATGCAGATGATATTACGTTAATATGTTGGAATAAAACTCCTGAACAACTAAGAAAGACAATAGATAATGTATTAAGAAAAATCAATAAGTGGTGTGAAAGTCGTAAATTAAAATTGTCAGATGAAAAAAACAAAAATATTATATTTATATAAATGCAATAGCGATATAATAGTCTCAGGTAGCAAGTTAATTAAACCGGTTGAAGAACTTAAGATCCTAGGAGTGACTATTAAAAATCACCGAGTCAGAAGCAAACTGGACTTTACGCCTCACGTTAATGAAATGATCATAAAAGTAACTAGAGCTAGTGGATACCTATTTGGCCTGACAAAGAAAGCATGGGATCTAGACTTTAGACGAAGACTGATATTGTATAAGACATTATATCGAAGTACAATTACTTATGGTTATTCAGTATGGTATCCATTCATAAACAAAAAGTCTAAGGACAAACTAAATTCTCTTCAATATAAAATATTAAAACATTGTATACAGGCCTACAGTACAACATCATCGGACTGTACACACATACTTGCACAAGTCCCCAAACTTACTGATTATATTGAATCTAATATGTTGAAACCCGAAATAAATTACAACCGATTTGACTCTTCAAGTAGGAATATAATTTCTAATTATATAAGGGAAAAAATGCAGAAATACTATGAGAAGACTAATACCATTTTCAAGTCCTTCTTCACTGACTCCCAAATACCCAAATATGTCAAGCCAAATTTTTTACAGTGTCCAATTTTTTACTGGACACGGTAACTTTAGATCATATTTGTACAAAGTCAGAAAGACGGATTCGCCTAAATGCTCATGTGGTGCAGAAGAAGAAAATCCTGTACATATTCTAACGGACTGTCGACTTGTAGAGGACTTGAGAGTCAAAATCAAATAAATATAAATTGTCTAAATCAAATAGTTAATAATAGATATATGTATATAAATTTTAATAGATTTTGTAGAATGTTTTTTTAGTAATAGATAGCCTGGGCTGTAATAACTGATATATAGTTATATGCTGTAAATAGCTCTAAATTTCTGTTCTTATCTGTGATATTCACTAATATTCATTATAGGGTAATTAAATCGTTAACTAACTGACAAATATGTTAATAATTTCTATTATATAATAACTAAAATCATATTAATAATTACTGTAAATAAGCTCCCAAACTTGTGTATGCATGCAAATATCCAAGACGGATATCGCGTGCTTTGTAAATGATAATAAATAAATAAATAAAGTTGCTTTTTTTTAGATGTTCGTAGTAACAAGTTACCTTATTGTAGAAATACAATAATTAGGTTTATGTAAATATAGAGGGAAAATGCATATCTAAATACTCTACAAATCCTTTTTACATATATGCCAACACAATTCATCTATCCAAGCACCAAGGCAACCATTATTATCAAACCAACAATGAAATATATAATTATAATTTCAATTGCCAATTTTCTATCCTTTCAGTATGAAACATGTTGCTAAAATGATTGCAAAATAGAAATAAATTGTGAGTGTGGGGCGATGCCTACCATTAAAAATCTCAATATAATATTAATAAGGAAAGCGTACCTGGCTCTGTGTTAAAATAATAGATATATCCAATTTATATAAATATTGCCAAGAAAGTTATTCTCAGGAATAATAATATTTAAATCTAAATAATTTAACACTGATGTATATATATATATCATAAGTTGGAAAATCGCCTGGATCAATATTTTAAAGTAGAAAATCGTGAATCGAGAAGAGTTTCTACATTTTAATAATATATATATATAGTTAAATAAACACAAGAACTCCAAGAAAATATCGGCAGGTCAAACCAAGCGTCAAACACAGGGAAGAACTACCGGCGCCACTCCAGGAAGAAAAAAAACCGCTTTAAAGGTAGTCGGTGACAAAAGAGACGTCCCGATAGTATCGTGCCCTTCAGAAACAATCCTCACAAAGGAACTAATGGAAGCTACGGCCCCTGTAAGATCAGGTTACGATAGCTCGCTCATTCTTCCAATCTCTTCGGCCGGCCCGCAGCTTAAGACTTGTTTGCTTTTTAGGAGTTGATGGCTCTTTTTGGGTCAAACCTTTTACCTTGCTCTTTTCCTCTCACAAAGCAAAGCTTTTAACTCGTGAATTGGAGTATTTGAGCATCTTAGAATTTTACTAGGAGCTTAAGAGAAGGGGACAAAGAGGTTTATAATCCTCTAAAGTTGTCTTTGTATAGATTTTTTTGTTATAGAAACTGGTGTGCATTTGTTCTTACATAAAATTAAACCATATGGTTGTGTGTGGATATAGTGGATGGGAACTTTACTCTCGGAAATCTCTATAAGAACCTGATAGAGATAAAGAAATGGATTGTTCATCTCTTTCAGATGATATTACAGGATTACCCGAAAACTGGAATCTCTCCCAAGAAATACAAAGCAACTTATTTTAGATCGTAGATTACGTTTATTACGGACTGTCTGTCTAATTTCTACTATTTGAATACTTGAAGGGTTTCTTGTTATCAGTAAAGGATCCATATATAATTCACAATTTCAGTGGTTTTATGTGGTAAAAATAGAATTTTTCTTTCTCTCAAAATTATTAAAATTGATAAAATATATAGTTTTTTAAATAATTGATTTGTATACTTTAATTATTTAGATTCTCAGAAAGGTTCGTCTTCCCATAGAAAAGACTTCTTTTTATATATCACCAATATTTCAACTGAACTTTCATCCAAAGAAATGCTACATCTAGAGAACACTAGATGATCAAACATAACTTTTTTGGAAAATCATAAAAATTCTCCGAGTTTTTCACGTAAAATTTTAAATCAAACTGTTTTCAGACTTAAGGAATGGGCGAATTAAAATCTGAGTTAACTTTTCTAATCTGGTGTGAACAGATAGAGAAATAGAGTTTATTTTGAAGAAAAACGTGACAGAAAGAAACTGAAAAATTAAATATTCACTAGGCAAGTTTTCCAATATATATTTGTGTGGGTCTATATAGAGGATATAGAGAAGTTTGTAGTTTTGAATTTATCTAACACACACAATGTGGGGAAGCTTTCATTGAGATATCCATCACAAAATGTTAATTTAAGTTGATTTATATCTTAAAATATGAGACAGTTACACCAAATCTAAAGTTGACCAAGTCTAAAGTATCTTGAAGATTGCGCGCCTGGCCAGCATTCGTAGAATTCCTAAAAAAAACAAGAGAGACCTATTTTAAAGAACTAAGTCTGTCTAAAGTAGTGGAAGTCCATGGAATTCTATGGCAATATCTAACATGAGGAGTTGAGAAACACGACAGATTCTGACTGGGAAGTTGCTAAACATCCCTGGTATACAAGAAGTATAGGAAGGACAGTTGCTGACCAGATTGTTGTAAATAGGACAGTTTTGATGGCTACAATACTGCCATGATGTGGAAGGTAATAGGGGGAAACTATCACATTAATATTCCCTAGTATAACATATGCCTGGCGCGGCATAGCGTTCGCATAAAGCGAATGGTGCACGCGGGGAAAATAAATTGTTGTTGATGACATATGCCTTGGTGCTAATGATTGTATTGAAAATAAAGATACTTCGGCCATTAAATCTTTTTACATCGAGGTTATAAAAGTTTTACTAGCCGAAGTATCTTTATTTTCAAGAAATATGAATGCCGGCCAGGTAGCCTCTATCTTTACGCTAATGATTGTGTTTGTGATTCATGCAAATCGATCATAATTACTCCCTTTTTATTCAAATGTTTATATTTATTCTATTTATTTATAGCTCTAACAATTTGTACAAAATAATTTCTATATAAAGGAATAGAATACCATTCTACCGCCACTTTATGCTGTATTCTAGTCTAAAATTTGGCCATTTCACCATCTTAAACACCTGTTTGGCCAATTCGAGCGACTTCATAACTCCCCTGGTAGGATGTTGTAAAATTGAACCCGGCCCTGTATTGATGAAAGCCAAAGTCCGAAACCTATGCAAATATAGATTGGCTTTGTGGCTCATTCTCTATCATCATTATTACATTTTGTACCAGGTTAATAATCAAATGCGTTGCTTTTATGTATTTTTAAAGGAATAAGTGCTTTTTTTCAACGGAATTAAATATTTTTATGGCATATGGAATATTGTATTTTATTGTCACACTGTTATAACTTGAAGAACACAGCATGTCTCGTTACTTCATCTAACACGGCATCTCTGTGGAAGTGCAAATGGATAAAAACCTACAGTTGGTTACAAACATCAAGATTTAAAATAAATGAAAAGTAATTTTGTTTAATATTAGTTCAAGGGACTATTAAATCTCTTTATCAGTTTAATTTAATATTTTCACTTGTTCTAAATATACTCGTGGACACAAAACTTAAGGAAGTTGAAAGTATTTGATGTTGCCGTTCGTCTGTTTTATTAAAGGAGACGGTAAATTTTATTCCCACTTGGTTATCTCGTATTTCTTCAATAAAGGCCACTGTAATATCTTTCAGAGTTATTGTCCCGATATACATGCTAAAAGGTACAACTTCCTTAAGTGAGTCCGTGAGTGTAAACTGACAAAAGATATAAACACTATTTCCCTTCCAAATATTTCAAAATTAAGAAAACTGGCTTTTAGGGCAAATAGTTTCTAGGGATGAATAGTTACAAACGTATATGATTGAAAGCTTATATGTAAATAAGATGTAAAACCCCTTTCTATACGAGTTGTGACCGCCTGAATAGCCAGTTTTGTGACATCTCAAAAACGATTTTCCCTGATCTAATACAAACTCCAATAAGAGACCACCTCCATGAAAGACCAGAAGTACTTATGTTTTTTTAACTATTATTTATATGAAGTTCGACTAAATTGCTTAAAAAGCCGCGTTATTATTTGCATATTGGGGATTTCGGACCTTTACCTCTCATCTCAATGTGCATTTTTTAAAAATAAACGATCACAATACATGTTTCTTATTTTAAAATTGGGAAATTTAAATACGCGTTTTAAATGATTAAATTTAATGAAAGGATATAAATATTCTATGAAAAATAAATACACAAATATATATTTAAAAACTCTAAAATATATAAATTCACACACAGAATAAATTTGAAAACATTTCTCATATGTATATTAAGTAGATATAGGGTTAAAATATCAATAAATGGAAAACCCATAAAAAAAACTACATTCCCAAAATATTTTTTATAACCTCAAACCCTCGCGACACAAAGTCAAATATATTTAAAATCAGACGATAGAGTATTTTGAAAATATTCCGACAGACGAAAGTTTTACAAAGCACTGCGTTAAGCCTAGATCACCGTTTGAATAGCTTCGGCTGCCCATTAGGAAGTCACGTGGCACTATACTCTTCTTTGATTGGCTGATGGGATGGTCCATTAAAAAAAAACGTCACAAAGCGCCCCGCAATCCAAGATTTAAATGAGATCTCCCTTTTTGTGGGGTTGTTCGTCTGCGTAATGAGTTGGATGGAGGCTCGAGATGGAGTTGTTTAGTTAATTAATCCTTTTCTAATATATTGGTTTAATTCGGCAAATTTGCATCCAACAATTATTCATTAAAAGAATGTAGATGGATTGAAAATAATTTTAGTGACAGCATTCAATGGTTTTAAGGAAGGAACATGTGTACATATGGAGGATAAATAAAATATACAAGGTGCGTTCATTAATTTCCAGGACTGCTCTGTATCTTTGAAAAAGAAAACAAATAAAAAAAACTAATTTAACATTTTTCAAAATATGCCCCTCCTGCCTCAATACACCTGGTCCATCTTTTTTTCCAATTGTCGAAGCAGGAGATAAAATCACTTTTTGAAAGGTTCCTCAAGGTTGCCTTCGATTCAGCTTGTATCATATCAACGTTGTCAAATTTCCTTCCTTTTAACTTCATTTTCAATTTAGGATAGAGGAAAAATCATTGGGGGCTAAGTCGGGGGAATAGGGTGGATGAGGGATCTGTATGGTTGAATGCTTGGCCAAGAACTGCAAAACAACATGGGCTGTGTGCGGCCGCGCATTATCGACGTGAAATATCCAGTCATTGTTTTGCCATCTTTCAGGTCTTTTAAGGCGCACTGCCTCCCTTAAGCGCCTCATTATCCCCAAATAAACCTCTTTTTTTAATTGTACATCCGAAAGGAATAGATTCATGGTGAACCAAACCATTAATATCAAAAGATGTAACAAGCAATGTCTTGACTTTGGATTTTGTAAATCTTGCCTTTTTGGGTTTCGGTTCCCCTTTTTCAATCCATTGGCTGGATTGACGTTTGGTTTCCGGGTCATACTGATACACCCATGTCTCATCCCCGGTAATGATTTTTTGCATCCATTCTGGATCGGTCCGAGTCATTTCAACCATGTTTTTGCAGACATCCATTCTAACCTCCTTTTGTTCCTCTGTTAGAATCCGGGGAACAAATTTTGAAGACGTCCGGATCATGTCCAAATCTTTTGTTACTATTTGATTACACAGTCCTACAGATAGTCCAGTCTCTGAAGATAAGTCTTTAATAGAAATTCTTCTGTTAGATTTAATTAATTCCTTTATTTTTAGCTTGTTTTCCTCGCAACGTAATGATCTTGGACGCCCAGTATGCTGATCATCGTTTACCTTTTCCCGACCTTTTAGGAAGCGTGAAAACCATTCAAAAGTTCTTGAACGGGATAAAGCTGCATCGCCAAAAGCTTCTTTAATCAATTCATACGTCTCAGTAGCACTTTTTTTTTCAATTTAAAACAAAACTTAATGCAGATTCTCTGCTCTTCGAAAATGGCCATTTTAAAATTAGAAATGCGAACCTTACAAGGAAGTTGTTTTGTTCTATTTTTAGATCGGCGCGTGCGCCACGAGACTCGTGCTTTCAGTCAGGTGTGGTTGAATGTCCAATATTTAACTCTGTATAAATTTTTTATTTATCTTTTTATTTATTTTTTTTTAACCAGTCCTGGAAATTAATGAACGCACCTTGTATAAGCTGGGGTATATTAGAAATACGTAGGTATTATGTATATATGTTACGTATGTATTAGAAATACGGAGAGCTCGTCAACGATTTGTCCTAGGGCGTTACCCAGTTTTTTATAATGGGCGATATTTCTACCTTAATAAACCAAATACTAATATATGTAAATGAGGTATTTCTCATATTTAAAACCTAATGTGAATTTTAACCCGAATGAAACACAAATTTGCGAATTTGATATGTTTCACTAAATTCTTTACCTCTCTCTCTCTCTCTCTACATCCTAATTTTTATTTCAATCAAATATATCATTTTTATGTGTTTACGAATAAAAGATTAGTCACAATAAATATTTACGTTTTTGGTAGTTTTTGGCTCATAACTTCAAAGGAGCCCGAGAAAGAAACTAGAAAAATTGCCTAAAGCGATTTTGATATATTTTACATAAGTATGCCGAATATCAGTTTATTGCTTTCAACGCCAAGTTGTAGACGACAACATATACTTTATACATATATATTAACATTCCATTCTGTGTATGTAATGTGGTCCTTTGTGGATCTCATAGAATAAAGTCCGTCCTAGACTGACGAGGACCATTAGACCGAAACCATGGTCTCTAGGTGGACGCTTCTCAGTTTACCAAAGCTGGTGTTGTGGCTTTGTTACCGACCCGGTGCCGCTAGTTTCTGGCATTGTGATTGCGTCTAGTTTTGATGTCTATTGTGACGGGAGAGGTAACTTTTATATTTTAGATCATTATTCTCCCGGAAAATTTTCAATCATGATTAAATACATATCTCCATATACCATCTACACCTGGGAGGCTAGGATTACTGGACTTGTAGCAAGTAAAGCTTAGAGTGGGACAGGAGCTCTTGGGAGAAGACGAATGTAGAAATTAGCTGTTTAAACATCAACCTATACGATTCTCAGTACTTCTAAAAGAAAGAGATTTATTACAACTAGGAAAAAGCAATAGCACAATATTATATAAAGTAATTTACAGTAATTCATTTTAATACATATCAACTTTCGGCTTTAATCTGAAAATACAGAAAGAATTTGACAATATACAATACCAATAGCCCACAAAATCCATAAGAAAAAAAAATCGAAATATGAAAAAATTCGATCGCAGATAAATAAGCTAAATCCTTACTTCCAGCTACTGTACCATTTGAAACCTCATCTTGGAAAATAACAAGCCAAAAGAATGAGGACATATTATTGAAATATAATTACTGTGGATTTCAAATCTGTAAAAAGCTTGGAATCACCTCATTCTCCCCTAAAACCCTTGTATCTGCAAATAAAGCTTACATGTATTGATATATGTAAATATATAAAACATTATTTCTATATTCCCAGCCTTCATTGTTAACTACATAGATACCTTCATAATGGGACGTGTGCTCACGTTAATAAATATTTTAAATTGAAAAGATTACCATCGCAAAATTGGAGAGGAGTGGACTTCAGGAATTGGTTTAACCATGGAGATAAGCACCACCACCACCGCTTGAAAATAAGTTATTTTGATGTTGTGTGTGTGAATCCTTCAAAGAAGTTGAACATTTTGTTTAAAAGATGTTGTGCTCGAGAGTTGTCCGTTACAAATGTGTGTGTGTGACAGACAAATATCTAATTTCAAAATTCGACTCTTCTGAGTGGAGCCTTCTTCAAAGTTTCAACAATGCGGTCTCAATTGTTCATTCGAAGGTTGTTTAAGGAAGTATACCCCACGCGCGCGCGACACAGAATTTAAAATGTACAAATGTTGTTAGAGTCTATATTTACATAATGTTGTAGTGCACCACCAGGAAGTAGGTTGAGAGGCAGGTGGTTGACCAGTGGTCAGTGTTTGGCCAGCTGATGTGGCCACCCCCAGATGGACACCTTGACAGATGGACATAACGGCCGTGCAGATGGCTACCCGTGTGTGTCGATGCACAGGGCTGTGTACACTGAACACACGCTACAAGACCGTTACACAGACGACAGGGAAATCCGAGATTATCTAAACCGAAATGCTAAATTTGTTTGAAGTCTCTAATATTTCATGATACAGTTACATATCAGCCAAATTTATATTTAGCACCCGACGTTTCACCGAGTCTCTGTCATTCTCCTCAGGGGAATGGTCATTTCTGGCTTCTACTTATATATCTACACGGTTTTTATAAAAATACATGTAAATCGTCACAAATACGTATTGTGTTTTAAATAAGGTCTTATATAATATTAATGATCGCCTACTATCCAATCCCCACGATTTTTTTGTTAAACCAAGAAGATATCCACTGGCTCTAGTTGTTTTCACAATAACACTGTCGATGTGAGGCATAAACAAGATACGACAGGTTTTTCCCTTTTAAACTGATTCATGGACGCGAAGCCGAAACAACTGTAGACACTCTTTTCCCAAATCCGCATGAAGATCTCCAAGAGGATTACAGTCAGAAGATTGCCTCGCGAGTCGAAGAGACTAGGCAGCTAGCAAGATTAGAAACCTTGAAAGCCCAAGAAAAGGACAAGGCCAGATATGACTAAATTCTGTGTCGCGCGCGCGCGCGTGGGGTATACTTCCTTAAACAACCTTCGAAAACATTTGACATGGTTCTCTCTGCAACAAGTGGGCACCGGGTATGCTCTGGGTTGTAGTCTTGGATAGTGAAAAATATCTTCTACCAATTCTATAATAAGCATGCGCTAAAGTCGCCCCGTAAAAAAATATATATATTATAAAAATTTGGTTGTATATTTGTGAAAATTTTGGTGTATAATCTTGTAATTTAAAATAAAAATTCTCTGAAATTATAATTTGTGGCTTCATTTGTAATTTTTTTCATTTCTAAAGTTATATATTTTTCTTTTTATTGGTAGAATGATCTAGAAAAAAAAAAGAGACGAACATTCTGAGATCGTCGAAATATCATGAAATAAAAACGCAGTTTATGTTACCATCCAAGATATACCGTTTTTTATTTGAATGTTGATTTTTTTAAAGAAAAAAAATATACCTTCATATCTGATATGTTTCTTTAAGTTTACGTCTAACTTTTAACATCTGTTCGAGTATTTTAAAATACTTTCTCTCATGATATATAGTTTAGTATGAAATATATATTTTAAAATCAAAAAGAGCATTACAAAAATCAAAAGTTTTTAAACATGTTTATTAAATTATAGGTATGAGTGACTCAGGAACCAATGCGGCTACGTCTAGAAAAGATAATGTTTTCTAATCCTTAAATTTTTATAATTTTGGTTTATAGATATTGTCACGGTAGTGATAACGAGTATAACAAAAGTTTAAGTAAAAATAATTTATTTATAAAATGCAAACTATTTCTAAAAATTTATTTACAAGTAATAATATACAAGAATGGTAAGGGGTGATGACTATGCAAATATTAATGATGATATACCACAGAATATTTAAAATAATTATTCAGTGACATTGCCCCCTTCCTAGATGAACAGCGTCCCGCTGTAATTATCACTTGAACAGATCAGCTTGGTCCTCAGGGTCATGGTAGGGTTTCATTCTCAGTACATGGACAAGGTCTCTTGTTTGGCGTCTCCTGGTTGGTTGGTCCACAGGCTCAACTTCGAAGGTCACGTCAGAGAGTTTCCGAGTAACCCTGTATGGCCCGAAGTACCTTTTCATCAGTTTTTCTGAGGGTCCCACCTCTCTTATCGGGATGAAAATCCATACCAGGTCACCAACGTTGTAATCCATTGCCTCGTGCTTTGAGTCATATCTGGCCTTGTCCTTTTCTTGGGCTTTCAAGGTTTCTAATCTTGCTAGCTGCCTAGTCTCTTCGACTCGCGAGGCAATCTTCTGACTGTAATCCTCTTGGAGATCTTCATGCGGATTTGGGAAAAGAGTGTCTACAGTTGTTTCGGCTTCGCGTCCATGAATCAGTTTAAAAGGGAAAAACCTGTCGTATCTTGTTTTTCCGTGTTGTAGGCGAACGTGACGTAGGGCAGGATTACGTCCCAGTCCTTCTGTTCAACACTTACATACATAGCGATCATGTTGGCTAAGGTTTTGTTTAACCTCTCCGTCAGTCCATTCGTCTGGGGATGATACGCTGTCGTGAACCGATGTATCGACGAGCATTGATTGGTGAGTTCCGCAATCAACTTGGATTGAAATACTCGTCCTCGGTCCGTGATGATTTCTCTGGGGGCTCCGTGCTTGAGAACAACATCTTCCATTAAGAACTTGGCTGCTTCTTTTGCTTCCCCTGTGGGTAGGGCTTTAGTAACGGCAAATCGAGTAAGATAGTCAGTACAGACTATGATCCATTTATTACCAGTATCAGACTTGGGAAATCTTCCAATGAGGTCCATTCCAACTCTCGGAAAAGGGGAGGTTGCAGGAGGTATGGCCTTAAGTAGTCCGGGTGGCTTTTGAGTTGATTGTTTCTTTCTTTGGCACTCTTTACAATGAGCGACATACTTCCGTATGTCCCGGAGAATTCCTGGCCAGAAATATTTGTTTTTAACTCTCTCATATGTCTTCGAAAATCCAAGATGACTTGCTGTGGGAGCCCGTCGTGTAAACTTTTCAGTAGTTCTAAGCGTAAGTGCTTGGGAATAACTAAAAGGTGTTGGTTTCCCAGGGGGTCGAAATTCTTTTTGTATAAGGTTCCTTTTAACATTTCATATCCTTTCGATTCGGCACCAAATCTTTCTGTTTATTCTATCAAATTACTAATTTTAGGGTCTTTTCTTTGTTCAGCCTCGAAGCACGTCAGAGCAGTTATTGAGGGTATATCATCATCCTCATCATTGTATGCTTCTTCCGATTCAAGTTGGATAGGATTTCGAGAAAGACAGTCGGCATCTTGGTGTTTGCGTCCACTTTTATAAACAACTGTTACATTGTATTCTTGGAGTTTTAAAGCCCATCTTGCTAGTCTTCCTGTCGGGTCCTTCAGGTTAGATAACCAGCAAAGAGCGTGGTGGTCAGTGACGATGACAAACCCACGACCAAAAAGGTACGGTCGAAATTTGTTGATGGCCCATATTGCGGCCAAGCAGTCTCTTTCCGTTGTTGAGTAATTCTTCTCCGCCTTAGATAAAGTTCTTGAAGCATAACCAACTGGCCGCTCTTTCCCATCGTTGATCTGTACGAGGACAGCTCCAATTCCATACCCGCTGGCGTCAGTATGGAGCTCGGTTGGCAGTTGTTCTTTGAAATAGGCAAGAACAGGTTCAGACATCAATGCTTTTTTCAAGGAATCAAAAGCATCCTGTTGGTCAGAGTTCCACGTGAATTTATGATCTTTTTTGAGGACTTCGTGTAGAGGAGCAGCTTTCTCAGCAAAATTTTCGATAAATCTACGATAATAGGAACATAGGCCAATGAAGCTTCTCACATCTGTTATAGATTTTGGGGTCGGAAACTTGGCGATAGCTTCAATCTTTTCTGGATCGGGATAAATACCTTTACTATCGACGAGGTGTCCAAACACTCTTATTCGTTTGGTTCCGAAAAGGCACTTTTTTGGGTTGAGGCGTAGCTCGGCTTTGTCGAGACATTGTAGTATGATTTCAAGCCGGTGTAAATGTTCGTTGAACGATTTGGAATACACCACGATGTATTAACAGTATATGCAACAGAATAGTATATGCAATAACAGAGGGCCATCGTCCATTTCAGGCCTTTCAATATCTTGTCCAACATGCGCTCGAATGTTGCAAGGGCATTGCACAGGCCAAAGGGCATGACTAGGAATTCGTAGAGTCCGTCAGGGGTAATAAAAGCAGTTTTTTCTCTATCTGCTTCGTCGACTTCTATTTGCCAATATCCTGAACGAAGGTCCATTGATGAATAAAATTTGGCTCCTTTCAGGGAGTCAAGTGTATCATCGATTCGGGGTAGTGGGTAAACGTCATTTTTAGTAACTTTGTTTAGTCGTCTGTAATCCACACAGAAACGCCAGTTACCATCCTTCTTCTTCACTAAAATAACCGGCGATGACCATGGACTTTCTGAATGACGTATAATCCGGGCGTCTAGCATTTTGTCCACTTCCGTTTGGATTGCTTAGCGTTCTGTAGGGGAGACTCGATATGGTCTATGCTTAATAGGCTGATGGTTTCCAGTTTCAATTTTATGTTTGGTTACTGAAGTTTTTGCTTTACTGGTTCATTATTTTTATCAAATATTTTATCATATCGTTTTAAAATTGATAAGATTTGAGACTGCTGCTCTTCTGATAAATCATCACTAATTAGATTTTGTAAAAATTTAAAGTCACTTTTATCAGCATGACTGGTATAATTCGCATTTTTCACCTCCTTATTAAATTCAGAACATTCTGAAATAGCCATCAAGTTATTTTCTTCAACCCTTTGAATTTTTCCCAGGCACATTCCCTTAGGGACTATTTGAGCTGTGGTGCTAGAATTTACGATCCAAAGTTTTCCTTTATTATGGGAAAGCCTGAATAATGCACAGGGAAGTGTTAACCCTTTTCCTATTAATACCTTTTTCGAAGGTTCAAAAAGTACCTGATTTTGCCCATTAAGCTCTTCACTCATAACATTTATTAGTTTGGTAGATTCGGCTGGGATTACGACGCTTCTGCTAGCCACAAGCTAGGAAATCCCATCCGAGGATAATACTTGGGTTACTATTAGGGAGGACGATAAACTCAAGCGGCTGTTCCAATCCATTGATGCTCAAGCTGATTGTGCATCGGCCGATCGATGTAACATTCTTGCCATCAGCAACTTTCAGAGTCATTCCGCTATCCTTGAACATGGTATTTTTTAATTGTCGTCTTAATCCATCAGAGATAACTGAAAAAGAGGAACCTGAATCGACCAGAGCAGAAAATGCAATGTCATCAATGATGATTTCGACATTATTTTGTTGTAATTTAGCGGCTGTCGACGATGGAGGGTTTTTCACACCCGCGGCTTCCCCCTCGAAAGAAGACGCGACGCTTAATTGTTTCTAGATTGTAGCGGCGTGGGGATTGGCTTGTATGGCGGCCTGGGGAAATGGACTGGCGTCTTGGTATCTTCCTCTGTTTGGATACGGCGATTGTATGCGGTAGGTTTGGCTTCTTATGGCTTGGTGGTTACCCATTTGAGGTTCTTGGGTGCTTGGTGCATGTCCTTCGGGTCTCTGCGTCCATTGTCGGCGTTCTCTACAATATCGCTTAACATGGCCTGGGCGGCCGCAATTAAAACATATTGGGATGTTGTCATACGTCCTCCATTCATCCGTTCTTCGTTGTGGTGGCGTCTGGTTATATGGGTGTTTGGGTAGGGTACTGACGTCGTGGAACCTGGTTGAATGTACGTGTTTGGTTGAGGTACGACTGTCGTGGCGGAGGCCTTTGAATAGGCTTCGAAATTGCAGCTACGTTTTTTTCAATCTCTTATCGGATAATTTCTTTCAGAGAAGATGGTTCAGGGGTAGTTGACTCCGGATTTAGTGCGCGATGAACTTCTTCACGCACGATGCGTCGGATTAAGTCTTTCATTGATTCAGAGTCTGCTGAATCGATGGCAGCAACATTCGGTAGTCTGTCGAATACTACACGTTTATTTACACGTTTTTTATTTGAAGCCTCGATTTTTCGGCACCATTTGATGAACTCATCGATAGTTGCGATGTCTAAAATGATGATTGACTGATATATCTCCTCCGATATTCCTTTCGTCAAGTGTGCGATTATTTCATTTTCCATCATAGCCGGATTCACTTCTCTGCACAGATGGAGAACATCTTGAATGTAGGAATCACTGGTCTCCTCCTTCCCCTGAGCTCGAGTTTTGAGGTTCTCTGCGAGCTGATCTTTTTGGGTGACATGATGTCCGAAATTCTGAGAAAACATTTTCACAAAAATATCGCATGAATTAATTTTCTCTTCAACATTTTCGTACCATCTATGCGCTGTTCCTTGGAGGAAAAAAATAAACATTTGCGAGGCACATTGAATCATCCCAGCAGTTGTAGCGAGCGACGCGATGGAATTCTTTCAACCATTTTTCTGGATTCTGGTTGCGTTCTCCAGTAAAAATAGAAGGGTTTCTAAAAGGTTGAAAGTGGTACTCACCCATTTTTGTCTGTGTCTCTTGCTTGACCATAGCGATGTTTTCTTCAGGTTCTAGTCCTTGTAGTCTTCGGCTTCTTCTAACGGCTTGGGCGTCGAGGGAATATTCCAGCTTCTCCACCAGTTGTCACGGTAGTGATAACGAGTATAACAAAAGTTTAAGTATAAATAATTTATTTATAAAATGCAAATTATTTCTAAAAATTAATTTACAAGTAATAATATACAAGAATGGTAAGGGGTGATGACTATGCAAATATTAATGATGATATACCACAGAATATTTAAAATAATTATTCAGTGACAATATGATAAAAAATTATATGGGTAAGCAAAAAAAATGCATATAATAATAATAGTAAAACAAAATTTACTAAAGTCTGAACATGTTTTAAAAATTATTTATATATATAACGACATTGGCTTTTGAGGGACTGATAATAATTATATATCAAATGATTTTTATTGACTTTTCATTCAGTGATTATAAAAATACATAATTATCGTAGAATAGAGAGGAGGTTTTCTGTCTTCATATCACCACAGAACAAAGATAGAAGAGCTGGAAGCGGCCAACAGGACTGAATTAATCACAGAAGTCCGCCAGCTCACAAACCAAGATAAATCAGCCATTTCTCTCCGCAGCGGGAATTAACGAGCCGCGCCTCGCCATTAGGCGTGCGATGATGATAAATCGTAACAGAAGAGTTTAATGGGCCAACATCAGCAAATGGAACTCCCGCATTAGCTGCTCAATTGAGGCTTCTTCTTTTGGCTTTTTTTGATCCGTTGGATTGTGCCCATGGGATGGCTGTCATGTCACCTGTGTGAGTCAGGGAAATCCAGGATGGAAATAATCCAACAATATATCCTCTCTGAAACAGAAAGGTATTATAGGGGTAATAGGTGAATATTTTAATTGTCCAGTAAAGATAGCGTCATCATAATCATCATCGGAGATAAATGAAGCAAGGGAAAATTTGGAAATAATAAAAAGGGGGTATTTACCTTTAATTTCTCTAATAAAATTATATACAAAGGTATTTATGGGAAGATATAGATAGTTTATTTAAAAAAGAACAACTTATCACAAGATAATAATAAATAGCAAGCGTGTTTAGCCAACGAGGCATATCGTTTTTATTATCTGTCGATAAGATTCCGAGAATTCTTCGTACCTGTGGTCGCCCTCTAGCGGAGTCCCCAGCGACATCCTGTGGCCGGGATTGTAGAGCTACTTGACATTCCTCAGAGAAAACAACGACCTGCTGATTAGCTTGTCTCGGCCTTTGTTCTAGGAAGGAGTCTATCACGGATGGTGTAACCCGAGCTTAAACTATCGTTTATTTTAGCTAAATCAGGGTCTGCTCTATATCGATGTAAGAAAGAGCTCCGCTAGAAGTACGTCGAAGGCGTTACACAGTCGTCGTCGGCGTTATATCTCGGCAGTCGAATCTAAAATCCAGGATTTCTTCCTTCTCCGTCATTCCTTGACCTGGCTTCAGCGAAGACCTGCCGTCGTTCCCTACAATCATTAAATATATCTAATTAACGATATGTCCGGGTCCATGTCCTCAGTGGAAGCAAATGTTGTCGTAGGTTATTCATTGCTCCGTCTTCCTGGGTTGGGCTGGTCGGTCGAGATTATAAGACGTACGTGGTTGGTGTTGCACAACGTTAATTTGTTGTCTTATAGGTTGGCGAGATCGGTTCTCTCACAGTCTGTTCTAGGGCGTTCACTTTTCTGAGAGGATTGACAACTTCAGGTGCTGGGAAAGCCTTTTGAATTTTTCCTTGACAATGAGGCGAATTAAGCCGGCCAAGTCTTCTGAGTCGTCAACACATGAAATCACGTTTGACAACCTGGAGAATTTCGTACGGCCGATCCCTCGCTGCTTGATGGTTGTCATATGACGGCAAAACTTCAGGATTTCATCTACCATCTGTATGTCTTTCGCCACCAATACCTGGTATGTGTCCTCCGAAATTCCCTTTATAATGTGAGCAACTATCTCACCTTCTTCCATGCGAGGGTTCACCTGGTGTCAGAGGCTAAGGATCTCCTGGATGTATGACTCGCAGGATTCCTCAGCCTTCTGTGCTCTTGACTTCAGAACTTCCTCGGCACGTCGGGCAGAATCCTCCTGTAGTCCAAACACACCGCGGAAGGCGTCCTCAAAACTTTCCCATGAGATGAATGATTCTTCATTATTGTGAAACCATCTTCCAGCAGTTCCGGTCAAGTAGAAGACCACGTTAGCAAGCTTCATGGTCTCGTTCAATCTGTTGTACTTGGCCACTCTCTCGTACTCCTTCAACCACTGTCCAGGGTTCATATTTCCATCACCAGAAAAAAATAGATGGATCTCGTTGGCGCTGACAAGGATCCGCTAACAGTACGTCTGTAGTCGGCTTCTATTTTTACTGTTCCTTGTTGTGGCAAAGGTTCAAGAATTGGTTCACGACCCTGTAGACGTCGACTTCTTCGAAGTTCCGTCACGTTACCCAGCGTCTCCGCAAAAATATATCGCGGAGATAAATAAAGCAAGGGCAAATTTAGAAATAATTAATATATTTTGAGGGGTATTTCAAGTTCTCTAATAAAATTATATGCAAAGGCATTCTTTATAGGGAGAGAGAGCAAATAAAAAAAAAAGAACAACTTATCACAAGATGATAATAAATAACAAGCGTGTTTGGCCATCGAGGCATCTTGTTTTTTATCTGTCGATAAGATTCCGAGAATCCCCCGCACCTGTGGTCGCCCTCTAGCGGAGACCTGCGACAGGCGTCCGATGGAGCATCCTGTGGCCGGGGTTGAACCTGACAATATTGTTCCAGTCGTTTTTTTTTTTACTTGGACTGGGAAGGGTCGTCTTTCCACCTCGTTTATTTGGATTTAGTATTGAATCCAAATATACTGCCAGTTATTTATTTTTTAGAGGTACAATTTAAAGCACAAGATACAATACACTTACAATTATACATTGGACAACTCTCTGATTTGTAGATATTCTCTATAGATACTCTCTCAAAAATTTAGATATGTCTCCTTAAAGAAAAACAAATATGAATAAATTAAAAAATGACAATTGCTTTAATATGATTACAACATCGTAGAGTACCTACTTCGAAACAGAAGTGGTGTATAAACGACAGTATATAACTTATATAACATTGCCATAATAATTTTACAACCCCAGAATATGTAAATCAACTCTATTTTGCATATTCCAGCTAATTTGCATCACATTCCGAGTTCGAAACTATGAAATAGCAACTCTTTCCAGACCTAACTCTGTATCGCGGGAAAATCCGTCAAATATATTGTGGAACAAAACAAGCATTATATGAGCCAGGCTTCCCATTAATTTCTCATTGCGGTCAGTAGAGAGATAATTTGAAAAGAATCATACTCGTCTAAAATAGTTTCAATTTCTCATAAGCATTTATATCCTCGCGTAAAAATATCTTATACGAGGTGTGTTCAAAAAGTATCGCGACTTTTGTGTTTTTTCAAAAATTATTTATTTATTCATGAATACCTATTTTGTCCCCTTCAAAGTAATCCCCATGAGATATTATACACTTGTGCCAACGGTTTTTTCAATCTTCGAAGAACTTCAAAAAAATCATTTTTAAAAATCTTTTTCAGCTCCTCCTTCGATGCCGTCTTTATCTCGTCAAGCGTAGCGTAACGTCGTCCTTTCATGGACCTCTTCAGTTTAGGGAACAAGAAAATGTCACAGGGGGCCAGATCTGGGGAATACGGTGGCTGCGGCATCATTAGTGTGTTGTTTTTGGCCAAAAAGTCGCGCACAAGCAACGATGTGTGAGCAGGGGCGTTATCGTGGTGCAAAAGCCAATTTTTGTTCTTCCACAAATCCGGGCGTTTCTGGCGGATTGCTTCGCGCAAATTGCGCATGACTTGCAGGTAATATTCCTTATTGACCGTTCTACCCTGTGGCAAGAACTCATGATGCACCACGCCCCTGGAATCGAAAAAAACTGTCAGCAAAACTATCACATTCGACCGAACTTGGCGCGCTTTTTTCGGTCTTGGTTCATGCGGCAGCTTCCATTGAGATGATTGAGCTTTGGTTTCCACGTCATAACCATAAACCCACGCTTCGTCACCAGTTATGACCCTCTGGAGCAAATTTGGGTCGTCGCGGACAGAGTCCAACATCTCATTAGCAATGTTCATGCGATGCTGTTTTTGGTCGCAATTGAGCAATTTTGGTACGAATTTCGCGGCGACCCGTCTCATGCCCAAATCATTGATAAAAATCGAATGGCACGAGCCAATCGATATGTTTAGATCCTCAGCAACTTCTCTAACGGTGATTCGACGATTGGCCAATATAATTTCCTCCATTTCATTAATTTTTTCGTCTGTTGTTGAAGTGCTCGGGCGTCCGGCACGCTCTTCGTCGTTCACATCTTCTCGGCCTTCTGAGAACATTTTGTACCACCGATAAACGTTGCTTCGGTCCAAGGTAGCTTCTCCGTATGCCACAGTCAACATTCGGAATGCATCCGCGTACTTAATTTCGTTTTTCACACAAAATTTGATACAGGTTCTTTGATCCATTTTTTTTTTTTTTAATAGGTAAAAATCGAAGACGATCCAAAACACCTGCAAGCAAAGCAGCTGTCAACAATTAAGTGAACATTCAAAATGGCCGAGCTTGTGGGCATAAGTGAGAGACACGAGTACCAACATAAAGCCACAAAAAGATCGAAATTCGAATATACGTAACCCGCGAAAATTCAAAAGTCGCGATACCTTTTGAACACACCTCGTATGAATCTCTCAGAGAAGTTCAGTAATATCAATGAATCATCACACAGGCTTCTTCTGTATCAGATCGGCGTTATAGAGCGTTCTTTATCCTTCTTTTTAAATTTTGTAATTCTATCTCTCTCATCAAATAGTCATTATTATTACACTTTAAACATTTTAAAGATATATGTTCAGCGTAATGTATCCCCAAATATTGTTACATCATGTTTGATGAGCCCCTCTATATATTCAAAAATATCTATGCTATTGCCACGTGAAAAATTAGGGAAGCAAAAACTTCAGGAGGAGACAACAATTTATTTCAGGGAAGGACAAACTATATATGGTAAACAAAAGATAAGCCACGAGGGAAATTTACAGAGTAGCAAAATATAAACATAAAAATGAGCACTCTGTTATTAAAAATAATAAAATTAATAAATACTTTAAGTAGAACTGCTCTTCACTGAAGGTTAATAACGAGTTTACAAAGTGGGAAGAGGAGCTTCTTTTATTAGCATGCACACAAGCTTTCGGACATATCGTCCTTCATCAGGTAAGAGTAATAAACGCGCTGAGGATCCATATATACACAAAGCTGAAAAGAAAATTTACATACCTGCAAAAGATAAAAGTATTTAAAGATAAAAATAAGAACCAAATATGCTAAAAAGATTATAGGGATTAAATGCTAATAAATCTGGACTAAGTACATATGCACTATGAATGGTGTTAATCAAGGGCAGGTAAATGCAACCTATGGCTATTCACATAACATATGGTATTGTTCTGGTATATCTATATGCCTGTTGATGCTGTTTGTTTTTATTGACACAAATGCCTCTAGTAAAAGTCTTTGGTACTTATTATTGATATTGTTGTATAGAATGGATGGCTTTGTTAGATTGAATGTATGACCGGTTTGCATAGAATGACTGTAAATAGGGGAATTTAGGTTTTTATTAGAGATGTTTCTGGAATGCTCAACCATTCTGATGGCGACGGATCTACCCGTCTCCCCGACATAAGTGGCATTGCATTGGTCGCAAGAGACGGAATAGACAGCACCACCAGAACGGAGAGAACTCGCATGAAGGGAAGATCTGGTAATGGGGTGTCGGATTAGTGTGGCGATGTTAGGTGGGTTCTGGAAGTATGTTGTAATGCCATGTTGCCTTAAAAACCTGGCTATGGTGATAGACCGGGGGCAAAAAGGAAGGGAGCAAATATTTCTGTGTATAGCTGGAGCACTGTTGTGGTGAGGGTCATGCATGTGTTTAAGAATGAAGGGGGTCGGGTAGCCGGATTTGGATAAATATGAAAATATTTTAGCCTTTTCTATTGTTTGGAATAACGGGAGGGAACAATGAGTAAAGATACGTTTAGTGAGAGCTCTAACTGTATTGATTTTGTGTGGTGTTGGGCAATGTGACCGGAAGTTTGTGTGGTGTGGGGGTGTGTTGTTTTTATAGTATACTGTGGTATGGAAACTGCTGGGGGTGCGTATGACTAGTGTATCTAGGAAAGGTAGGACTGAGTGATTTTCTGTTTCATGGGTGAAGGCTATGTCTGGGTGGAAGGAGTTGAGGTCAGATAGGATGTGAGAGGCAGATACCTCACTTACCAAGCAAAAGGTATCATCGATGTACCGCCTCCATAGAAAGATGTCTGAAGAATGGCGTGAAGTGATCCATTGGTCCAGTGACCTCATGACAACCTCAGCCACCACGGTTGAGAGGGGGCTACCCATGGGGGAGCCCTTGGTCTGCTTGAAAAACTGGGTATCAAAAGTGAAGGTGGACATGCCTAGGCATATGGAAGTGAGCTCGACAACCGTCTCCGCGGTGAGGGTGTCTAACAGGGGGGCATTTTCGAGGAAAGTGCGTAAACTATTAATGATCAAGGGGTGGGCAAGTGAGAGATATAGAGACGTTACATCGAAAGAAACCATTATGGACCTGGGGGGAGGTGTGAGGCTGGTGATATAGGACACAAACGAGGGGGAGTTTGCAATGGTATATTCCCATGGGGGTCAAGAAGTTGGACAAAAATTTTGACAGGGTATATGCCGGAGAGAGATGGTAAGATATGATTGGTCGGAGGGGAACATCGGGCTTGTGGATTTTTGGAAGGCCGTAAATGTAGGCTATTTGGGCGAGGTTAGCTGTGAAGTCGTTATATTGCTCTTTAGTGATCTGCTGGGACCTTTTTAATCTTAACAATAGTAAACGGAAATTCTTAACGGATGTTTTATGTTCCTGTTCAGTGATGGCAGAAAAAATGGAGTGTTGGTCGAGAACGTTTTGCATTTTTTGCTTGTAAACGGTAGTGTTGAGAATTACGGTCTGTGAGCCTTTGTCGGATTTTGTTATGACTATGTCTCTATTGCGTTTAAGACGGGAGATAACCCTATTCATGGCTAGGGACGGTTTAGGGATATTGTAGGGTCGTTGAAGGGTGGAGGTGACAAAATGCCTGATCCTATGGGTGTCTTGGTGGTTAAGGCCTCTGAGAGCGGGTTCCACACCAGCTATGATGCGAGGAATATCAGAAGGCCCAGGCAGTCTGTATTTTAGGCCCAATGACAGAATCTCAGCATCAGCAGATGGCAAGACATAGTCCGAGAGGTTGACCACTCCTTGGGGTGACTGGGGAAGATAGGCTTCTAGTAGATAGGCAGGGAAGTTGTACTTCTTGATCCAGTGATGAAGCTTGGAGTTGTGACGTTGCGTTATATCGTTCTTCTGGTGCCGAATGTCCCTGATGTGTCAGATTCGCAAAATACAAAAATTATGATAAGAGTCAAAATAAAATCTATCAAAATATTTTTAAAAAATTCAAACACATATCGATATATTAGTAAATTAAATTTAATTGTCATCTATCGTTAAAATTTTACACAAATAATACAGACCTGGTCTGTAGAGATAATATTTGATGATATTTAAAAGAAGCGCATTGCCAGTAAATTTATTTGTGTAAAATATCGATTATAATAATAAAAAAATATAGTTTTTAATATTGAACTGAACACAACGATTCATTTAAGGCTCTTGCTGAAATCCCATTTCACTTCGCTATCTTTTCTTGTTTTATAATATTCTTATTTGGAGGGAAAGAAAATCCCAGTGATTATCTTTTGTAACGTGAGAGGACAATGATTAAGATGATGATTAAGAACATACATGTTGATTTTTTTAATGGAACTGTTTGTTAATGTTGAACTAGTTCTTTAACTTGCTTATTTACTTGCTACACGCTTTTCAAAAGGATTTTTATTGATTTAAAAATATATTTCATTGATAAACTATGCCGTAATGTAAAGGATTACAAAATTTGATTATTTCTAGAGTATTTTTATCTTTAATTTCATCACAAATAAACTGTTAAACAAAATTTATGAGATAAAAATCATTTTTATTCATTTATATATTTGTGAAAGTGGGAAATATATCTCGGTTAAATCGTTTTCCTTGAACGTTTTTTCATCGTTTCAATAAATTCTTAAAAGCATTCAAAAAAGAAATAATAATTTTTCACAAATAAAAAAGCAACAATGAAAATATTTCGATTGTTGTAACCATCAATTTTGTTTCAAATTTATTCCCACACAATTTTCTTTTATATATTTCAGTATTTTTTTTTTAAACAACAACAAAAAAATCAATAATCCACCTAAAATTTGTTTAATTTCAATATTTCAAAGAATTATTTGATTTTCTTTTCTTTTTTTCTGATTTATGAGAAATTTTAAAAAACGATATTATTTTTTATTATAATCCCTATTTTTTAAACGTTTAAAACAATTTAATATTAAAAGAAAGAAATTTTTATGAGATTTGAAGAAAAAAAAAAGGCGGGAAAGTAGGGTAAAACTCTCGAGGGATCGTCTGCTCGCACTTTGAAAACCAAAGTGGCCAAATATAATTATTTAGTTGGTTCGTTTGGTTTGTTTTGTGGTTGATAGAGGTGGAAGTGAGGGGGGATAATGGCAGGATGGAGGGTCCCCAGGGGACGGAGGGGAGCTGGGAGGAGCTTTAAACCTCCAAATGGATTTAGCGATTTCAGTCATCGTCTGCAAACTAATGGAGTAGACATATCTGATCGCTGACAATCCAGAGCCCCATTTTCCTCTCTCCCTAAGCTTTGGGAGTGTCGATTTTTTCAACACCGAAAATCGCTTCCAAGATTTAAAGCCATTTCGATGTCGAAAGTTTTGCTTCCACACTTCCAACCTCCAAAAAAGTCGAGATGGGTTTGTATTGTTAGGAAGAAATCGATTTGGTTTTAGTTTTTTTTTTAAATGTATTTCTCTCTCTTAAAAATATATTTTTGTTGAGATACTCTTTCTGTATAGTGTGTGTGAACATCATATTTTTGTAATTCATAATTGAGGTGCTACAAAATATACTAGCATGGTAATAGATTCTTGTGATGAAATTTTAAAAAATATATAGATTTTTCAACTTCGCTCTTTAATGAATTTTAAACAATATTTATGACTATTAAAATAAAAACATAAGCCTCCAGGGAAAAGTTTCTTTTAAAAATATTTTTTATTTAAAAAATCTCGAGCTTTCGGGCAAGTACGCCCTTCTACTGGAGAAAATGCTTTATATGATTAACACGCCAATGAAATATGATTTAAAATTAAATAAAGTCCATTTACTGTTTACATTTGCTTTAAAAGCACGATCAACGCGGGCTTCTGTTGCGCGTGCTTCACTTGGAGGTTATGGGCTGGGCTCAGGGAATATAATGTTATAAATTTCCGGAATATCTATTCTTCTGTTGATGCTATTGTGCTTTCTGGATATGATGGATTCTATTATTAGTCTCTGTAGTCTATTGGGGATGTTGGAGTAATGGGTCTTTGGTTCTGATAGGGAGAAGGAATGGCCTGTTTCTCTTATATGTTGGTATACTAAAGATCTACTGTCTTGATTATCGATATTTCGTTTATGTTCTGATACTCTTATATTTAAATGTCTGCCAGTTTCGCCGACATATTTGGTTTTGCATTCGTTGCATTCTATGGAGTATATGGCATTCTTAATATTGGAAGGATAATAAATGGTATTGTTCTTTGTTATGGGGTTTCTTAGTAACGAATTTAAATTAGGTGAGTTTCTGAAAAAGGTTTTGATTCCAAATTTCTTCAGATGACGGGCTATAGAAACAGATACTGGTGAATAAGGAATACTGCTAATAGATTTATAGATTGGGGAATTCTGAATTTTTCAGAGGGGCTATAGAAATGTCTTAGAATAAATGATAAAGGGTATTGCAAGTCTTTAGATTTCTTATAATATTCTGAGTTTCTTCTGTTTTAAAAGTTTGAAGTGAACAATGGCTATGGATACGTTTAGTTAAGGTCTTTACGGTATTGATTTTATGGCTGAGTGGGCAGTAGGAGGAAAAACGGATATAGTCGGGGTTGAAGGATGGCTTATAATAAACAGTTGTTTGGAATTGATTCTGTATGCGAATAATTTTTATATCTAGAAAAGGCAGGCTATTGTTGGTTTCTTTTTCAAAAGTGAAATTTAGGTTAGGATGGTAACTGTTGAGTCTTTCTAGAATGTTCCTGGTTTGATTTTCGGGGCATATACAGAATATGTCGTCAATATAACGACGCCATAAAACTATATCTGACGGGAATAGGGATGTTATCCAATTGTCTATGCGACGCATAACTATTTCGGCTACTGAGGTTGAAAGAGAGCTCCCCATGGGAGAACCTTTAATATGTTCGTAAGTTTTGGAATCGTATGTTAGAATATTTGTTTCGAGGCATAGGGCTATAAGTTTAGTTATTTTCCTGACTATGATCTGATCAACCTTGTTTTCTCTCAAGAATTCTTCGGTGCTGCTTAGTATCAGCTGGTGTGGGAGACTTGGGTAAAGGGATTCTACGTCGAATGAGATCATGATCTTGTTTGGTTGGGGTTGGTACTTGAGTAGTTCATCTATGAAGGTGGTGGTGTTGGAAATGGAGAACGGGGAGTTTTGCTGCTTGATTATGGGTTTGAGAAAAGTTGAGATAAACTTGGAGAGAGGTGCTGTTGGGGAATGGTAGAAAGCCGCTATGGGTCTTAAGGGGACATTTGGTTTATGTATTTTAGGGAGGCCATCTATGAAGGCATCTGTTTGCATATTAGACAAGAAGTCTTTCAATTCTTCATTCGAAATATTACGTTCTTTGTGCATTTTTCTGAGTTCTTTTTTGAAAGAAGAGTATGTTCGGGTTTTTTCTTCTTTGGAAATGTGTTTGAAGGTAGTTTGATCTTCAAGGATGATCAGCATTTTACTATGGTAATCAGTTTTGTCCAGAATCACTGTTTGGCCGCCTTTATCTGATTGGGTGATGATTATTTCTTTTTTATTTCTTAAGTCTTTAATCAGTCGGTTCTCATGGGGGTTGCTTGGGGGAAGGGTTATTGATTCACTTAGAAGATTAGTTACATGATGTCTAATGATATTCTTTTCTTGGTGGTTAAGTTTTGATATGGCTGCTTCGACTCCACTTACTATTCTGATGGGATCTGGTTTTTGTATATTCCTGAATTTCATACCTTTGGATAAGAAAGCTAATTCTTCTTGGGTTAGGGTAGCTTTTGACAGGTTGACTATTTTATTGAGGTTATTGTTTCTATTTAGATTTGGATTATTAAATTTCAGTGCCCAATATTCCAGTTTTTTACTCTGCCTTCTCTCTATTTCTGTTCTTAATTTTGTGATTTCAGAAGTGGTTCGGACTATTAGTTCGTACATTTGTTTTTCTGGTACAATACGGGAAGTGATGCATAAGAGTTCTTTGATTATTTTCGATAACAATCGAATGTTGGAATAGCAGCCCTGTGTTCTGGTCCTCAACAACCTATATTGAGTTTCCTTTATTACTTTAGCTGAGAAAGGGTTTTTGGCAGGATCTTTTATTCTTAAGGATGGGGGGACAAAGTTCACCTCTTCACAGAAACGATTGAAACCCAGATGACATCTCCAATTCGCTAGTTGCAATGATTTTTTGTGAATCTGGTTTAAATAAAAATTGATTTGATATGGCGATAAATTCATGACTTAACTTGAGTTCACAATTCGATCAAATAATCCCTTGAATTAATATTAAAATAAAAACATAAGCCTCCAGGGAAAAGTTTCTTTTAAAAATATTTTTTATTTAAAAAATTTCGAGCTTTCGGGCAAGTACGCCCTTCTACGGGAGAAAATGCTTTATATGACTATTTAATTAATTAAAAACTACACTTATAGACAACAAAACTTATAAAAAGGTTGTATTTTTATTTTTATAATTTGTAGTGCATTTTTTTCGTTTACTTCAACAACAAAACTTAAGGAAGTTGTACCTTTTAGCGTGTATATCAGGACAATAACTCTGAAAGATATCACAGTGACCTTTATTGAAGACACGCGAGATAACCAATTATGAACCAAATTTGCTCCTCTGTCCCCTTCGAAAAAAAAAAATAATAATAATAATAGACGACCGGCGACGACATCAGAATATGACACTTCCTTAAGTTTTGTCCAGGAATGTAAATGAATACGACCATCGTTAAAAAATCACAATTCAATAATGACACACTAGTTTGTAGAAAACCCTTATATTAATGGATTTTCAAAGTAAATATATTGTATCTATATATTATTTTAAACTAACAAAATGAGAGAGTATTTTGATTGTTAAAAAACAAAAAAAAAAACGACAAAAAAAAATTAAAGAAAATGGAAATAAAAAAATTGCTAAAATTATCGATAAAAGACGCTGATTTCTTAAATCAGCCTAACAACAGCTGTCTATTTACAAATCTTCCTTCTAAAAGAGAAAAGAAAGCTTTCGTTTACATTTCGTATTACAAGAAAGAGGGAACGGATAATGGTACGATGGCGGCGACAGCAGTTGTTAAAGGGGAGTAAAAGAGATTACTCATTGTGGCAATAACAAACAATACTGGCGCGGAACTAACTATTCAACAATAATCACTGAGGGACAAGACAGGCGCCGTTTACCGAAGATAATCGCCGTCCGCCGAAGCCAAAAAGGGAAGGAAGGAAATTTTGGGGCAATGAATGGAAGGCCCCCACTTATTGGGAACGATTAAGCAAAGTAAGGGGACCAGTCAAGTGCTTTGTCGGGCCTTTAATCCGCTGCTGACAGGCAGTGAGGACTTCATTGAGGTATGTCGCCAGAACACAACCTTCTTATCTTGAATTTTTATCTCCATATTGATGTCTTCTCGTTAGCTCAGTCTGAAGTCCTCACCCAGTTTGCGATAGAATCGTCTTTGGGGATAGTTGATGTCTTCTTTAGTTAAGATTAACTGAGAAGTATTTGGCTGATTTAGGATAGAATAGTCTTTGTGAATTGTTGATGTCTTCTTTAGTAATCCATATTGAAATTGTAGGGCTAATTTTTAAGCCGATATACAGTGTAATTTTGCGGGAGAATGGTACTCAAAGGCGAAAAGTAGACACCTCTCCCTTTAAAAAATGCATTAAAAAACAATGTATTTTTCGATATTCTCTGAACGAACCAAGATCGGTGAATAACTCTGACATATATTGTAACAATATCTACGTTCTTTTATAGAGTGTTGAATCTTCCAAAACTGCGAGAATCTGCTGCGCAGCCTCCCACCAATCCAAGCAATCACTCTAGCATAAACGTCCAGTGGGACGGACATCTGTCCTGACAACTGTATTAATGAATGAAGAACAAATCGATATCAAGAGTACGTAACCGTGTTTAACTACATCAAAAACCCTTCCAATTATCCCCGTCTCCCAGGGGAAAGTGCTCCCCGTGCGGGGTAATGATACAGTGGCACCTGTCCATGACAGGAATGTTGTGTCATGCGCTGGATCACAGAGAGCTAAACCGAATTGATAAACTTGTTTGACGTCTCCATTTAACTCTTTTTCCCAATTACAAATTATTTTTATTTAAAAGAAAACATTGTAAAAAAGGGGGCTGAGAAAATAGCTAGAAATAGCAGCACACATGGGAATACAATATAAAAGCGTGGATTAAATGACGTAGTGTCAATTGGTTTGCTGGCACTCGGAGTGGTGTTAACACTGGAGGGAGGACAGAGCAAGAAAGAAATTTCGGGAAAAGACCTGTGAGACTAGGAAGGAAGCTCTGAAAGGACAGGAATACTTTTGTTGCGTTGAGGAGGGTTAATAAATATCTGGTAGTTATGTCTAGAGGTGAGAGATGAAGAGAGAGGCTGTACCTGAAACCAGCGAAGAAATCACTAAATTGACTGTAGGAGAATAGCAAAAGGAGACACAAGGAGAAATAGGAGGAAAATCAAAATTTAAACCTTCCTAAGTATGTCTAACCTTTCGATGGTTGTAGCATTGCCTTCTCGTCATATAGTTTTATAATCGACTTATTTGCACAAATCAGGTGTGCCCTTCTCTGAAATGTTCGCGATATAAATCGATGGGGTCGAATACCTGCTTTGTTGTGCCGCACGGGCAGAGTAAACTAGGGATGTAGGCTTGGTATATATATGTAAATAAATATGGGATTTTACTTTTAAACAAACGCGAACGTGGAGAATTTCCGATAGCTAACGGTAGCATCGTCAGAACATTCAAATAAAAAATATATTATTTGCACATTTTTTAGGGTTATCTAATATAATACTAAAAATATATTCATCTCTTTTGTATAAAAACGGCATGGATTTACACCAATATTTCGATTGGCAGCGCGCCTACCTTTATCAAGACACAAAAGCATCTTCTTCACCACATTTCACTTACACAGAAGGCTTTAAAATTTTACAATTTGATACGACTTTTGAGATTTATTTAATTAGTTTACAATTTTATTTTATATGTATTAATTAACACATATTTTTAAAAAATATATATATATTTATTAAACATTTATTTTAAAATAAAATATTTACCCAATTTATACATAAATTTATCAGAGTTCCAAAAAAAAAAAAAGCGTACAAACCAAGTATGTAGCAGCGAAACAAAAATATGTAAATTTAATCCAAAACCTAATGTTTAAAAAAAGGCAGATTTCATTTCTAATTTGAAAGCTTCTATTTTGTTAATATATTTAGCACTTAATTGAAAGCGTTAATTAAATCATTAGCGCTAAAAAGAAGGTGGAAAAAAAAGGGGGCTAGATTATCAATTACGTCCCTGCTAACAGATAATGGGTCCCCAAAGAACGCGCCGACTGAATGGGTTATCACGTGACAGAAATACAGATCTCTAATTGGTTAGTTTAATGATAGCGTAGCTTTGGGCTCTTTTGGCTCTTTTATCTTTGACAGAATGGGGGAACCTCTCCTTTCAGACATTTCCTGTGCGACCAGTTTTTGTCACAATTAAGTAAGTGATAATGATCTGTTAATCTCGGTGTTGTGTATCTTCCTCTTTCTAAATTAAATAGATTTAATGGGAGAAAGAAAAACATCAAAGTGATGAATTGATTTTAGGTGTTTGTTTGTGATGCTTTGAATAGAGCATCTGGGGAATGAAATGTTTCAATTAAATATCATTTCAATATAGTTACACAGAATTGTTTTGTAGAAACTTGGCTTAATTCACTTTGCCAAATTCTGAAATACAATTTAATGGTTTTAGGGGGAACTTTTTTTGAAAAGTAAAAATTATCTCTTCAATTCTTTACATTAATTTTTGATGCGAAATATAGGATACCATAATAACAAACATTATGTGGAAATAAAAAAATTTAAAATAGTTAAAGAGTTATATTTATAAATTAATTTGCCATATATCGATAAAATATGATGTTACAATTATTTTTTAATCGAATTTTTAGAATTTTAAAAAATAATATCATCAAATATTATCTCTATAGACCTTACTGCAATGATAAAAGTTACTGAATGAGAGGGCTAGGCCCATCAGTGGTGAACTCTCAGCGGCTTCGCCTAATTTATGAAAAGTGAATAAAATAACCAAAAAAAGAGTTCTATAAATAATTTTTAGATAAAATAAATGTAAATAGAAAGTAGCAATTGATGAAAGATTATATCAATAATGTTAATTAAATTGTTTGTTTTTTCTAAAATTAATTTGTATAATATTTTAACATTAAAAAAGTAAAGGATTTTATCGTTATCATCTTTACTTTTTATAGACACAAAAGTTCTCGACCTGCAAAAACTAATAAAACTAATTTTTTTAAACTGGCAACGCCAAAGTGACAAGAATCTACGACAATCGAGTTCACATAATTCGCTACGAAAAACACCGCGAAATGCCAAAAGTAGAAAATAAATAAAAGCTTTCGCTGTAAGTTTCTTTATTATAAATGTCTAGGAGCTGTCGAGCTCTCGCTCTTCTTCAGGTAAACTAAGAGTGGACGTAGGGGAGGAGAGATATTTCCGGATTGTTGTTGTTGTATAGGATAATTGTGGTACTACATTATGCGAAAGGTTTTTTAAAACCCCCCTTTATATATAATACTAGCGAACCCGGCCACGCGATGCTTTAATAAATGTCAGTGAACGCGTTTATATGTATTGTTTTTTTGTTTTCGAGATATTCTAATAGAACGTTCTCACATTTTCTGTAAAATATTTATATATGCACAAACACAGAATATAATCACTATGTCTTAATTTCGCCATAATTATTGTTATAAATATTATTCTAAAATAATTCGCCAGAAATCGTCCTGATAGTATACTAAACAACTTCCCAAAGTTTCATGGCAAACATCTAAAATAAAATAATACTTTTAAATACTTTGCTACAATATTAAAAAGAAGGGGGCCTAGGTGTTTAAAATGTAAAATGTGCTCTAAATAGTATTACATAGAGCCTTCATAACAAACATATTTAAAATAAACCAATCAAAATATAATAATGCTGTAAAAACAGACCTTGCTACAATAATATAAAAGAAAGGAAAATAAAAAAGACACCCACGCTGAGCCTCGAACCTAGGTTTGTTACAATAATTATTAAAAAATTGTTTATGTTAACTTTTATTTTAAAAAGCCTACATTTTAAATAAAATAATATTTTTAATAATTTGCTACAATAATATAAAAGAAATGAAAAAAAAAAAACACCCACGCTGAGCCTCGAACCTAGGTTGCGGGCGTACGAAGCTGTGTACCTAACCTATAGGCTAAGCTTGACGTTACAAATAAGCTCATGCAAGGCTATTTCAGGCCATACGTCTGCCGCGAGGGGGCGCTGATTGCGAGTGAATCTACGTTTTATCGTAAATAAAGATGCAACGAAAGGTTATTTCTAAAGAGTAATTAGCCAGAAACCATCCCGGTAGTGTACTAAACATCTTCCCAAAGTTTCATCACGATTGGTTGAGCGATGTAGAAGATTATCACTGACGAACGGACGGACGGACGGACCAACGGACCAACAAACATCCATTTTTATATATATAGATACACTCATGGACAAAACTTACGGAAGCTGTACCTTTTAGCATATATATCGGGATTATAACTGAAAGATATTACAGTGACCTTTATTGAAGTACACGAGATAACCATGTGTGAACAAAATTTCCTCTGCCTCTTTAAAAAATAATAATAATTTGAAAAAAAAAAAAAAAAACAGACGACCAGCGACATCAAAGACTTTAGACTTTCTTAAGTTTTGTCTATGAATGTATATCGCCATTTTTTCTTATATAAAACTGAGAAAATACTTTGTTGGGATTTCTAATCTTGTTTCCCACATACAGCCAACACACCGCGAGAAATGCCACGATTGAAGTATTTTAAAATAATGAAATTTGCTGATATATGATCACACAAACATAAATATATCTTTAATTAAAAAGGCATATATTGGATCAAAATATCATTTACTTTACCAATATTTCAGTTGGCTGAACGCCAACCTTTATCAAGGTGTTATAACATTTTAAAGTGTGTCAACAACAAACTCAGCGCCATTGGTAAGGTAAATGATATTTTGATCCAATATATGCCTTTTTAATTAAAGATTTATCTATGGATTGCTCTATTTTCAAAACACACACACACACATAAATATATATTTCAAAAATCTTAAAATACTCTCTCTCTCTCTCTGACGTAGAGAAATAAAGAAAGACAAATGTAGGAATATCAATCAGGGCAATGTGACAATTCCCAACATGAAAGAACATACAATGAGGGAGCTGAGAGAATAATAAAATATAATAATCTACACGGAGGGAGATTTGAAATACTCGGCTACACAATTCATACTTGCTCCGCATATACAATATTTTGACGCTACCGTTTTTTAAAAAATGTTTAAAAAAAAACTATTTCTACTTATTGAAACAAAGAGAAAAACTCTAAAGTATGGACATGGTTCAGTTAGGTTTTTAGACAGAGATTTTTTAAGTAACGTTAACATTCACATCGCTAGAAGGCGTTAGAACATAACACAGCAACATCTTTGTTGAGTTATCAGACATATATTCCACTCTGTGTGACTGGGCCAAGTAAGTAACAGGAGACTGGGCCTTCTCTATGTACAACAGGGAATTGTACTCTCATAAACGTGTGGAGATATATCTATTACATTAATTATCTATATCACAAAATTGTATAATTTCACATGAAGGTGAAATATTGGGAGGGCCTGGAAGGATAAAAGCCAGACGATATAAGCCAGACCTTCTGATCTCTGGGTCTTGATCGCTTGATCTTGATCCCTGAAATGATCCCTTAAATATTTTTGAAGCCTGCGGCGCTTTAGTTGTGCTTGGTGCTGCCTTGGTTCCCTCAAAATCGGCGCGCACTCGCCCTCCTCTCCCCCGGGGTGCCCACGACTCTGCCGGCGCCTCTCCAGCCCTCTCCTTGGCCCTCCAGTACGGCGGGCGTTTGGAGACACCTAAACATGAGTGATGCCTTAAAATGCTTATCCGAAGCATGTAGAAGGCATAACAATTGTATATTGGAAAAACTTTCGGGAATTGCCTCTTCCTCAGTTTATAGTTTAAAATATTCGCGACAGCTTACGTCAGTTATCCAGCCACACAACTAAGACCCCCTCCTTGTCTGGAGGAGGACTCTCTCAAGGTGGGGAAGCCTTCCTTGCTGAAGACATTTGTACACAACTATATCTACTTATATAATTGCCTTATTCTGTCTGTAACAATTGTATATTGGGAGGGCCTGGCTTAGGAGTGGTGGAACCTCTCAGAGAATTTAGGTTCGGATCATTCAACTAGAAACTGTCCATTCTGCTAAATACATTCTTGGTGTTCTCTCTACTAGACAAAACATAAGGATGTAGAAAGTCTTTGATGTAGCCAGTCGTCTGTTTTTTTTTTTTTTCACATTTGCTTATCTCGTGTGTATTCAATAAAGGTCACTGTAATATATTTCAGAGTTATTGTCCCGATATACATGGTAAAACTCCCTTGTCTATGAGTGTGTATTATAACAGAAAATATAAAATAAAAGGATTTAAAAGCGCGAATGTTTCTTTTATACATAAAACGAACTTCTACTGTCCTTACTGCGATGAAAAAATATATTGGATTAAATATGGTGGATTAAATTGGCGAAACCGCTGGGAGGGTTCACCACTGATGAGCCAAGCCCTCCCAATATATTTTTTTCATCGCAGTAAGGACAGTAGAAGTTCGTTTTATGTATAAAAGAAACATTCGCGCTTTTAAATCCTTTTATTTTATATGTATAGATGGCGCGTTATTGCTTTGTGTTAATAACAGAAAATATAAGAGCGAAGAGGAGAAACGTTAATACACGAGAGGTTTGGATAAGCTCGTGTTTATAATAAGATGTTATTGATTAAATAATATAAATTATTATATCTTAATGAAATATCCCCTCACAAGCACCCTCCAACAAGTTATTCTACAATACACATAAAAAGTTGGAAATCAAACTAGTGTTTGAATATTTAAACAAAAGCATATGTTACTTTTCTGTCGTTTCCCGGCACAGTTGTTTCTTTGGGATAATGTGGACATAATATTTCTGAACAACAATCTCCTTATATAACTTTTGATATATAGCCATAAAGATTCTTCACATTTTTACTAAATTATAAGGAATATAGATTCCAAGCCTTATTGGTTTAGTTAAAAATAATCTTACTTAAATAGCTAAAAGAACAATAATAAATAGGAGAGAGAAATGTTTCCTTTAACACAACAATAATTCACTTTTTTGTTATATTGACATTTTTTACCATTGTTATGTAAAAAGTAACGCTTCTCTGTTTTCTTGGGCTTTTAGCTAATAATGTAATAAAACTTTTTTTTTTAAAATCAGTTATAAAGCCAACATTGATACATAGACGAAGTTATGTTTCAAAAAGATCGGAATAAGCGAGAGTAAGTAAATATATTCACCCTCGTGTGCTGCAGGTTTCTGTGGAAGGTTCAAAGGAAAATCTTCAAAATATCTCTACATTACAATCCAATTATCAAAATTCTGAATTTCTTATTTGTCTCTTCACCCCAGATGTTACCTTACCTATCAGCCGGTACATGTATTTACATATGGGTCTACAAGCAGCGGTGTTGGTTTGACGGTTTTGTATATGGCGTGCATGTTGTTACTTGGACATTTATGGGACTTGAGGAATCCATGTTTATCGACGGATCTTCCTTATTTTTGTAACATTCTTCTAACATTCTACTTTTGATTTATACTAGAAGCGAGTGGGAATTTTTCACTTTTTCTTAAATATTTATATTATTCGATAAAATAATCTTTTGTGTCAATATTAAGGTGGAGAATAAAGGATAGGCTTGTTTAAAAAAAATGTATTCTCAAATCTCTCTCTAGCTTTCGGGCATGGAAGCTAGAGAGAGATTTGTGAATAAAATATTTTAAAAAGAAACCTATCCCTGGAGTTCCACCTTAATTAAATATTTATGTGTTTAAAAGTTGGTATTTTACACATAGGGAATTAAAGAATTTGAAGATTTGACCAAATCTCTAGAGAGTTCCAAATTGATGTGAAAAAACAACACAATTTGCCCTGAATCCTCCCCCTCACCACAGTTTTGTCCTTTGATCGAATTGGCGTGTGTATCTGTCATTTTAACACAATTTTAAATAAGTAAGATAATTAACTCTATTTATAAACAAAAAACGTTTATATAAAATATATGCAGACATGTGGAAAAGATATACGCAAAGTGATGACAACGGGTATAAATGGACTTTACAAGTATCTGTCAGGTGGCAAGTTTCCTGGCCAATGTGCTGCGACTCTATAGGTAGATGGACATCTCTCATAGGCCGCTGTTGTACTTGTCATAGCCATAAACCATGGTAAACAGGTCTTTTGTTGTTGTTGTTCGAATTAGACAAAGCCGGTGTTGTGGATAGCTATAATCTGGGGGTTATGTATCTTTTTTTTTTTTAAAGAAGGGATATTTCAGCACAATGATATCCTTTTTCCACCAAATTGTAATCTTAGATTTCAAATGATAAGCTAGTGCCCCTTTTAAACTTGTTCTAATTTGTTTTTCCAGCTGGAGAGGTCGTATTTCACCTTAGCAATGATGCCATTCTTCGCGCGTGTGAATAACAAGAGTGAAGCTAATACAACGGGTCAAGCAACTCCTCTCCGCGCCTCTGTGGATAAAAAGGGGTAACGCTAATACAACGGGTCAACATATGACAACACCGGTGCATGCATGTAATATGAAATTGGCATTTAGAATTAACTTCACAAAATGGTACAAGGTTCAGTTAGTAAATAATTCACATTAACACAAAGCAATAACGCGCCATCTATACATATAAAATAAAAGGACTTAAAAGCGCGAATGTTTCTTTTATACATAAAACGAACTTCTACTGTCCTTACTGCGATGAAAAATATATTGGGAGGGCTTGGCTCATCAGTGGTGAACCCTCCCAGCGGTTTCGCCAATTTAATCCACCAGACCGCTTCTCAGAGCTCTAATACTGTATTGGATCATTCTGCTTTTATATGCTACACTGAAGGATGGAATCTTAGAAATGGTTTTCAAGTAAACTATGTCTATACTAACTATAAGCTTATGTCCTTAGTTTACTTGAAAACCATTTCTAAGATTCCATCCTTCAGTGTAGCATATAAAAGCAGAATGATCCAATACAGTATTAGAGCTCTGAGAAGCGGTCTGGTGAATTAAATTGGCGAAACCGCTGGGAGGGTTCACCACTGATGAGCCAAGCCCTCCCAATATATTTTTTCATCGCAGTAAGGACAGTAGAAGTTCGTTTTATGTATAAAAGAAACATTTGCGCTCTTAAGTCCTTTTATTTTATAAATAATTCACAATTGGTAATAACTTTTGACAAACTAGAAAACTGTATATATATAAGAACTCCTAACAGTCTTCTATATGTTAGAATCATTCAATACTTCCTTCTGTACAGTTTTGTTGCCAACTTGCACTTTGGTAAAACGCCTTATACAACTCTCTCTAACAGCTTGGAGTAAAATTTCATCATTTTCAAAGGTTTTAACACGTAAGAAAAAGCTCTTCTATCTTCTAAACAAATAGAAGTATGAGAGTGCCTGGGTGAGACATCCACTCATACCCCGCAATCTTCGCCAAAGTCAGGTTCACCGTGTGAGGCCTCGTATTCCCCTCATGAAATTTGATATGGGCATTTTTTAAGTTGAGTATTTTTGTTTCAATTGATTATTTTATCTTTTATAATGGTTCCTTGTGTTGATAGTATAATTTCTTTCAAGAATGTCCACGAATATCAGCCCTTCTTGGTCCTAAATGACAGATGATTTTGTCATTGGAAAGGAAAACCTTGGTTTTTCTTTGCTTGCGATGTTTTATGGGTTCATTGCATTGTTTTGGCATTTGGAATAAAGTTCATAATGATATATCCAAGTCTAATCATATGTTATAACACCAGAAAAAGTCTCCATGAGGCCTAAACAAATCCCTTTCCAAATTACATCATTTCTCGTTTGAGAAGTTTTGGCACCCATTTCAAGCATAATTTTCTATATCCAAGATCATCAATAAGTTTAAGAACACTTCCTTTAGACAAATAAAGTTTTTTTCAATATTTGATAAGTTCGGTTATTCTTGATCAATTACTCCGTTAGAGCTAATTTTGGTCCGTCATTACAGAGGTTGGTATACCTGGCCTTTCTTTATCACTAATTAATATCAACATCACCAGTCTGGAAGCGCGGAATCCATCTCTGTATCGTGCCTCTATCCATGGCTCCACACACAGGCTTTACCTTCCAGTAAATTACAGTCTCCGGACTTAAACACGAACTCCATCACCGACCGTTGTGGAATTTTTGTGTATACCTCAGGTTTCATATCTGAAAAAATACGAAAGAAATCCTAATTTTGCTTGCAGGTATGAAAGTAGGAATGTTTATTTAATCACAGAAAACATTATTTTTATGATGATAAATTATTTAAATATTTTTCTATTGGTCATTGTGCATTACTTATTGACCGGCCCTTGTGTACAAAAGAAAATATCTATAACACTCTAGACAATCTAAAATAGTTATTATATCTAATGTATTATATATTCTGTGTCGCGCGGGGGGAAGAATACTAGGAACACATGGCACTCTCCACATCCCATGGTATTGCAATAATCGTTAAAATGGTTTGTCAAAAGCAATTAAACGAACATTCATTGCTAAAATAAATATTTCAAAGAAGGGAAGAGAAATTATAGACGAAAGAGTAGTGTCAATTTTCCGTCATTGGAGAAGCAACATCAAAGAAAGGCCAGCAAAGAAGGTGTATCGAAATAAATGAATATCAACCAAAAACAGCAGGCAAAGTTAGCGCCATATCGGTGGGGGAGGGCCGGGACGTGGAGCCAATAGGAGAGCAGGACGGGCGACCAATGAGGACGCGGGCGGTGGGCAGGCCTCAGATCGTCACGTCATGCCTCCGAGTGAGATGACGGACAAGGCGAGGTCGTCCTTCTCCATCACGGCACTGCTGGGGGAGCGGGCGCCCCGGCCGCAGGGGGACCGCCCGGCCGCCGTCACCCACCTATGCTACGACCCGCACCTGCCCGTCCCCTACCTGTCCAACGTCTTCCTGGCGGCCCGCTACAATTGGCTGGACTCGGGTAGGTTGCTTGCTCTACTCTTGACTACTCTACTCTGTAACATCATGGTCAGTGGGTTTACTGAAACAAATGTAACCTAAAAACGAGATTATCAGCCGTAATCAGCGACAATGAGGAAGTTATGTTCTACCCACTTAAACATCTACAAATTTTGTTTAATATACACTCATGTACAAAATTTAAGAAAGTGGAAAGTCTATGATGTCGCGTTTGATTTGATTATCTCATGTGTCTTCAATAACTTCCCGAGTTATTGTCCCGATATATATATACATACTAAAAGGTACAACTTCCTTAAGTTTTGTCTACGAATGTATCTTGAAACCACACTTGAATAACAATTGTGTGAAATGTAGCAACATATACAAATAAATAAATAGGTTCATTCGTCAATTTTATATATAGAGAGTTATATAGAATTATAATCGAAGGAAAAGCTATATATTTTAGTATCTGGTTCACACAGTCTTGTAAATGCCCACGGCGGGACTCTTGTCTAAGAAAGAGCTGACTTCACGTCGAGATCTGTGAAAGAACAAGTGAAGAAAGCTGTTTAAAAAAGATGTCAAACACATCTAGTTATGTAAAACGACACTTGAAGTTACACCGCATGAGTTTCTTTTAAACGAAAAATCAAATTTTTATTTCAAGGTAAAATATCGACTATTTTTAACCTTTTTGGATGAGGTATGAAAGGGTGAATTATGAAGAGTAATGACGAACGGAAAAATAAAAGTGTCCAGGGATGGACTTATGTAACTGAACGTTGCATGACAGTAACTGCCATCTATCAGAATAAATGTATAACTCTTCTTTTTTTGGTGGACGACCATTGGGGCTGAGATTGTCGTTTTACAGAAGTCATCTAGAGAAAGCTTCCAGGAAGTAGCTAACAATCTGTTCTGTACACCCCGCTGAGAAACCATACACCCCTGAGAACTACTGGAGCATCTTTCTTTGTAGCCAAGGCACTACTTTCTAAATCCCCAACACTAAAGGGCGGCAGTAAATTGTAGTTCCTTTAAAGATTTTTTCCCTAGGGTGTCGCGCTATATAGATGATCAACATATGTCCAGTACGAGATATTCTAGTGAGCAGCATATGGACAAGACACCTCCACCACTACGAGATAGAATGTCGGATTGGTTTGTTCAATGGAAGTAGCCAATGCCTATGTTCTCTTGGTGTAAAAAATGCAAGCTATATAATATAGTCCTGTAGAAGGGTTTGTGATACCCGAAATCTTGAGAACAATATAAAATAAAACAAGAAACTCACCCTCGGAAGCCGTTTGGTTATTATTTAAAAGAAACGTTTAAAAAAATGGTTCATATATATATCATGACACATCTTTACCATAATTTAACGGCTTTTTGAGGTTCAAAGTTCCCTTGGTTGTAATTTTACAAATGAAGCGAAATACCGATACAATGTGGACAAAATAGAGAGAATTTCGGGGAGAAATAATAAGTATGACGTCTTAAATAAAGAGAGTAGGTTGTTGGCGGATCAAGCTTTCGACTCACTTATCTTCTAAACTCTGGTGTACTGGTCATTGTGTGCTCATAAGATGTGTCTACCAATAAAAGCCACACTACGAGACCCACTTACTTTATCTAAGAACTAACGTACAATTATTCTTCATACGTAGGGCGTCTTTTTAAATAAAGATAAGATGTCAAACCTCACCTCTTAGAACCACCTGTCAGATGACGTGGAGGACTCCGTATTGTTTCTTTTTTAATCTGAGCGAAATACAAATAAATTTGAGGCATGACCTTCATAAGATTAATTTAAGAACGTTATTAATGAGGTTTTTAAATTATTAAGTTGAATTGAGAGAGATGAAGGGTTGATCGAAAGCTTCTTGTATTTCGTTTCAATAATAATAATAATAAAAAACAAAGACTCAAGTATCGACAATTCTCACTATCATGAATTCTCAATTTATCCTGTAGGGAAATATTTTTGGTTAATTTGGCATTTCTCTCATCACCGTGTTTCGTTAGGTATCGACACTGTTAACATGACATTGCTGAGACTGAAACATCATATTGCTGCTACTGAAACATGACATTGCTACCAGTGAAACATCACATTGCTTCCACTGAAACATGACATTGCTACCACTCAAACATGATATTGCTGCCACTGAAACGTGAGATTGCAGCCACTGAAACATGACATTGCTGCCACTGAAACATCATATTGCTGCCACTGAAACATGACATTGCTGCCACTGAAACATCATATTGCTGCCACTGAAACATGACATTGCTGCCACTGAAACATCATATTGCTGCCACTGAAACATCATATTGCTGCCACTGAAACATCATATTGCTGCCACTGAAACATCATATTGCTGCCACTGAAACATGAAATTGCTGCCACTTTGTTTGGGAGAGAAGGCGTGTAAAGCCAAACTTCCTCATATACTGGTTGGCTAATTGAAATAACCACAGAACAAAGGATTAGTGAGTTTAGATAGACATATCAATATGTATTAGTAAAAATAGATGCTCGAAAGCCAGCCAGAGTGAGACATTATATAATAAAGAAACGTAATTATCTTGATTGATATATTGCGTTTCTACTTTATTTCAGAGTCGGTTAGTCAGAGAATGTGGTGAGTATACCGGTGAAACCAACAAGATCCCACCAATGTTACTGGAGAAGGATGGCTAGAGAGGAATTATTGCCACCCGCGGACTCTGAAACCATGGGTCCACAAAGTCATTACAATATTAGAGAACTATTTATTACTTTGATTAATGTTGCAGGGAGATATTGATATAATAAATGGCGCAGAGTTTTAACGGGAGAGGTAGCCTTTCTATTTTTAGAACAAAATTAGATTGCTTATATAAAACAATCGTTTATTGATTTAAAAATGGTTCAATTATCCCGCATTTTTACACACGTCAAACCTCACCAATGGGTGTAAGTAGCACCAAATAGGACCATTGTGTGCAGACTACATAAACAGTCGGTTGTACTGGGGAAACAACAGGAATCCTTTGGACGGCGGTCGAACGACAGCCCCTGCCAATGGCACGAGAGAGAGAGAGACCAAGCGGTCGTGAATATTAAAGGAATGATTAAACGAACGTGTCAACTTAGGTTGAAACTGGCTAATGCACGATTAAATTAGTGAAATAGCTGTGGTGTTGAGGCCCTCTTTCATCACTGTACCACGAGAAATAGGTACGTCATCATCGAAGAATGTTCTCTATATAACTTGAAGATTCAAACGTGACAAAACTGTTTGGTTCTATGTAGGACTACAAATTTGTATCTCCATATTCAGAATTGCAGACAGTATGTAAATCCAGCCATCCGATAAGAGCAACCTGTAGTGTAATGGAAGCTATTGGACACTTAAACAAGAAGGGTGAAATCACTTTGATCTTAGCCAAAAGGCCGAGAAACAATAAAATGTATTGGCACGCAAAGGGCGTAATCATTATTTGCATAATAGATAATGGGGCTCTTGGTAAAAAATCTCTTTCACCAAGCACTCTGAAGGTAAATCCAACAATTTACTTTAATGCCGTTCATATCTCCGTGCGAGTTGGCCGATTTCCGTTCGTCCGTCTATATGCAAATCTACGGTCGGTCGGATCGTAGCGTAGTTTCACGGCAACCTCACACAATCTCAATATAGTATTTATATAGTAATTTATATTAAATACTACAAGTATATATATATATACACTTTTTTTAAAATCTTGAAAAAAAATAAAATATAAATACATACATACTATTTACATACTTGATATAAAATATGCATATATATATTGTAGCAAAATATTTATTCATTTATGAATATATTATTAATTTTTATATTTATAATTTACTGCTCTCTAAACTCCCCTCATATTGCCTCTCTGGTATTTTACAAATTTAGTGATTTGTATTACGATGCACTAGCGCGCCATCTGTTATCAAATTACGAAACTATTTTAGACGCGTAATATTCTTTTTAAAATAAAACAATTTCTACTGCCCTTACTGTAATGGAAAAATTGAAGGGATCTGTGCTTGCCTTAATTTCCGTGTCATCCTGAAGTTTGTCTTTCCTAATATATTTTCGACGTTACACAATATACACGTATATTAACTTGTACTTTATCACTTAGAAAATTAGGAAAGGCAAACTTCAGAATCTTTGGAGTAAAATACCATTCCTGCGTTGTTTTCATTTTTTTGTGAAAAATAATGATTTTGAGCCATAGCCGTTTTTATTTTTACTATTTCTTTATCAGTTCTCTCTGAAGATAGTAATACTATTTCTTCCTTTTTTTTTCTGAATTATAAAAAAGTTTGAAACCTACACAATAATTTATCTGTTTATATATAGAATATCATAGAATGAAATTGGGAAGCTGTATATGTTTTTATTTAATTTTTAGAGAGAAACACGGTTGAAATATCAGTTTTCAAGTAAATGGACGAAGGTGTGGTAAAAAGTGCCTAGTTGAAGTGCTCCTTTTTGCAGTCTTGTCTTGGATCTCCTCGGCCACTGTTGGCGCAGGATTGGTCGAGGAGGCCGCTGGTAGTGGCGGTAAGATGGTTTGGTGGCTGGAGTCTTCCGGCAGGCGAAGACGGCTAGAAGTTGTCACAGGGGTCTGCTGGATGGTATCAGAACTCCCCGAAGCCGATGTAGTAGCTGCGGATTTGTGGAAAGTCATGGGCATCAACATCGGTCTACTCCGGGTGTTCTGAAGATGGACTGGACGACTTGCATTAGCTTCTCAAAAGGGGAGGAGGCTCGCCGGTGTCCATTTTAGTAGAATCTACTACACTCTAGGTAATGTAGGCGGGTGTACTCTTCTTTGGAGATTATCACCAGCTTGACAATGAGCTAGTGGAGTTTTAGTACTTCTTTTAGAAGCCTCTCTGCGGCCAGAGGTCCAGGAGTATCCATCTATTGGCCAACTTTGCAATACGGCCTTAAAAGGCCTCCGCGACATCCTCATCTTTGACAACGAATGACAGGTTGTCGATGGTAATTTTATCCGAGATTTTTTCTATATATATATATATATATATATAAGGGTGGGTGTTCAGCAGAGTATTGCCGATGGCGAGGCCCTCCTTGACCAGGCGCTCAGCTTTTTCTACATTTGAGAGTTCGACCAGACATTTCATCAGCTCGAAAACCGAGCCTTTTCCCAGCAACACTTCTAAGGCCTTGATTAGTCCGGGAGGGCCGAAGTCCGTGCAGTGCTGGATAAAGCAACACTGGTCGAAGGTGGCAGCGTCCGACCGCGCATTACATCGTGTCTGTTGTTGCCTGCTGGTACACATCTGTGTAGCCACACCTGCCCTTCTAGGCACTCGAGGCCTTGGTGCTCTTCTTTCAACCTTTGGGAGGTTGGTCGTTTGTTGGAAAGTCATAATCCTTTCTCTTAAAGTCCCTCTACTCTATGAAGCCTTCCAAAGTATTCAGCAGAAGAATTCACATCTTCTCATGTTTCATTTCACGCAAATTGCATTTGCAATAGAGACGCGGAGCTCGCGTGGCCGAGAGAGAGAGAGAGAGGGGGACCTTCATGATGTCATTTTTAATTTATCACAAACATAAGGCTCTAAAAAATTGAAGTATGCCACATAAAACACTCTTAATTGTAACTCCGGGAAGTTGTTGACTGGACGTATCGTGGCGATGGAGCAACGTTTATCAAACTTGTTGTGGAGTGACTGGATGACAGATCTCTGATGTCATGCTGAACCGTCCGCTTGCTGTCCCACAGATTGATTGGTGTGCTACCAAATGTTATACACATTCATGGACAAAAAGAAGTGGAAAGTCTTTGATGTCGCCGGTCGTCTGTTTTTTGTTTTTTTTTTTCAAGGAGATAAAGGCAATTTTCTTCACACTTGTTTTGTGTCTTCAATAAAGGTCACCATAATATCTTCCAGATTTATTGTCTGTATCCTGATATACATGGTAAAACTTCCTTAAGTTTTGTCCGTGAGTATAAATATAGCCTCTCTTCACGCGGACAGATATAGTAAAACCTCTGAATAATAGAGCAGCATTTAGTTAAATATTTAGCTAATATATAAAGCATATATTGGAGAGAACAAAGAATCGATTCACCAATATGTCGGTTGACTGAACGTTGTCAAGGTATAACATATTTTGGTATAAGTGAGCTCAGCACCACCTAGCGTCAAAAGTTAGTTTTGTTTATATACTCTTCGGCATATATGAGAGAGAGAGAGAGAGAGAGAGAGAGAAAATCATATTCTTATGAAAAAATACTAGCAATATAAAATTTTATAGAGGTGGTGAAAAAAGGCTGTGTGATGTCAAGGGGCTGGCTGGCTTCCAATCTTCCATGAAATACACGTGTTTTACTTGATGAAGGGATTCCTGTGAAAGCTTAAAGCTCCTAAATAAAATAAATTAACATGGTAGTATATATATTGTTGTGGTAATAACTGACTTCTCACCACAGATTGCTACCTTGTCCATCTGGTTGATAGAAAATTGGCGGAAAGCTGGTCGTTCTAGGCAGGTGTCAGCACATAGAGAGCTGCCTAGATAGCATGGAAGCCATCGATCAGATTGAATACAACTTGTGGTGTTTTCAGCCATCCATTCTCGGAATTTGGAGGAACGTGAAGGCAGTTGGTGTTAACACTGCTGACTGACAGAGTTCCGTCGGTTTACCTTTTGCCGTTCTACTTATATAAAAATAGTTCTTCAACGCTTCTATTAATCCATTTACCAATTTGGGTGAATTTATTTCGTTCTATTTATTTTTAAAAGTCCACCGCGCCCTCCTACAATAGTAACAACCTTCCTCAATAAATTTAGGAAATTATTTTCTTATCCTGAAGCCAATCACTTCAGCCACACACCTTCACGACTACATACCAACCGCGTTCTCGCCTTCCTTCCCTCGGCTACCATTCCAACAACACCCATAGCCCAAGTCATCCTAGGGAAACAAGCGGAATCAAATAAGCGTTTAGTGGCTAAGTGCCATAGTAGAATATCATAAAGTTCCTAGGGAAATTTACCAATCACATTCATAGCAAAATTTACCACACATGGAAATTTTGGCCATTGTGCGGAATATATACAATGTTGATAAAATTATATGAATGACTTACCGCGCATTTTTTAAATATTGAAATATACAAGTCGTTGATATAACTTTTATCAACTTCCTACATACGTACAGGTGAAGACATTTTCGTGTGTCAACTGACCTACGTGCGGTATATTAAAGAATTCTAGCACTAGATACCACTGTAGAATATATCACGTCTATAAAGTTGGGAAATATTTTTTCTGCAAAGGTTTAATTTGTCAATCTTGCTGACGATTTAGAATGCTAAAATTAATGAAAAAGTTCATTTCATAAGCTTTCGAGAATTTCTCAAGAGAGATGCTTGCCGAAGTGTTTGAAATAGGTAGGTGGAAGGCTATTTAAACGCGTTTAGCTAGAGCCAGGAAATATATATTCCTCAATCTCATATTAGTTTTAAAAAAAAATTCCAAACAGGACATTTGAGATTTTACAAAGGAATTAATTCGATCCTATTTACATAAACGTTCTATATCCTTTCTAAAGTGAAAATACTTTGAAGGCTAAATTAGCGATAGTTTTGTATAAGAGCGATAGTTTGGTGATTTCATTCAACTGATAACTAGCTCTGGTTATCAATGTCTAAAAATAATTCTCATTTAAAATAATCTTATAAACATGAATTAAGATATTGGTGCGAATCCATAGCACTATAATTCCGATATCTATTCAACTTAACACTTAAGGAAGTTATACATTTCAGCATGTATATCGGGATTCAGACATTAACTCTGAAAGATATTACAGTGACCTTTATTTAAGACACACGAGATAACCAAGTGTGAACAACCTCTGTCTCCTTCAAAATATATATATTAAAATAAACGACCGGCGGCATCAAAGACTTTCCGCTTCCTTAAGTTTTTCAGCAGAGTTGGGTTGTTGAGTTTATGGTCTCTTAAGGCCCAGAGAGATTACAAATTAAAACATAGATGTAAGAGAGAAAACACCACAACCAATCATATTCTATCCTTGAGCATACATTTGTGATAATGGTTACACCAAACATCAGTGCGACTGTATTCGAGGCTATATAAATATAGGTAAACTCCACTCATTGTAAATATATGGCGGGCAATTTAAAATATAGTTCTCACAAGGGGAAATCTTTCAAAAGTTGAAGCATACAAAAACAATGAGTAAACACCTAGTTATATAATTAATCGCCTTAATTACAAAGTAAGCCTGTGAAAGTGCCGTTTAGGTCTGGAAGCTAGTGCAGGATGTGTTTCAATACAAATTTGTAAAAATGATGGAAAATATTATATTATACTTATTAATCCCCTGTGTGCTCAATTCAATCAAAGATCCTTCCGGGTGATAAGTTTTTAAACAGTTTTTTTTACATGAACTCAAGTTTTTGGAGTTATCAGTCCTTTGACAGTAGTAACATCACAACAACCAATATAAATAAATAATAAACACTAATATCTCTCGTCTCGAAGGGAGCCTCTGTGAAAGCTTGAGTTAACAAAAACTGATGAAGAAACTTATCCCCGGGGATATAGCTTCGATTTACAATAAAATATTTTATTCTTTAAAACATTTTGAAACTTTACCTGATATATATATTATTTAAGAAAACGGCGGAAATTTGTGGAAAGCTGTCTTGGATCCATTTAATGACGAACAAAAGGAAATGGTCTTGCGCATGCGCAGTTCTGATTGACCCTGGAGAGAACCAATGAACGAACACCATATATATTGCCATTTAATAGGATTAGGGATAATTATAGCATCACTAGTAATTTGATGTGGCATGAGGAGTCCCTTCCCCCAACATCTATCCCTTTATAAACAAAGAATAAATGTTTTAAGGTTAACAAATCCAAACGTGTGTGAAGTTCCAGTAACAATACTGCATTTAGTAAACGGAACATTTATGTATTGATTCAGCGCTAAAATACTTAGAAAATTTCTACAGTATACTCCAGAACAGTATTTTTATAGTTCGTTTAACACCACATATACTGTAGCCTATATGAGCAGAATGGACATTACAATAACTGTAGCAACTTGCTGAATTACACTCAGGAACAAAACTCAAGGAAGTTGTACCTTTTAGCATTTATATCGGGATTCAGACAATAACTCTGAGAATTATTACAGTGACCTTTATTGAGGACATACGAGATAACCAAGTGTGAACCAAATTGCTTCTGTCTCCTTCAAAAAGACAGACGACTGGCGATATTAAAGACTTTCCACTTCCTTAAGTTTTGTCTCTCCATTGGCGAAATTACTGAGAAGGTTTATACCACTGACGAGCCAAGCCTTCTTAAATATTTTTGACCTTCAGTTCATTCATTGTGGAATGCCCCCCCACCATAGAGGTTTAAAAGAAACAAATAGAACTAAGTCATTCCATCTGCAGCATAACGCTTCTATAATCAGACATTGTGAAAATGTGCTCTCTCTTTCTTTTCAAAACCTAATCTAATTTCGAAATATTTTATTAACTATTATTTTAAAAAATTATAAAGGCCTGTTGAAGAGCCGCATCCCGAAAGCTTGCCATGAAGCTCTAATAAAGAAACGTGGAGAGTAAAGTGTTGAATTATCTCCCTCCGCTGTAAGCTTTCGGAACAAGCTTTTTCGGAGAACAAACACCGGACAACACAATCGTGGAGAGTAAAGTTAGTGATTATATTGGGAGTACAAATAGGTTTTGAGGGGTTTGTAAAAGAAGCCACAACAAATATTATATAAATAGCATCGGACCTTGTAAGGTTTCATGTTAAGGCTTCATCATTTCCCCAAAAGAATCAGAAGGAGTCTTTTCACTCAAGTGTAAGGAACATTTTATTTTGGTGCTCTAACCATGTGAACCTTTGTGCCAACAAAACACAATTTGCGGGAAGCGCTGCTTTTTTGTTTTAATTTGAAGAAAAGTGCAGCTGATGGACATCGATTCCTGTGTGAGGCATATGAGAAACATGCTCTATCAATAAAAGCATGTGAGTACTGGTTTCGGCGTTTCAAAAGTGGCGATTTTGACACCAGAGACAAAGAACGCGGAGGGAGGCCAATAAAGTTCGAAGACGCTGAGTTGGAGGCTTTATTGGACGAAGATTCAAGCCAAACTCAAGAGGAGCTCGCTGAAACCTTGGGAGTGACTCAACAAGCGATTTCGAACCGTCTCGAGGTCATGGGTATGGTGCAAAAACAAGGAAATTGGGTTCCATATTAACTCAAGCCAGGAAACATCAAGCGCCGTATTTGCACGTGCGAAATACTGCTCAAAAGACAAAATCGGAAGGTTTTTTTTTGCATCGAATCGTGACGGGGGACGAAAAGTGGATTCACTACGACAACCCAAAGCGCAGAAAATAGTGGGGTAAGCCCGGTCATGCATCAACTTCAACGGCCAAACCGAATACTCATGGCAAGAAGCTAATGCTGTGCATCTGGTGGGATCAGCTCGGAGTGATCTACTATGAGCTACTTCAGCCTAACGAAACCATCACTGGAGAACGTTACCAACAACAATTGATGCCGTTAAGCCGAGCATTGAAGATCAAACGCCCACTATATGCCAAAAGACATGACAAGGTGATTTATCAGCACGACAACGCTAGGCCACATGTTGCAAAAGTTGTCAAGGAGACTTTGGAGGCGCTTCAATGGGATGTCCTACCCCACCCGCCGTATTCACCAGACATTGCTCCTTCAGACTACCACATGTTCCGTTCGATGACACATGGCCTGGCCGAGCAGCACTTTACTTCTTACGAAGAGGCGAAAAATTGAGTCGATGTTTGAATCGCCTCAAAAGACGAGGAATTTTTTCGACACGAAATCCGTATGCTGCCTGAAATATGGGAAAAAGTCGTAGCTTAAAGATAGACAATACTTTGAATGAAATATATTGTACTGATTTCTCTGAATAAACCTTCGAATTTATAAAAAAAATCCCTCAAAACTTATTTGTACGCCTAATATTTTTATTCTGCCGCCTCGAGGGAGCGTGCAAGAAACCATGTCGGTGCGGAGGAGACCCTGTCTTGTGATGAGGTTTTTGCTTCCGTAGCTGTTCTGTCTGGACACAGAAGCTCCTCGTCGTTATGGATGATCTCTTTTGTTGAGATATAATTTATCGGGGGAGTCACGAGAAGGAGATTGATTGACCGCTCAAATAAGCATTTAAAGATGTATCGGAATAAATATCAACCGAGTATTAGCCATTTCGTCGAGGGAAGTCAAGAATGAAATCGACCTATTAGCCCCATACCGATCCCTATTGGCGAGCCACGGGGATATCCGACCACAGTGGGGGACAGCATTTGCCAGCCCACAAACTCTAGCCACATAAATTGGCAGTTTCTATTAAGCTTCAGCGATGATAGGGAACACCGCTCTTTGATGTGTGATTGGACACTATCTTAGAAAGAGGCGTTGCCTCCTTGAGTAGATTGCACCGTGGGGAGAAACACACATCTTGAACACTCTCATAGATTGGGCGGGCTCGTTATCTTCCATATGGCACATAATTGTCCTGCGCTATACATTTACAATTCGATTGGTAGATTATGTGCAGGGAGTTTTTGCCACCAAAGTCATAAACGCTCACATATCAGAATGAATCACTTCTGACAAGCTATAACAAAGATAAGGTCTCCTAGCACTACTGATATTCAGCAACCTAGTTATTATGGCCTTGGGGAAAAAACCAACTCCTCTTACGAGAATTTTCTATCTTTTTAATGAAAAACCTTGAGGTAAAAGCTGTAATAAGAAGTATAAAACACACTCATTATAAGGATATTTTTGTAGCAAGTTTCTTTTTTAAAATTTATTTTTAACCTTCAATTTTTCAGATTTTTTGCAGAAATAGAAAAAATTTACACTCATGGACAAAACTTGAGAAAGTCGTACCTTTTAGCATTTATATCGGGATTCAGACAATAACTCTGAAAGATATTTTATATACAGTGACTTTTTGAAGATACGCGAGATAACCAAATAGACGGCAGGCGATGTATTTACTTAGGTTATGATAGCAATAGATAGCTAAATATTTCACAGACACTCATAGTTACCTAAAAGAGGAATATCAAGTTGGAAGAGTTGAATTCGCACAGCGATGAAGATTTTCGAGTTGAGCAATGAGCGAGTTTTCGGACGCCAATAAAGTCTCTATATCGATACACAAAAAGAAAATTTCCCGCCAAAAAAAGAAGTTCCAAAAGACACGAGATTCCTCTCTTCAATAAAGCCGAGCAGCAATT
>CP092868.1:5158102-5245664 GCA_030710605.1 Cordylochernes scorpioides | reverse complement strand
TCTAAAGAAATGCTATACATCTAGAGAACACTAGGTGATCAAGCATACACCTTATTAAAAAATCATAAAAATTCTCCGAGTTTTTCACGTAAAATTTTAAATTAAACTGTTTTCAGACTTGAGGAATGGGCGAATTAAAAGCTGAGTTAACTTTTTTAATATGATGTGAACAGATAGAGATTGAGTTTATTTTGAAGAAAAACGTGACAAAAAGAAACTGAAAAAATTAAATATTCACTAGGCAAGTTTTCCGATATATATTTGTGTGGTTCTATATAGAGGATATAGAGAAGTTTGTAGTTCAATTCTTCTAGTAATGTGAGGAAGCTTTCATTGAGATATCCTTCACAAAATGTTAGTTTAAGTTGATTTATATCTTAAAATATGAGACAGTTACACCAAATCTAAAGTTGACCAAGTCTAAAGTATCTTGAAGATTGCGCGCCTGGCCAGCATTCGTAGAATTCCTAAAAAACAAGAGAGACCTATCTTTAACAACTAAGTCTGTCTAAAGTAGTGGAAGTCCATGGAATTCTATGGCAATATCTAACATGAGGAGTTGAGAAACCCGACAGATTCTGACTGGGAAGTTGCTAAACATCCCTGGTAGCTCCTAACAAAAAGTATAGGAATGACAGTTCCTGACCAGATTGTTGTAAATAGGACAGTTTTGATGGTTACAATACTGCCATGATGTGGGAGGTAATAGGGGGAAACTATCACATTAATATTCCCTAGTATAACATATGCCTGGCGCGGCATAGCGTTCGCATAAAGCGAATGGTGCAAGCGGGGAAAATAAATTGTTGTTGATGACATATGCCTTGATGCTAATGATTGTCTTGAAAATAAAGATACTTCGGCCATTAAATCTTTTTACATCGAGGTTATAAAAGTTTTACTAGCCGAAGTATCTTTATTTTCAAGAAATATGAATGCCGGCCAGGCAGCCTCTATCTTTACGCTAATGATTGTGTTTGTGGTTTATGCAAATCGATCATAATTACTCCCTTTTTATTCAAATGTTTATATTTATTCTATTTATTTATATCTCTAACAATTTGTACAAAATAATTTCTATACAAAGGAATATAATACCATTCTACCGCCACTTTATGCTGTATTCTAGTCTGAAATTTGGCCATTTCACCATCTTAAACACCTGTTTGGCCAATTCGAGCGACTTCATAACTCCCCTGGTAGGATGTTGTAAAATTGAACCCGGCCCTGTATTGATGAAAGCCAAAGTCCGAAACCTATGCAAATATAGATTGGCTTTGTGGCTCATTCTCTATCATCATTATTACATTTTGTACCGGGCTAATAATCAAATGCGTTGCTTTTATGTATTTTTAAAGGAATAAGTGCTTTTTTTTCAACGGAATTAAATATTTTTATGGCATATGGAATATTGTATTTTATTGTCACACTGTTATAACTTGAAGAACACAGCATGTCTCGTTACTTCATTTAACACGGCATCTCTGTGGAAGTGCAAATGGATAAAAACCTACAGTTGGTTACAAACATCTAGATTTAAAATAAATGAAAAGTAATTTTTTATATTAGTTCAAGGAACTATTCAATCTCTTTGTTAGTTTATTTAATATTTTCACTTGTTCTAAATACACTTATGGACACAAAACTTGAGGAAGTGGAAAGTATTTGATGTTGCCGGTCGTCTATTTTATTGAAGGAGAAAGAGACAATTTTGTTCAGATTGGTTATCTAGTATATCTTCAATAAAGGTCACTGTAATATCTTTCAGAGTTATTGTCTGAATCCCGAAATACATGCTAGAATGTACAACTTCCTTTAGTTTTGTCCATGAGTGTAAACTGTGACAAAGGAAACCTTATTTCCCCCTCAAATATTTACAAATTAGGAAAACTAGTTTTTAGAGCAAATAATTTCTTCATTGTGAAGCGTTGCCAAACGATGTAGGTGTCCTTATTCGAATATTTCTGGATAACTATCGCTCGTATCTTTCCCCTTTCGTTCATTTTATGAGTTCTGATTATCTTTGATATGATTTTATATTTGATGTGGACTTTCTCTCTCATATAATTACTAGCCAATGAATGAATAAAAGGACTTTTAAAATCATCCCAATGTACTGAACATTCCCCCACCGGACATTGTATTTAGGGTTATATAACTTCTTTATTACAATATCTCACGACAATAAATCCTTCCTGGTACTGCCTAACTTCTAGCAGTTGGAAAATCTGGTGAAGTCTTTGTCAAAGTGTTGTTTAAAAGATATATTGTAGCCTCCTATGGTTTGAATAGTTACAAACGTACATGATTAAAAGCTTATATGTAAATAAGATATAAAACCCCTTTCTATAAGAGTTGTGACCACCTGGTCAGTTTGGTGACATCTCAAAAACGACTTGCCCTGATACAATCTCAATTAGAGACCACCTCCATGAAAGATTATCTATGGGAAGTTCGAATGAATTTCTCAAAAAGCCGCATTGTTATTTGCATATTGGGAGATTTTAGGCCTTTCTCTCTCAATGTGCCTTTTTTTTTAAATAAACGATCTATACATGTTTCTGATTTTAAAATTGGGAAATTTAAATACGCGTTTTAAATGATTAAATTTAATGAAAGTATATAATATTATATGAAAAAATAAATATACAAATATTTTAAAACTTTAAAATATATAAAAATTCACACAAAATTAGACTAAATTTGAAAATATTTCTCATATATATTAAGTAGATAGGGTTAAAATATCAATAAATGGAGAAAACCCATAAAAAAAAACATTCCCAAAATATTTTTATAACGTCAAACCCTCGCGACACAAAGTCAAATATATTTAAAATCAGACGATAGAGTATTTTGAAAATATTCCGACAGACGAAAGTTTTACAAAGCACTGCGTTAAGCCTAGATCACCGTTTGAATAGCTTCGGCTGCCCATTAGGAAGTCACGTGGCACTATACTCTTCTTTGATTGGCTGATGGGATGGTCCATTAAAAAAAACGTCACAAAGCGCCCCGCAATCCAAGATTTAAATGAGATCTCCCTTTTTGTGGGGTTGTTCGTCTGCGTAATGAGTTGGATGGAGGCTCGAGATGGAGTTGTTTGGTTAATTAATCCTATTCTAATATATTGGTTTAATTCGTCAAATTTGCATACAACAATTAATCATTAAAAGAATGTAGATGGGTTGAAAATAATTTTATTGACAACAGTCAATGGTTAAGGAAGTAACACGTGTACATATGGAGGATAAATAAAATATATAAGCTGGGATATATACATATGTATTAGAAATACGTAGGTATTATGTTTATATATGTTATGTATGTAAATACGTTTGTATTAGAAATACGAGAGCTCGTCAACGATTTGTCCTAGGACGGTACCCAGTTTTTAATAATCGGCGATAGTTCTACACCTTAATAAATCAAATACTAATGTATGTAAATGAGGTATTTCTCATATTTAAAACCTAATGCGATTATAAAGCGATATGCCTGGTTCAAATTCACATAAATAGGTACCGCTCAGCAAGAGCAACCTAGTTCATGATAATTGAACATTGAACATTGAAGGTTATTCACATATTAAACAAATTTTAACGCGGGATTTAATCCCGGTTCATGACTGTCGGGAATCGAGCGTGTTACCCTCTCATCCACCAACTTATTGTCGGGAATCGAGCGTGTTACCCTCTCATCCACCGACTTTTTTTAAAGCGATATGAAACACAAATTTGAGAATTTGATTGTTTCACTAAATTTTTTACCTCTACATCCTAATTTTTATTTCAATCAAATATAACATTTTATGTGTTTAAAAAATAATAAAATATTAGCCAATAAATATTCATGTTTTTGGTAGTTTTGGCTCATAACTTCAAAGGAGCCCGAGAAAGAAACTAGAAAATTTGCCTAAAGCGATTTTGATATATTTTACATAAGTATCCCGAATATCTCAGTTTATTGCTTTCAACGCCAAGTTGTAGTCGCCAACATATACTTTATACATATATATTAACATTCGATTCTGTATGTAATGTGATCCTTTGTGGATCTTATGCAATAAAGTCCGTCCTGGACTGACGAGAGCCATTAGCCCGAAACCATGGTCTCTAGGTGGACGCTTCTTAGTTTACCAAAGCTGGTGTTGTGGCTTTGTTACCGACCCGGTGCCGCTAGTTTCTGGCATTGTGATTGCGTCTAGTTTTGATGTCTATTGTGACGGGAGAGGTAACTTTTATATTTTAGATCATTATTCTCCCGGAAAATTTTCCATCATGATTAAATACATATCTCCATATACCATCCGCACCTGGGAGGCTAGGATTACTGGACTTGTAGCAAGTATAGCTTAGAGTGGGACAGGAGCTCTTGGGAGAAGACGAATGTAAAATTAGCTGTTTAAACATCAACCTATACGATTATCAGTACTTCTAAAAGAAAGAGATTTATTACAACTAGGAAAAAGCAATAGCACAATATTTTATAAAAATATATTTACTGTAATTTATTCTAATACATTATCAACTTTTGGCTTTAATCTGAAAATACAGAAAGAATTGTACAATATATAATACCAATTTATATGGCTCACACAAAATTCATAATAAAAAAATCGAAATATGAAAAAATTTTCGATCGCAGATAAACAAGTTAAATTCCTACATCCAGCTACTGTACCATTTGAAACCTCATCCTGGAAAATGACAAGCCAAAAGAATGAGGACATATTATTGAAATATAATTACCGTGGATTTAAAATCTGTAAAAAGCTTGAAATCACCTCATACCCCCCTAAAACCCTTGTATCTGCAAATGAAGCCAACATGTATTGATATATGTAAATATATAAACCATCATTTCTATATTCCCAGCCTTCATTGTTAACTACATAGTTGCCTTCATAATGGGACGTGTGCTCACGTTAATAAATATTTTAAATTGAAAAGATTACCATCGCAAAATTGGAGAGGAGTGGACTTCAGGAATTGGTTTAACCATGGAGATAAGCACCACCACCACCGCTTGAAAATAAGTTATTTTGATGTTGTGTGTGTGAATCTTTCAAACAAGTTGAACATTTTGTTTAAAAGATATTGTGCTCGAGAGTTGTCCGTTACAAATATGACGGAAAAATATCTAATTTCAAAATTCGACTTTTCTGAGTGGAGCCTTCTTCAAAGTTTCAACAATGCGGTCTCAATTGTTCATTCGAAGGTTGTTTAAGGAAGTAAGCCCCACGACACAGAATTTAAAACTAAAATGTGCAAATGTTGTTAGAGTGTATATTTACATAATGTAGTAGTGCACCACCAGGAAGTAGGTTGAGAGGCAGGTGGTTGACCAGTGGTCAGTGTTTGGCCAGCTGATGTGGCCACCAGATGGACACCTTGACAGATGGACATAACGGCCGTGCAGATGGCTACCCGTGTGTGTCGATGCACAGGGCTGTTTGCACTGAACACACGCTACAAGACCGTTACACAGGCGACAGGGAAATCCGAGATTATCTAAACCGAAATGCTAAATTTGTTTGAAGTCTCTAATATTTCATGATACAGTTACATATCAGCCAAATTTATATTTAGTACCCGACGTTTCACCGAGTCTCTGTCATTCTCCTCAGGGGAATGGTCATTTCTGGCTTCTACTTATATACATATGTACACGGTTTTATAAAAATACTTACATGTACGTATTGTATTTCTAAATAAGGTCTTATATAATATTAATGATCGCCTACTATCCAATCCCCACGATTTCTTGTTAAACCAAGAATATATCCACTAGCTCTAGTTGTTTTTACAATAACACTGTCGATGTGAGGCATAAAATCTAATTTGTTCTTGTTTCGATTATTCTTGAAAGTCAATCTCAATATTTTAAAGTTTTCAACTGGTTTTATAAAATTTTCATACAAGTTAATTATATCATTTATAGTTAAATAAATATAAAATCTTTGTTTTTAGTATTGATATTTTAAGTTTGTGTTGTTTTCACACCACGTATTTATTTTCCTTATTGGATTTTCAATTGTTTTCTTAAGATTTGTTACACACATCATTTGACTCTCTGCAACAAGTGGGCACCGGGTATGCTCTGGGTTGTGATCTTGCATCAGGATAGTGAGGAATATCTTCTACCAATTCTATAATAAGCATGCGCTTAAGTCGCCCTGTAAAAAAATGTATATTATAAAAATTTGGTTGTATATTTGTGAAAATTTTGGTGTATAATCTTGTAATTTAAAAAAATTATCTGAAATTATAATTTGTGGCTCCATTTGTAATTTTTCTCATTTCTAAAGTTATATATTATTCTTTTTATTGGTAGAATGATCTTGAAAAAAAAAAAAAAAAAAGAGACGAACATTCTGAGATCGTCGAAATATCATGACATAAAAACGCAGTTTATTTTACCATCCAAGATATACCGTTTTTTATTTGAATGTTGATTTTTTAAAGAAAAAAAAACCTATATATCTGATATGTTTCTTTAAATTCACGTCTAACTTTTAACATCTGTTCGTGTATTACTCTCATTCATGATATATAGTTTATTATGAAATATATATTTTAAAATCAAAAAGAGCATTACAAAAATTTACAAAAATCAAAAGTTTTTAAACATGTTTATTATGTTATAGGCATGAGTGACTCAGAAACCAATGCGGCTACGTCTAGAAAAGATAATGTTTTCTAATCCATTAATTTTTATAATTTAGGTTTATAGATATGATAAATTCTATGGGTAAGCAAAAAAAATGCATATAATAATAATAGTAAAACAAAATTTACTAAAGTCAGAACATGTTTTAAAAATTATTTATATATTAATATATAACGACATTGGCTTTTGAGAGACTGATAATAATTATATATCAAATGATTTTTATTGACTTTTCGTTCAGTGATTATAAAAATACATAATTATCGTAGAATAGGAGGTTTTCTGTCTTCATATCACCGCAGAACAAAGATAGAAGAGCTGGAAGCGGCCAACAGGACTGAATTAATCACAGAAGTCCGCCAGCTCACAAACCAAGATAAATCAGCCATTTCTCTCCGCAGCGGGAATTAACGAGCCGCGCCTCGCCATTAGGCGTGCGATGATGATAAATCGTAACAGAAGAGTTTAATGGGCCAACATCAGCAAATGGAACTCCCGCATTAGCTGCTCAATTGAGGCTTCTTCTTTTGGCTTTTTTTGATCCGTTGGATTGTGCCCATGGGATGGCTGTCATGTCACCTGTGTGAGTCAGGGAAATCCAGGATGGAAATAATCCAACAATATATCCTCTCTGAAACAGAAAGGTATTATAGGGGTAATAGGTGAATATTTTAATTGTCCAGTAAAGATAGCGTCATCATAATCATCATCGGAGATAAATGAAGCAAGGGAAAATTTGGAAATAATAAAAAGGGGGTATTTACCTTTAATTTCTCTAATAAAATTATATACAAAGGTATTTATGGGAAGATATAGATAGTTTATTTAAAAAAGAACAACTTATCACAAGATAATAATAAATAGCAAGCGTGTTTAGCCAACGAGGCATATCGTTTTTATTATCTGTCGATAAGATTCCGAGAATTCTTCGTACCTGTGGTCGCCCTCTAGCGGAGTCCAGCGACATCCTGTGGCCGGGATTGTAGAGCTACTTGACATTCCTCAGAGAAAACAACGACCTGCTGATTAGCTTGTCTCGGCCTTTGTTCTAGGAAGGAGTCTATCACGGATGGTGTAACCCGAGCTTAAACTATCGTTTATTTGAGCTAAATCAGGGTCTGCTCTATATCGATGTAAGAAAGAACTCCGGTAGAAGTACGTCGAAGGCGTTACACAGTCGGCGTTATATCTCGGCAGTCGACTCTAAAATCCACGATTTCTTCCTTCTCCGTCGTTCCTTGACCTGGCTTCAGCGAAGACCTGCCGTCGTTCCCTACAATCATTAACGACATGTCCGGGTCCATGTCCGCAGTGGAAGCAAATGTTGTTGTAGGTTCTCCATTGCTCCGTCTTCCTGGGTTGGGCTGGTCGGTCGAGATTATAAGACGTGCGTGGTTGGTGTTGCACAACGTTAATTTGTTGTCTTATAGGTTGGCGAGATCGGTTCTCTCACAGTCTGTTCTAGGGCGTTCACTTTTCTGAGAGGATTGACAACTTCAGGTGCTGGGAAAGCCTTTTGAATTTTTCCTTGACAATGAGGCGAATTAAGCCGGCCAAGTCTTCTGAGTCGTCAACACATGAAATCACGTTTGACAACCTGGAGAATTTCGTACGGCCGATCCCTCGCTGCTTGATGGTTGTCATATGACGGCAAAACTTCAGGATTCCATCTACCGTCTGTATGTCTTTCGCCACCAATACCTGGTATGTGTCCTCCGAAATTCCCTTTATAATGTGAGCAACTATCTCACCTTCTTCCATGCGAGGGTTCACCTGGTGTCAGAGGCTAAGGATCTCCTGGATGTATGACTCGCAGGATTCCTCAGCCTTCTGTGCTCTTGACTTCAGAACTTCCTCGGCACGTCGGGCAGAATCCTCCTGTAGTCCAAACACACCGCGGAAGGCGTCCTCAAAACTTCCCCATGAGATGAATGATTCTTCATTATTGTGAAACCATCTTCCAGCAGTTCCGGTCAAGTAGAAGACCACGTTAGCAAGCTTCATGGTCTCGTTCAATCTGTTGTACTTGGCCACTCTCTCGTACTCCTTCAACCACTGTCCAGGGTTCATATTTCCATCACCAGAAAAAAATAGATGGATGTCGTTGGCGCTGACAAGGATCCGCTAACAGTACGTCTGTAGTCGCCTTCTATTTTTACTGTACCTTGTGTTGTGGCAAAGGTTCAAAAATTGGTTCACGACCCTGTAGAAGTCAACTTCTTCGAAGTTCCGTCACGTTACCCAGCGTCTCCGCAAAAATATGTCGCGGAGATAAATAAAGCAAGGGCAAATTTAGAAATAATTAATATATTTTGAGGGTTATTTTAAGTTCTCTAATAAAATTATATGCAAAGGTATTCTTTATAGGGAGAGAGAGAGAGCAAATAAAAAAAAAGAACAACTTATCACAATATGATAATAAATAACAAGCGTGTTTGGCCATCGAGGCATCTTGTTTTTTATCTGTCGATAAGATTCCGAGAATCCCCCGTACCTGTGGTCGCCCTCTAGCGGAGACCTGCGACAGGCGTCCGATGGAGCATCCTGTGGCCGGGGTTGTACCTGGCAATATTGTTCCAGTCGTTTTTTTTTTCACTTGTACTGGGAAGGGTCGTCTTTCCATCTTGTTTATTTGGGTTTAGTATTGGATCCAAAGATACTGTCAGTTATTTATTTTTTAGAGATACAATTTAAAGCACAAGGTACAATACACTTACAATTATATATTGGACAACTCTCTGATTTGTAGATATTCTCTATAGATACTCTCTCAAATTTTTAGATATGTCTCCTCTTAAAGAAAAACAAATAAAATAAATAATTAAAAAAAAGACAATTACTTTAATATGATTACAACATCATCGTAGAGTACCTACTTCGAAACAGAAGTGGTGTATAAACGACAGTATATAACTTATATAATATTGCCATAATAATTTTACAACCCCAGAATATGTAAATTAATTCTAATTGCATATTCCAGCTAATTTGCATCACATTCCGAGTTCGAAACTATGACATAGCAACTCTTTCCAGACCTAACTCTGTATCGCGGGAAAATCCGTCAAATATATTGTGGAACAAAGCAAGCATTATATGAGCCAGGCTTCCCATTAATTTCTCATTGCGGTCAATAGAGAGATAATTTGAAAAGAATCATACTCGTCTAAAATGGTTTCAATTTCTCACAAGCATTTATATCCTCGCGGAAAAATATCTTATATGAATCTCTCAGAGAAGTTCAGTAATATCACTGAATCATCACACAGGCTTCTTCTGTGTCAGACGAGCGTTATAGAGCGTTCTTTATCCTTTTTTTTTAATTCTGTAATTCTATCTCTTTCATCAAATAGTCATTATTAGTACACTTTGAACATTTTAAAGATATTTGTTCAGCATAATGTATCTCCAAATATTGTTACATCATGTTTAATGAGCCCCTCTATTTATTCAAAAATATCTATGCTATTGCCACGTCGAAAATTAGGGAAGCAAAAACTTCAGGAGGAGACAACAATTTATTTCAAGGAAGGACAAACTATATATGGTAAACAAAAGATAAGCCACGAGGGAAATTTACAGAGTAGCAAAATATAAACATAAAAATTACCACTCTGTTAATAAAAATAATAAAATTAATAAATACTTTGTTACAATATTTTTAATTTATTTTAAACAGAATATATGTACTATAAGTATGATTTTTTAATGATATTGTATGGGGATTATTAAGAAAAAGGCTTCTTCTTATCGAGCAACTGAAAGTTGCTGATGGCGTGCGTCATCTATCGGGATAAATATCAACTATTCTCGTTGATTTTTAATTATTCCAGAATTGGCCAAATACCCATTCTTGATTAATCAAGAAAAGCTAACCACGGACGCGTTTCGGGCTGTTGGCCCTCATCAGCGTGGTGCAAGCTGTACCTCAACGACCAAAAAAATTGGTCATTAAGGCATCCTGAAAAATCATGAAACGGGTAGTTAAGGCCAGAATTGCGTGAGAACGCTACACAATGTGAAAAAATAGTACAAATGTAATATTGTACTGGGATAAGGTGCATAAATTAATTTATGCACCTTATCCCAGTACAATATTACATTTGTACTATTTTTTCACATTGTATGGGGAGTTAAATAACTATATATTACAATTTTTTAACCAAATATTTGAATTCATTGACAAATATATTAGTATCTTAATATCAATCTAAAATATAAAATTGTAACTTTAAAAACTCTGGTTTAAGTACGATTTGGTGTTAAATGCGATAGGTGTTGTTATAACGATTAGGTTTCCTATTAGAATTGTTTTTGGAACTCTGGACTAGGAAATCTTGATTGCATATGTGATAAATACATCGAGAATCGCCTATGTGCATAGCTATTTTCTTTCTTATATATTTACATAATCTGCGACGTATGCTTTATATTAGAATAGAGATTTTTAAGAATCTTATTTACATACTAGTCTCGAATGACCCAGCTTGGGCTAAGTTCTTACCGAATAAGAAATGTTATGTATTATTAGGAGAGAGGTTAGCTAGTTATTTTTCTCTTAGTTGTAGAGTAGCCACGGTGACCACCTAGGAAAGTATATCACTGTCATCGTCATTTTATAGCTTCAAATTATGCAAATTATTTTGCATTTTGGATATTAAAATCAAAACTTTTAATACATATACCTTTTCAGAAATATGTGTTGCTATATAGTGAGTTTTCTGAGGACAAAATATCTACATATATAGTTTGATGTGTTCCACCGAGAATGGAGTTATATATATAGACCTATCCTATATGTAACGCGTGGAATGGCAGTGTATGTGAGAAATGTTATATAATCCTGTAGTGGGAACACAGTTTAAAAACCTCTTCAGATTCGCAAAATACAAAAATGATGATAAGAGTCAAAATAAAATCTATCAAAATATTAAAAAAAATTTCAAACGCATATCGATATATTAGTAAATTAAATTTAATTGTCATCTATCGTTAAAATTTTACACAAATAATACAGACCTGGTCTGTAGAGATAATATTTGATGATATTTAAAAGAAGCGCATTGCCAGTAAATTTATTTGTGTAAAATATCGATTATAATCATAAAAAAATATATAGTTTTTAATATTGAACTGAACACAACGATTCATTTAAGGCTCTTGCTGAAATCCCATTTCACTTCGCGCTATCTTTTCTTGTTTTATAATATTCTTATTTGGAGGGAAAGAAAATCCCAGTGATTATCTTTTGTAACGTGAGAGGACAATGATTAAGATGGTGATTAAGAACATACATGTTGATTTTTTTAATGGAACTGTTTGTTAATGTTGAACTAGTTCTTTAACTTGCTTATTTACTTGCTACACGCTTTTCAAAAGGATTTTTATTGATTTAAAAATATATTTCATTGATAAACTATGCCGTAATGTAAAGGATTACAAAATTTGATTATTTCTAGAGTATTTTTATCTTTAATTTCATCGCAAATAAACTGTTAAACAAAATTTATGAGATAAAAATCATTTTTATTCATTTATATATTTGTGAAAGTGGGCTATTCCAATATATCTCGGTTAAATCGTTTTCTTTGAACGTTTTTTCATCGTTTCAATAAATTCTTAAAAGCATTCAAAAAAGAAATAATAATTTTTCACAAATAAAAAAGCAACAATGAAAATATTTCGATTGTTGTAACCATCTATTTTGTTTCAAATTTATTCCCACACAATTTTCTTTTATATATTTCAGTATTTTTTTTTTAAACAACAACAAAAAAAATCAATAATCGACCTAAAATTTGTTTAATTTCAATATTTCAAAGAATTATTTGATTTTCTTTTTTTATTTTATTTCTGATTTATGAGAAATTTTAAAAAACTATATTATTTTTTATTATAATTCCTATTTTTTAAACGTTTAAAACAATTTAATAATAAAAGAAAGAATTTTTTATGAGATTTGAAGAAAAAAAAAAGGCGGGAAAGTAGGGTAAAACTCTCGAGGGATCGTCTGCTCGCGCTTTGAAAACCAAAGTGGCCAAATATAATTATTTAGTTGGTTCGTTTGGTTTGTTTTGCGGTTGATAGAGGTGGAAGTGAGGGGAGTGGATAATGGCAGGATGGAGGGTCCCCAGGGGACGGAGGGGAGCTGGGAGGAGCTTTAAACCTCCAAATGGATTTAGCGATTTCAGTCATCGTCTGCAAACTAATGGAGTAGACATATCTGATCGCTGACAATCCAGAGCCCCATTTTCCTCTCTCCCTAAGCTTTGGGAGTGTCGATTTTTTCAACACCGAAAATCGCTTCCAAGATTTAAAGCCATTTCGATGTCGAAAGTTTTGCTTCCACACTTCCAACCTCCAAAAAAGTCGAGATGGGTTTGTATTGTTAGGAAGAAATCGATTTGGTTTTAGTTTTTTTTTTAAATGTATTTCTCTCTCTTAAAAATATATTTTTGTTGAGATACTCTTTCTGTATAGTGTGTGTGAACACATCATATTTTTGTAAATTCATACTTGAGGTGCTACAAAATATACTAGCATGGTAATAGATTCTTGTGATGAAATTTTAAAAAATATATAGATTTTTCAACTTCGCTCTTTAATGAATTTTAAACAATATTTATGACTATTTAATTAATTAAAAACTACACTTATAGACAACAAAACTTATAAAAATACAACCTTTCGCATTGAGTTTCTTTTATAATAATAAAAGAAACTCAATGCGAAAGGTTGTATTTTTATTTTTATAATTTGTAGTGCATTTTTTTCGTTTACTTCAACAACAAAATTTAAGGAAGTTGTACCTTTTAGCATGTATATCGGGATTCAGACAATAACTCTGAAAGATATTACAGTGACCTTTATTGAAGACACGCGAGATAACCAATTATGAATCAAATTTGCTCCTCTGTCCCCTTCGAAAAAAAAAAAATAATAATAATAGTAGACGACCGGCGACATCAGAATATGAAACTTCCTTAAGTTTTGTCCAGGAATGTAAATGAATACGACCATCGTTGAAAAATCACAATTCAATAATGACACACTAGTTTGTAGAGAAACTTTATATTGATGGATTTTCAAAGTAAATATATTGTATCTATATATTATTTTAAACTGGCCAAATGAGAGAGTATTTTGATCGTTAAAAAACAAAACAAAAAAAAAAAAAAACGACCAAAGAAAAAATATTAAAGAAAATGGAAATTAAAAAAAAATTGCTAAAATTATCGATAAAAGACGCTGATTTCTTAAATCAGCCTAACAACAGCTGTCTATTTACAAATCTTCCTTCTAAAAGAGAAAAGAAAGCTTTCGTTTACATTTCGTATTACAAGAAAGAGGGAACGGATAATGGTACGATGGCGGCGACAGCAGTTGTTAAAGGGGAGTAAAAGAGATTACTCATTGTGGCAATAACAAACAATACTGGCGCGGAACTAACTATTCAACAATAATCACTGAGGGACAAGACAGGCGCCGTTTACCGAAGATAATCGCCGTCCGCCGAAGCCAAAAAGGGAAGGAAGGAAATTTTGGGGCAATGAATGGAAGGCCCCCACTTATTGGGAACGATTAAGCAAAGTAAGGGGACCAGTCAAGTGCTTTGTCGGGGCTTTAATCCGCTGCTGACAGGCAGTGAGGACTTCATTGAGGTATGTCGCCAGAACACAACCTTCTTATCTTGAATTTTTATCTCCATATTGATGTCTTCTCGTTAGCTCAGTCTGAAGTCCTCACCCGGTTTGCGATAGAATCGTCTTTGGGGATAGTTGATGTCTTCTTTAGTTAAGATTAACTGAGAAATATTTGGCTGATTTACGATATAGCCATCTTTGTGTGGATAGTTGATGTCTTCTTTAGTGAAGCTTTATTGAGAATTATTTGGCTAGTGTACTACAGAATCGTCTTTGTGAATTGTTGATGTCTTCTTTAGTAATCCATATTGAAATTGTAGGGCTAATTTTTAAGCCGATATACAGTGTAATTTTGCGGGAGAACGGTACTCAAAGGCGAAAAGTAGACACCTCTCCCTTTAAAAAATACATTAGAAAACAATGTATTTTTCGATATTCTCTGAACGAACCAAGATCGGTGAATAACTCTGACATATATTGTAACAATATCTACGTTCTTTTATAGAGTGTTGAATCTTCCAAAACTGCGAGAATCTGCTCCCACCAATCCAAGCGATCACTCTAGCATAAACGTCCAGTGGGACATCTGTCCTGACAACTGTATTAATGAATGAAGGACAAATCGATATTAAGAGTACGTAACCGTGTTTAACTACATCAAAAACCCTTCCAATTATCCCCCCCTCCCAGGGGGAAGTGCTCCCCGTGCAGGCAATGATACAGTGGCACCTGTCCATGACAGGAATGTTGTGTCATGCGCTGGATCACAGAGAGCTAAACCGAATTGATAAACTTGTTTGACGCCTCCATTTAACTCTTTTTCCCAATTACAAATTATTTTTATTTAAAAGAAAACATTGTAAAAAGGGGGCTGAGAAAATAGCTAGAAATAGCAGCACACATGGGAATACAATATAAAAGCGTGGATTAAATGACGTAGTGTCAATTGGGTTGCAGGCACTCGGAGTGGTGTTAACACTGGAGGGAGGACAGAGCAAGAAATAAATTTCGGGAGAAGACCTGTGAGACTAGGAAGGAAGCTCTGAGAGGACAGGAATACTTTTGTTGCGTTGAGGAGGGTTAATCTGGTAGTTATGTGTAGAGATGTGAGATGAAGAGAGAGGTTGTACCTGAAACCAGCGAAGAAATCACTAAATTGACTGTAGGAGAATAGCAAAAGGAGACACAAGGATAAATAGGAGGAAAATCAAAATTTAAACCTTCCTAAGTATGTCTAACCTTTCGATGGTTGTAGCATTGCCTTCTCGTCATATAGTTTTATAATCGACTTATTTGCACAAATCAGGTGTGCCCTTCTCTGAAATGTTCGCGATATAAATCGATGGGGTCGAATACCTGCTTTGTTGTGCCGCACGGGCAGAGTAAACTAGGGATGTAGGCTTGGTATATATATGTAAATAAATATGGGATTTTACTTTTAAACAAATGCCTACGTGGAGAATTTCCGATGGCTAACGGTAGCATCGTCAGAACATTCAATTTAAAAAAAATATTACTTGCACATTTTTTAGGGTTATCTAATACACTGGTGTCCAAAAAATAAGAAACTTAACCAATATTGAAATTTCTCAAAAGCTAATTTATTAACAAATATAAAATTTAGTATACAAATAGTTTAAACTATGGAGAATTTGACTAGCTCTATGAAAAAAAAAAATTTGAAATTATGAAATATGCAAAGTATTACCAACATACCCGAAGCTAAAGTTTCAGATCTTAAAGAAATAAAATATCAATAGGGGGTATGATCACCTCTAACAGCTATCAACGTCTCACAGCGAGCCCTCATACTGTTTACCAGGCTTTGGAGGAGGTCCAGGGGTAGTAAACCCCACTCCTCCAATAGAGCAGTTCTTAGCTCAACGAGGGTTCTGGGAGAGGGGTGACGAGCTCCAATACGCCTCCCTAGAGCATCCCACACATGCTCTATTGGATTCAGGTCCTGAGATCTGGCTGGCCAATCCATCCGTCGAATATTCTCACTCTGGAGATATTCATTGACTAGCCTAGCCCTATGCGGACGAGCATTATCGTCCATTAAAATTAAATTGTTACCAATTTGATCTCTATAAGGTCTTAGATAGGGCTCAAGGATCTCGTCTCTGTACCTTTGGGCAGTTAAAGTGCCCCCAGAAAAAATGTGGAGGGGTGTGCGACTGCTAGAACTGATGCCAGCCCAGACTAAGAGACTGCCCCCTCTAAAACTGTCTATTTCCCTGATGTTACTGGGATGATAGCGGGTTCCAGGCTCCCTCCAGATGAAAACTCGTCGAGAATCTGTGTTTAAACTAAATCTTGACTCGTCACTGAAGAGAACATTGGCCCACTGATCATGAGTCCAGGCGTGATGTTCCAAGCACCAATTCAAGCGGGCTCTCCTGTGAGCAGAGGTTAAAGGGATACAGACCATTGGTCGTCTTGAATAAAGAGCACCTTCGTGAAGCCTTCCGTAAACAGTTTGTCTTGAAATTCTCGTTCCAGTAGCACTTGAGAGTTCATTAGAGAGTTGAATAGCTGTCATCTCCCTATGGCGCTTGGCAGTTACGGCCAGATAACGGTCTTCAGAGGTAGCTGTTTTTCTTTTTCTACCAGAACCTTCTTTTCTTTTGATGGTTCCTGTCTCAATGAACTGTTTCCATATTTTTCTGACCACAGATTTTTTCACATTTAGCCATTTTGCTACTTCAACTTGTGATTGCCCTTGCCTCCATTCTTCCAACAGCTCTCCATTTTAAATCATCTGCTAAAATTTTTCGTAAACTCACAATTAACTAAGGATTAAATAAAATTATAATTGGACAATTCTTAGATGGGGTAAACGACACGCCAAATAGCACACTTATAAAGACAAGCAAATATTTGCATATTTTCAATTTTACCGAATCGAATGGTTGCGATAAATAAATTCTACGACTTAAAATACCTAATTAAATTACTTTTTAGCTTTTAGCGTTGTATATTTTAAAACATATCATTAAAAAACAAAAGTTTCTTAATTTTTGGACACCAGTGTATAATACTAAAAATATATTCATCTCTTACATTTGTATATAAACGGCATGGATTTACACCAATATTTCGATTGGCAGCGCGCCTACCTTTATCAAGACACAAAAGCGTCTTTTCACCACATTTCATTTACACAGAAGGCTTTAAAATTTTACAATTTGATATGACTTTTGAGATTTATTTAATTAGTTTACAATTTTATTTTATATATATTAATTAACACATATTTTAAAAAAGAAATATATTTATTAAAAATTTATTTTAATATAAAAGATTTACCCAATTTATACATAAATTTATCAGAGTTCCAAAAAAAAAAAAAAAAGCGTACAAACCAAGTATGTAGCAGCGAAACAAAAATATGTAAATTTAATCCAAAACCTAATGTTTACAAAAAAGGCAGATTTCATTTCTAATTTTGAAAGCTTCTATTTTGTTAATATATTTAGCACTTAATTGAAAGCGTTAATTAAATCATTAGCGCTAAAAAGAAGGTGGAAAAAAAAGGGGGCTAGATTATCAATTACGTCCCTGCTAACAGATAATGGGTCCCCAAAGAACGCGCCGACTGAATGGGTCATCACGTGACAGAAATACAGATCTCTAATTGGTTAGTTTAATGATAGCGTAGCTTTGGGCTCTTTTGGCTCTTTTATCTTTGACAGAATGGGGGAACCTCTCCTTTCAGACATTTCCTGTGCGGGCCAGTTTTTGTCACAATTAAGTAAGTGATAATGATCTGTTAATCTCGGTGTTGTGTGTCTTCCTCTTTCTAAATTAAATAGATTTAATGGGAGAAAGAAAAACATCAAAGTGATGAATTGATTTTAGGTGTTTGTTTGTGATGCTTTGAATCTGGGGGATGAAATGTTTCAATTAAATATCATTTCAATATAGTTACACAGAATTGTTTTGTAGAAACTTGGCTTAATTCACTTTGACAAATTCTGAAATACAATTTAATGGTTTTAGGGGGAACATTTTTTGAAAAAGTAAAAATTATCTCTTCAATTCTTTACATTAATTTTTGATGCGAAATATAGGATACCATAATAACAAACATTATGTGGAAATAAAAAAAAATTAAAAATAGTTAAGAGTTCTATTTATAAATTAATTTGCCATATATCGATAAAATATGTTACAATTATTTTTTAATAGAATTTTTAGAATTTTAAAAAATAATATCATCAAATATTATCTCTACAGACCTTACTGCAATGATAAAAGTTACTGAATGAGAGGGCTTGGCTCATCAGTGGTGAACTCTCAGCGGCTTCGCCTATTTTATGAAAAGTGAATAAAATAACCAAAAAAAAGAGTTCTATAAATAATTTTTAGATAAAAAAAAAGTAAATAGAAAGTAGCAATTGATGAAAGATTATATCAATAATGTTAATAAAATTGTTTCTTTTTTCTAAAATTAATTTGTAAAATATTTTAACATTAAAAAATAAATGATTTTATCGTTATCATCTTTACATTTTTATAGACACAAAAGTTCTCGACCGGCAGTAAGGAACTAAACTAGTAAAAAATGGCAACGCCAAAATGACAGGAAGCTACGACAATCGAGTTCACATAATTCGCTACGAAAAACATCGCGAAATGCCAAAAGTAGAAAATAAATAAAAGCTTTCGCTGTAAGTTTCTTTATTATAAATGTCTAGGAGCTCTCGCTCTTCTTCAGGTAAACTAAGAGTGGACGTAGGGGGAGATATTTCCAGATTGTTGTTGTTGTTGTATAGGATAATGGTGGTACTATATTCTGCGAAAGGTTTTAAATCCCCCCTTAATATATAATACTAGCCGAATGACCCGGGCAACGCCCGTGTTTTACCCGATTGAATGTTTTGATTCAAATACTATTTGTTACAATTATAAATTGGCGCCTTAAATAAATGCATATGTTAGTTAATAACTATAGCCTATGTGCTTTATCTGTCTATGTACTGTTGGCTTCCGTAGGCGTCTCTTACTGGGAAAAAGAAAGAGAGGATTCCATTTGGTTATTAACTAATATATGCATTTATTTAAGGAGCGACCCGCTCCAACACAATAGTTACAAAAACGAAAAAGCGAATGGGGGGGGGGGCAAAGGTGGCGTGAGCGTAGCCAACCAATAGGAGGGCGCCATTCCAAAAAAAAAAAAAAAAAAAGCAAACGGTGACAGAGACGAAAACTGATTAAGAGATGAAGAATGACGTTCGTAACTGTATATATAATACACTCATGGACAAAACTTACGGAAGCTGTACCTTTTAGCATACATATCGGGATTATAACTCTGAAAGATATTTCAGTGACCTTTATTGAAGACACACGAGATAACCAAGTGTGAACAACCTCTGTCTCTTTAAAAAATAATAATAATTTGAAAAAAAAAACAGACGACCAGTGACATCAAAGACTTTAGACTTTCTTAAGTTTTGTCAATGAATGTATATCGCCATTTTTTCTTATATAAAACTGAGAAAATACCTTGTTGGGATTTCTAATCTTGTTTCCCACATACAGCCAACACAGCACGAGAAATGCCACGATTGAAGTATTTTAAAATAATGTAAATTACTGATTTATGATCACACAAACATATAAATATATATATTTCAAAAATCTTAAAATACTCTCTCTCTCTCTGACGTAGAGAAATAAAGAAAGACAAACGTAGTAATATCAATCAGGGCAATGTGACAATTCCCAACATGAAAGAACATACAATGAGGGAGCTGAGAGAATAATAAAATATAATAATCCACACGGAGGGAGATTTGAAATACTCGGCTACACAATTCTTACTTGCTCCGCGTATACAATATTTTGACGCTACCGTTTTTTAAAATATCTTTAAAAAACTATTTCTACCTATTTCAACAAAAGGAAAACCTATAAAAGAATAACATGGTTAGTTAGGTTTTTAGACAGAGATTTTTTAAAGTAACGTTAACATTCACATCGCTGGAAGGCGTTAGAACATAACACAGCAACATCTTTGTTGAGTTATCAGACATATATTCCACTCTGTGTGACTGGGCCAAGTAAGTAACAGGAGACTGGGCCTTCTCTATGTACAACAGGGAATTGTACTCTCATAAATGTGTGGAGATATATTTATTACATTAATTATATATATCACAAAATTGGATAATTTCACATGGAGGTGAAATATTGGGAGGGCCTGGCTTAGGAGTGGTGGAACCTCTCAGAGAATTTAAGTTCGGATCATTCAACTGTCCATTCTGCTTATACATTCTTGGTGTTCTCTCTACTGGGCAAAACATAAGGATGTAGAAAGTCTTTGATGTAGCCAGTCGTCTGTTTTTTTTTGTTCACACTTGCTTATCTCGTGTGTATTCAATAAAGATCACTGTAATATATTTCAGAGTTATTGTCCCGATATACATGGTAAAACTTCCTTGTCTATGAGTGTGTATTATAACAGAAAATATAAGAGCGAAGAGGAGAAACGTTAATACACGAGAGGTTTGGAGAATCTCGTGTTTATAATAAGATGTTATTGATTAAATAATATAAATTATTATATTTTAATGAAATATCCCCTCACAAGAACCCCCCAACAAGTTATTCTACAATACACATAAAAAGTTGGAAATCAAACTAGTGTTTGAATATTTAGACAAAAGCATATGTTACTTTTCTGTCGTTTCCCGGCACAGTTGTTTCTTTGGGATAATGTGGGCATGATATTTCTGAACAACAATCTCCTTATATAACTTTTGATATATAGACATAAAGATTCTTCCGTACATACATCAATAAGGAATCTAGGTTCCAAGCCCTAGCCCTAGTTATTGGTTTAGTTAAAAATAATCTTACTTAAATAGCTAAAAGAACAATAATAAATAGGTGAGAGAAAAATTTTTCCTTTAACACAACAATAATTCACTTTTTTGGTATATTGAAATGTGTTACCATTGTTATGTAAAAAATAAACGCTTCTTTGGCTTTTAGCTAATAATGTAATAAAACCTTAAAAAAAAATAGTGATAAAGCCATCATTGATACATAGACGAAGTTATGTTTCAAAAAGATCGGAATAAGCGAGAGTAAGTAAATATATCCACCCTCGTGTGCTGCAGGCTTCTGTGGAAGGTTCAAAGGAAAATCTTCAAAATATCTCATTGCAATCCCATTATCAAAATTCTGGATTTCTTATTTGTCTCTTCACCCCAGATGTTACCTTACCTATCAGCCAGTACATGTATTTACATATGGGTCTACAAGCAGCGGTGTTGGTTTGACGGTTTTGTATATGGCGTGCATGTTGCTACTTGGACATTTGTGGGACTTGAGGAATCCACGTTTGTCGACGGATTCTTCCTTATTTTTGTAACATTCTACTCTAGGCCGACTCTTTTGATTTACACTAGAAGCGAGTGGGAATTTTTCACTTTTTCTTAAATATTTATATTATTCGATAAAGTAATATTTTGTATCAATATTAAGGTGGGGAATAAAGGATAGGCTTATTTTTACAACAATGGATTCACAAATCTCTATCTAGGTTTCAGACTTGGAAGTTAGAGAGAGATTTGTGAATAAAATATTTTAAAAAGAAACCTATCCCTGGAGTTCCACCTTAATTAAATATTTATGTGTTTAAAAGTTGGTATTTTACACATAGGGAATTAAATAATTTGAAGATTTGATCAAATCTCTAGAGAGTTCCAAATTGATCTGAAAAACAACCCAATTTGCCCTGAATCCTCCCCCTCACCACAGTTTTGTCCTTTAATCGAATTGGCGTGTGTATCTGTCATTTTAACACAATTTTAAATAAGTAAGATAATTAACTCTATTTATAAACAAAAAACGTTTATAGAAAATATATGCAGACATGGGGAAAAGATATACGCAAAGTGATGACAACAGGTATAAATGGACTTTACAAGTATCTGTCAGGTGGCAAGTTCTAGGCCAATGTGCTGCGACTCTATAGGTAGATGGACATCTCTCATAGGCCACTGTTGTACTTGCCATAGCCATAAACCATGGTAAACAGGTCTTTTGTTGTTGTTGTTCGAATTAGACAAAGCCGGTGTTGTGGATAGCTGTAATCTGGGGGTTATGTATCTTTTTTTTTTTAAAGAAGGGATATTTCAGCACAATGATATCCTTTTACCACCAAATTGTAATCTTAGATTTCAAATGATAAGCTAGTGCCCCTTTTAAACTTTTTCTAATTTGTTTTTCCAGCTGGAGAGGTCGTCTTTCACCTCAGCAATGATGCAATTCTCCGCGCCCATGTGGATAACATGGGTGAAGAAGCTAATACAACGGGTCAAGCAACTCTCCGCGCCTCTGTGGATAACAAGGGTAACGCTAATACAACGGGTCCATATATGACAACACCGGTGTATGCATGTAATATGAAATTTGGCATGTAGAATTAACTTCACAAAATGGTACAAGGTTCGGTTAATAAATAATGCACACTTGGTAATAACTTTTTTGACACACTAGAAAACTGAAAAACTGTATATATATATATGAACTCCTAACAGTCCTCTATATGTTAGAATCCTTCTGTACAGTGTTGTTGACAACTTGCACAAGAACTTTGGTAAAACGCCTTATACAACTCTCTCTAACAGCTTGGAGTAAAATTTCATCATTTAAATTTTTTTAACACGTAAAAAAAAGCTCTTCTATCTTCTAAACAATAGAAGTACGAGAGTGCCTGGGTGAGACATCCACTCATACCTTGCAATCTTCGCCAAAGTCACCGTGTGAGGCCTCGTATTCCCCTCATGAAACCTTTCAGGAATCTAATGGCGAAATTATAGGATATGCAGATGATCTAACGGTAATATCTTGGAATACAGATGTAAAAAATCTTAAGATTACAATTGAAAATTCAATAGGGAAAATAAATATGTGGTGTGAAAACAACAAACTTAAAATATCAAGACAGAAAACAAAGATTTTATATTTATTCAACTGCAAAAAGTATGTAATTACCTTGCATGATAGTCTTGTCAAACCAGTTGAAAACCTAAAAATACTAGGATTAACTTTCAAGAATCACCGAAACAAGAACAAATTGGATTTTATGCCTCACACACACACACACATCGACAGTGTTATTGCAAAAACAACTAGAGCTAGTGGATATCTTCTTGGTTTAACAAAGAAATCGTGGGGTTTGGATAGTAGGCGATTATTAACATTATATAAGACCTTATTTAGAAGCACAATAACTTATGGTTCAACAATCTGGTACCCATACATAAACACGAGATCAAAAAACAAAATAGATTCACTACAGTATAAAATTCTTAAACACTGTATTCATGTTTATAATACAACATCCTCCAATTGTACACATGTTCTCGCAAGAATACCTAAAATTACGGATTTCATTCTGTCAAACATACTTAAAGTTGTAATAGATTATAATAGAAATGATCCAGCCAAAAGAATGATAATATCTAACTTTATAAATGAAAAAATTCAAAAATACTATGAAGATTCAAATGATAATTTCAGATAATTTTTTGAAAACTCAAGATTACCCAAATTTATCCAGTCAAATTTATATAATATACAATTCTTTACGGGGCATGGAGACTTTAACACATATTTATATAGAATTGGCAGAATTGATTATTCAATCTGCTTATGTGACCAAGAAGATCACAACCCTGAGCATATTTTAATCCGGTGCCCACTTGTTGCTGATTTGAGAGTACAATGTCAAATGAACAGTTCTAGTTTAAGCCAAATAGTTTCCAGTAAAGAAGAATATAGAAAATTTAACAAGTTTTGTAGACTCTATCTCAAATGCCGTGGACTTGAATTACATTAAGAATTGAAATTTCTAGTTTTAATTAGTATATTTGTGCCACTGGTTTAGTGGTTGTAATTCTAAATATATATTGGACTTTTGATAATATGTATGTAAATAATCTTTGTTTCTTGTATAATTTATTGTTCTAAAATGTAAATTTAAATAACTTTCACTCTGTCTCTAAAACTATAAATAATTTGTATTTATATTTAAAAACTATGTACATAAAATACATTAAACATTTACATGCAAATATCCACATAGGATATAGCGTGTGTTTTGTAATAAATAAATAAAATAAAAAATAAATAAATGAAATTTGAAATGGGCATTTTTTAAGTTGGGTCTTTTTGTTTCAATTGCCTATTTTATTTTCTAATGGTTCCTTGTTGATGGTATAATTTACTTCAAGAGTGTCCACGAATATCAGCCCTTCTTGGTCCAAAAAGACAGAGATTATGATTTTGTCATTGGAAAGGAATGCGATGTTTTATGGGTTCATTGCATTGTTTGGCATTTGGAATAAGGTTCATAATGATATATTAAAGTCTCATCGTATGTTATAACACCAGAAAAAGTCTCCATGAGGCCTAAAAAAATCCCTTTCCAAATTACATCATTTCTCGTGTGAGAAGTTTTGGCACCCATTGTGAGCATAATTTTCTATATCCAAGATTATCAATAAGTTTAAGAACACTTCCTTTAGACAAATAAAGTTTTTTTCAATATTTGATAAGTTCGGTTATTCTTGATCAATTACTCCGTTAGAGCTAATTTTGGTCCGTCATTACAGAGGTTGGTATACCTGGCCTTCCTTTATCACTAATTAATATCAAAATGACCAGTCTGGAAGCGCGGAATCCATCTCTGTATCGTGCCTCTATCCATGGCTCCACACTCAGGCTTTACCTTCCAGTAAATTACAGTCTCCGGACTTAAACACGAACTCCATCACCGACCGTTGTGGAATTTTTGTGTATACCTCAGGTTTCATATCTGAAAAAATACGAAAGAAATCCTAATTTTGCTTGCAGGTATGAAAGTAGGAATGTTTATTTAATCACAGAAAACATTATTTTTATGATGATAAATTATTTAAATATTTTTCTATTGGTCATTGTGCATTATTTATTGAGCGGCCCTTGTGTACAAAATATCTATAACACTCTAGACAATCTAAAATAGTTATTATATCTAATGTATATTGTGTATTATTATATATTCTGTGTCGCGCGGGGGGAAGAATACTAGGAACACATGGCACTCTCCACATCCCATGATATTGCAATAATCGTTAAAATGGTTTGTCAAAAGCAATTAAACCAACATTCATTGCTAAAATAAATATTTCAAAGAAGGAAAGAGAAATTATAGACGAAAGAGTAGTGTCAATTTTCTGTCATTGGAGAAGCAACATCAAAGAAAGGCCAGCAAAGAAGGTGTATCGAAATAAATGAATATCAACCAAAAACAGCAGGCAAAGTTAGCGCCATATCGGTGGGGGAGGGCCGGGACGTGGAGCCAATAGGAGAGCAGGACGGGCGACCAATGAGGACGCGGGCGGTGGGCAGGCCTCAGATCGTCACGTCATGCCTCCGAGTGAGATGACCGACAAGGCGAGGTCGTCTTTCTCCATCACGGCACTGCTGGGGGAGCGGGCGCCCCGGCCGCAGGGGGACCGCCCGGCCGCCGTCACCCACCTATGCTACGACCCGCACCTGCCCGTCCCCTACCTGTCCAACGTCTTCCTGGCGGCCCGCTACAATTGGCTGGACTCGGGTAGGTTGCTTGCTCTACTCTTGACTACTCTACTCTGTAACATCATGGTCAGTGGGTTTACTGAAACAAATGTAACCTAAAAACGAGATTATCAGCCGTAATCAGCGACAATGAGGAAGTTATGTTCTACCCACTTAAACATCTACAAATTTTGTTTTATATACATTCATGTACAAAATTTAAGAAAGTGGAAAGTCTATGATGTCGCGTTTGATTTGATTATCTCATGTGTCTTCAATAACTTCCCGAGTTATTGTCCCGATATATATATACATACTAAAAGGTACAACTTCCTTAAGTTTTGTCTACGAGTGTATCTTGAAACCACACTTGAATAATAATTGTGTGAAATGTAGCAACATATACAAATAAATAAATAGGTTCATTCGTCAATTTTATATATAGAGAGTTATATAGAATTATAATCGAAGGAAAAGCTATGTATTTTAGTATCTGGTTCACACAGTCTTGTTAATGCCCACGGCGGGACTCTAGTCTAAGAAAGAGCTGACTTCACGTCGAGATCTGTGGAAGAACAAGTGAAGAAAGCTGTTTAAAAAAAAAAAAGATGTCAAACACATCTAGTTATGTAAAACGACACTTGAAGTTACACCGCATGAGTTTCTTTTAAACGAAAAATCAAATTTTTATTTCAAGGTAAAATATCGACTATTTTTAACCTTTTTGGATGAGGTATGAAAGGGTGAATTATGAAGAGTAATGACGAACGGGAAAATAAAAGTGGCCAGGGATGGACTTATGTAACTGAACATTGCATGACAGTAACTGCCATCTATCAGAATAAATGTATAACTCTTCTAATTTGGTGGACGACCATTGGTGCTGAGATTGTCGTTTTACAGAAGTCATCTAGAGAAGGCTTCCAGGAAGTAGCTAACAATCTGTTCTCTACACTCCGCTGAGAAACCATACACCCCTGAGAACTACTGGAGCATCTTTCTTTGTAGCCAAGGCTTTCTAAATCCCCAACACTAAAGTGCGGCAGTAAATTGTAGTTCCTTTAAATGATTTTTCCCTAGGGTGTCGCGCTATATAGATGATCAACATATGTCCAGTACGAGATATTCTAGTGAGCAGCATATGGACAAGACACCACCACCACTACGAGATAGAATGTCGGATTGGTTTGTTCAATGGAAGTAGCCAATACATACGTTCTCTTGGTTTAAAATACAAGCTATATAATATAGTCCTGTAGAAGGGTTTGTGACATCTTGAGAACAATATAAAATGAAACAAGAAACTCGGAAGCCGTTTGGTTATTATTTAAAAGTAACGTTAATAAAAAATGGTTTATATATATATCATGACACATCTTTACCATAATTTAACGGCTTTTTGAGGTTCAAAGTTCCTTTGGTTGTAATTTTACAAATGAAGCGAAATACCGATACAATGTGGACAAAATAGAGAGAATTTCGGGGAGAAATAAGTATGACGTCTTAAATAAAGAGAGTAGGTTGTTGGCGGACAAATCTCAAGCTTTCGACTCACTTATCTTCTAAACTCTGGTGTACTGGTCATTGTGTGCTCATAAGATGTATCTACCAATAAAAGACACACTACGAGATCCACTTACTTTATCTAAGAACTAACGTACAATTATTCTTCATACGTAGGGCGTCTTTTTAATAAAGATAAGATGTCAAACTTCACCTCTTAGAACCACCTGTCAGGTGACGTGGAGGGCTCCGTATTGTTTCTTTTTTAATCTGAGCGAAATACAAATAAATTTGAGGCATGACCTTCATAAGATTAATTTAAGAACGTTATTAATGAGGTTTTTAAATTATTAAGTTGAATTGAGAGAGATGAAGGGTTGCTCGAAAGCTTCTTGTATTTCGTTTCAATAATAATAATAATAATAAATACCCAAGGACTCAGATATCGACAATTCTCACTATCATGAATTCTCAATTTATCCTGTAGGGAAATATTTTTGGTTAATTTGGCATTTCTCATCACCGTGTTTCGTTAGGTATCGACAATGTGTTTGGGAGAGAAGACGTGTGAAGCCAAACTTCCTCATATACTGGTTGGCTAATTGAAATAACCACAGAACAAAGGATTAGTGAGTTTAGATAGACATATCAAAGATGTATCAATATGTATTAGTAAAAATAGATGCTCGAAAGCCAGCCAGAGTGAGACATTATATAATAAAGAAACGTAATTATCTTGATTGATATATTGCGTTTATACTTTATTTTATACTTTATTTCAGAGTCGGTTAGTCAGAGAATGTGGTGAGAATACCGGTGAGACCAACAAGATCCCACCAATGTTACTGGAGAAGGATGGCTAGAGAGGAATTATTGCCACCCGCGGACTCTGAAACCATGGGTCCACAAAGTCATTACAATATTAGAGAACTATTTATTACTTTGATAAATGTTGCAGGGAGAATATTGATCTAATAAATGGCGCAGAGTTTTAACGGGAGAGGTAGCCTTTCTATTTTTAGAACAAAATTAGATTGCTTATATAAAACAATCGTTTATTGATTTAAAAATGGTTCAATTATCCCGCATTCTTACACACGTCAAACCTCACCAATGGGTGTAAGTAGTACCAAATAGGACCATTGTGTGCAGACTACATAAACAGTCGGTTGTACTGGGGAAACAACAGGAACCCTCTGGACAGCGGTCGAACGACAGCCCCTGCCAAAGGCACGATAGAGAGACCAAACGGTCGTGAATATTAAAGAAAATGATTAAACGAACGTGTCAACTTAGGTTGAAACTGGCTAATGGACGATTAAATTAGTGAAATAGCTGTGGTGTTGAGGCCCTCTTTCATCATTGTACCACGAGAAATAGGTACGTCATCATCGAAGAATGTTCTCTATATAGAGTGAACTTGGAGATTCAAACGTGACAAAGCTGTCAATGTCGGACTACAAATTTGTATCTCCATATTCAGAATTGCAGACAGTATGTAAATAGGAATCCAGTGATCCGATAAGAGCAACCTGTAGTGTAATGGAAGATATTGGACACTTAAACAAGAAGGGTGAAATCACTTTGATCTTAGCCAAAAGGCCGAGAAACAATAAAATGTATTGGCACGCAAAGGGCGTAATCATTATTTGCATAATAGATAATGGGGCTCTTGGTAAAAAATCTCTTTTACCAAGCACTCTCAAGGTAAATCCAACAATTTACTTTAATGTCGTTCATATCTCCGTGCGAGGTGGCCGATTTCCGTCCGTCCGTCTATATGCAAATCTACGGTCGGTCGGATCGTAGCGTAGTTTCACGACAACTTCACACAATCTCAATATGGTATTTATATAGTAATTTATATTAAACAATACAAGTATATATATATATACACTTTTTTAAAAATCTTGAAAAAAATAAAAAAATAAATACATACATACTATTTACATACTTGTTATAAAATATGCATATATATATTGTAGCAAAATATTTATTCATTTATGAATATATTATAAATTATATATTTATAATTTACTGCTCTCTAAACTTCCCTCATATTGCCTCTCTGGTATTTTACAAATTTAGTGATTTGTATTACGATGCACTAGCGCGCCATCTGTTATCAAATTACGAAACTATTTTAGACGCGTAATATTCTTTTTAAAATAAAACAATTTCTACTGCCCTTACTGTAATGGAAAAATTGAAGGGATTTGTGCTTGCCTTAATTTCCGTGTCATTCTGAAGTTTGTCTTTCCTAATATATTTTCGACGTTACACAATATACACGTATATTAACTTGTACTTTATCACTTAGAAAATTAGGAAAGGCAAACTTCAGAATCTTTGGAGTAAAATACCATTCCGGCGTTGTTTTTATTTTTTGTGAAAAATAATGATTTTGAGCCTTAGCCGTTTTTATTTTTACTATTTCTTTATCAGTTCTCTCTGTAATAGTAATACTATTTCTTCCTTTTTTTTTTCTGAATTATAAAAAAGTTTGAAACCTACACAATCATTTATCTGTTTATATATAGAATATCATAGAATGAAATTGGGAAGCTGTAATGTTTTTATTTAATTGTTAGAGAGAAACACGGTTGAAATATCAGTTTTCAAGTAAATGGACGAAGGTTGTAAAAAGTGCCTAGTTGAAGTGCTCCTTTTAGCAATCTTGTCTTGGACCTCCTCGGCCACTGTTGGCGCAGGATTGGTCGATGAGGCCGCTGGTAGTGGCGGCAAGATGGTTTGGTGGCTGGAGTCTTCCGGCAGGCGAAGACGGCTAGAAGTTGTCACAGGGGTCTGCTGGATGGTATCAGAACTCTCCGAAGCCGATGTAGTAGCTGCGGATTTGTGGAAAGGCATGGGCGTCAACACCGGTCCACTCCGGGTGTTCTAAAGATGGACTGGACGACTTGCATAGCTTCTCAAAAGGGCAGGAGGCTCGCCGGTGTCCATTTTAGTAGAGAATCTACTACACTCTACGCCGTAGGTAATGTAGGCGGGTGTACTCTTCTTTGGAAATGATCACCAGCTTGACAATGAGCTAATGGAGTTTTAGCCCTTCTTTTAGAAGCCTCTCTGCGGCCAGAGGTCCATCCATTGTCTTTATTAGCCAACTTTGCAATACGCCTTAAAAGGCCTCTGCGACATCCTCAACTTTGACAACGAATGACAGGTTGTCGATGGTAATTTTATCCGAGATTTTTTCTATAAGGGTGGGTGTTCAGCAGAGTATTGCCGATGGAGAGGCCCTCCTTGACCAGGCGCTCAGCTTTTTCTACATTTGAGAGTCCGACCAGACATTTCATCAGCTCGAAAACCGAGCCTTTTCCCAGCAACACTTCTAAGGCCTTGATTAGTCCAGGGGGCTGAAGTCCGTGCAGTGCTGGATGAAGCAGCACTGGTCGAAGGTGGCAGCGTCCGACCGCGCATTACATCGTGTCTGTTGTTGCCTGCTGGTACACATCTGTGTAGCCGCACCTGCCTTCCTAGGCACTCGAGGCCTTGGTGCTCTTCTTTCAACCTTTGGGAGGTTGGTCGTTTGTTGGAAAGTCATCATCCTTTCTCTTAAAGTCCCTCTACTCTATGAAGCCTTTCAAAGTATTCACAGAAGAATTTTCACATCTTCTCATGTTTCATTTCACGCAAATTGCATTTGCAATAGAGACGCGGAGCTCGCGTGGCCGAGAGAGAGAGAGGGGGACCTTCATGATGTCATTTTTAATTTATCACAAACATAAGGCTCTAAAAAATTGAAGTATGCCACATAAAACACTCTTAATTGTAACTCTGGGAAGTTGTTGACTGGACGTATCGTGGCGATGGAGCAACGTTTATCAAACTTGTTGTGGAGTGACTGGATGACAGATCTCTGATGTCATGCTGAACCGTCCGCTTGCTGTCCCACAGATTGATTGGTGTGCTACCAAATGTTATACACATTCATGGACAAAAAGAAGTGGAAAGTCTTTGATGTCGCCGGTCGTCTGTTTTTTTTTTTTTAAGGAGATAAAGGCAATTTTCTTCACACTTGTTTTGTGTCTTCAATAAAGGTCACCATAATATCTTCCAGATTTATTGTCTGTATCCTGATATGCATACTAAAACTTCCTTAAGTTTTGTCCGTGAGTATAAATATAGCCTCTCTTCACGCGGACAGATATAGTAAAACCTTTGGATAATAGAGCAACATTTAATTAAATATTTAGCTAATATATAAAGCATATATTGGAGAGAACAAAGAATCGATTCACCAATATGTCGGTTGACTGAACGTTGTCAAGGTATAGCATATTTTGGTATATGTGAGCTCAGCACCACCTAGCGTCAAAAATTAGTTTTGTTTATATACTCTTCGGCATATATGAAAATCATATTCTTATGAAAACATATTATAAATATTTATAGAGGTGGTGATAAAAGGCTGTGTGGTGTCAAGGGAATTTCTGGCTTCTAATCTCTCATGAAATACACGTGTTTTACTTGATGAAGGGATTCCTGTGAAAGCTTAAAGCTCCTAAATAAAATAAATTAGCATGGTAGTATATTGTTGTGGTAATAACTGACTTCTCACCACACACACACACAGTTTGCTACCTTGTCCATCTGGTTGATAGAAAATTGGCGGAAAGCTGGTCGTTCTAGGCAGGTGTCAGCACATAGAGAGCTGCCTGGATAGCATGGAAGCCATCGATCAGATTGAATACAACTTGTGGTGTTTTCAGCCATCCACTCTCGGAATTTTGGAGGAACGTGAAGGCAGTTGGTGTTAACACTGCTGGCTTACAGAGTTCCGTCGGTTTACCTTTTGCCGTTCTACTTATATAAAAATAGTTCTTCAACGCTTCTATTAATCCATTTACCAATTTGGGTGAATTTATTTCGTTTTATTTATTTTTAAAAGTCCACCGCGCCCTCCTACAATAGTAACAACCTTTTTCAATAAATTTAGGAAATTATTTTCTTATCCTGAAGCCAATCACTTCAGCCACACACCTTCACGACTACATACCAACCGCGTTCTCCTACAGGCGTCCTTCCTTCCCTCGGCTACCATTCCAACAACACCCATAGCCCAAGTCATCCTAGGGAAACAAGCGGAATCAAATAAGCGTTTAGTGGCTAAGTGCCATAGTAGAATATCATAAAGTTCCTAGGGCAATTTACCAATCACATCCATAGCAAAATTTACCACACATTGAAATTTTGGCCATTGTGCGGGAGATATACAATGTTGATAAAATTATATGAATGACTTACCGCGCAATTTTTTTAATATTGAAATATACAAGTCGTTGATATAACTTTTATCAACTTCCTACATACGTAGAGATACAACAACAACAACAACAACAAAAAGCCTTTATTTAGGGCCACTCGCCCTATACAGGATTCGCCAGTTCACAAGGGATAGGGAGAACACTGTGAGGCCTTTTTCCGGGATATAGTCTTGTGGAATCCAAATATCGCCATCGCTATATACCTATTCTTTGATATTTCATTAATCAGTGCCGGAAATGAAGGACAAAGTTGCCCCGTTTTATCATTTAGTTTTCGTCTTTCCTCAGACAGAGCAGCACAGTCAAATAAGTAATGCAACATCTCCGTTGTTATTCCTGATCCACAGAAAGTGCATTTCAGGTCTTCACGCCTCAATAAAATCAAATGGTGTTCTCTGAAAAAAATTGAAAGGGTTCTAAATTGTGCAATTAATCTGATGATAGGAAAAGGGAGTTCAGTTAAGAAGTATTCTTCGGTGGTAAAGGTTGTATATATGTCTCTATAGTGGGAATATAACTTTGATTGGGTTATTCTTGTTAGGTCGTTTTGTATTGTTTGCTCTATCGCAGTTCTTAATATTCCAGGGATAGCATTCCTTAGTGAGTCAGGATCATTACAATAAGTAAGCCACGAGGATCCGTTATTATTAAGTAAATTGCTTAATTGTTTTATAAAACCGATGGGCGCACCTGTAGCACAGGATAATTGCCTCATTCTAGTTAAACAAATTCGAGGCAGTCTATTTGTATCCATACTCAGCACCCTCAGCCAATATTTCAAGGTCAATTTCAGAGCTGTTATTATTAATGAGACGCGGCCTGTTTCTGGTCTTATTATGTATCCTGGTGTATATCTAGGCAAATTCAAAAACCTACGAATAAATGTATCTTGTATATGGTCTAATAAATCTTTATACTCTGTTGCCCAAATTGGAGCAGCATACATCAAAACAGCCATCACAATTGAGTCAAACAGTTTCATTGCAGAGTTTAGTGAATTAATTTTTGATTTCGCCAATATTGGGGTTGTAGCATTTATTGCCGCAAGTGCTTTTCCTTTGAAAAAGTTTGCGGCTTGAGTGGTTTTAGTTGTACTGACCAGAGGGTATCCCAAGTAATTATATCTTCTTGTTACCGTCAGAGGTTTACCATTCCAGTACCATCTATCTTCTCTTGAGGGTTTACCACCATTGCGAAATACCATAACCTTCGATTTGGACTCGTTCAGTGTCATTTCGTTCACACCAAGATATTCCTTCAATAAATTAATCTTTTTTTGGAGGTTTACCCTCGACTCCCCTATAATAGCAATATCATCTGCATACATCAGCAGGTGAACATCACCAAATTCCGGAAGGTATACACTCGTCAGATCTGAGTTGTCATACATTTTAATCAGGTCCGTCATAAATAATATAAAAAGTAATGGCGATAGTGGCTCTCCTTGTAAAACGCCCGAATGTATCTTAATATTTTCTGTAATTGAACCCCTCCATCTGACTGCCACAGTCGCCTGTTCGTAATAATTTCTAATTGCATGTATAAATTGATAGCTCACGCCCAGATTGGTTAATTTCTTCCAGAGTAATGAGTGAGGAACTGTGTCAAATGCTTTTCTCAAATCAACAAAAAATACATATAATTTTCCTCTCTTTTTCCTCAGTGAAAGTTGTATTAGAGAGGTCAACGTGAATATCAGGTCCACACACGATCGGCCCCTTCGGAAACCCGCCTGATTTTCTGGAATGACGTTTCTTCTTTCTACCCATTCATTCAGTCTTGATCTTAGTATTGTTGTAAAAAGTTTCGAAAAATTACTTATCAGTGCTATACCACGATAATTTGAAGGGTTGTCTTTGTCACCGCTTTTAAAGATTGGATGTATGATCGATTTAGTCCATATTGTAGGATAGTGTCCCATTATCAGAGCTCTATTGTAAAATTGTTCTAATAAACCCATGTATGAGTCTGGGAGTACTTTTATTATTTCATTGGGGATGTCATCAGGTCCACTTGCCTTGTTATTTTTCAAATCTCTGATTGCCCTGCCTATCTCTTCAGAAGTTATCTCTGGATCAAGTATTGGGTCGCTCGGCGAGATCCTCACTTCTATATTACAGATCTTCTCTTTTTCCTCAATACTCATTAATTCGCAATAAAATTCGTGCCATTCCTGTACAGTAATTTCTCCTTGAATTTTTGTTGCTCCTTTAAATAGTGCAATGGTCTTCCAAAAGGACTTTGAATCTTTAATATTTCTCAATATTTCTTGTTTTTCCTGAATATATTTCCTTCTTTTATCATCTAATAAACCGAGATATTTCTTTCTATGTAGAGCATAGCTTTCAAGGTCTTCCTTCCTGTTGGTTCTACGGAATTCCTTCAGACTTTCTTTTGTTAGCTTTTTCATATCGTAACAGTTTTTGTCAAACCATGGCTTAGATTTTCCGGTGGCACCCTTAGTTGAGTACATTATTCCAGATGTTGACATTGCCTCGGTAATTCTTTGAGTGAAAGTATTTACGGAGCTATCGAGATTTGATATTTTTACTACTTGCAATTCCTTTAATTCCTGTTTAAATGTCTTAATTCCCCCAGCTGTCCATCTGTATCTCGTAACACCATATTCTTCTCCCTTAGATTTGTTTTCATAGGTGTTTTGGACTGTTAACTTCAGGATAAGAGGAAGGTGATCTGAGTACATCTGGGTTTCTATCCTGAAGTCTGATATTTTTTCCAGTATTCCTTGGGAAACTATGCAGTAATCAATAGTTGATGAGCCTCTCTCCGAAACATATGTAAAGTCACCCTCTCTGTCTCCTGTTGATCGTCCGTTGATTATTGTCAGCGAATTGTCTTCGAGAAACTCAAGGAGTCCTTCAGCCAGTGGTGAAATTATTAGATCTCTTGCTTTTCTTTCGGAAACTAAAGAGAGCCGAAGATTTGTTGGATTACACAGTCCCCCGAGCCCTCCAGTTCTAATATTTAAATCCCCAATCAGAATTAGCTCTTTCCCGTCAGTTATCTGTTTTTCCATATATTTAGTTAATCTAACTAAGTTGTTCTGGTACAGTTCGTTTGGAGGGAGATATACAAATAACAAGCAGGTGGTGGGTTTGTCGGTTCCTATGTTTTGTGATAAAAAAATCGATATCCAGATGTTATCCTTTTCTGTACTGTGCAACCTGTAATTCCCCCCTTTTTTGACGCCCACAATTATTCCTCCTGATCCCCTTCCCCTTCCTGTGGTCTTAGTTGCCGGCTGTTCAAAAATTTGGAAATCCTTTAATGTTATATTTGTGAGGTTTGAACACCATGTTTCAAGTATAGCGAAAATCTCGTAATTTTTAATGTACTCGAGAAGTGGAAAAACAGAGAGCAACCTAAAAAGTCCATTTATATTCCAGCATATTATTGTGTCTACCGTAACTTTTGGATTTTTAATGCTACTAGTCTTAAAACTTTTTTGTGAATCTTTATTTATATGTATTTTATTTTGTAATTTATTCTGTAAAGTTTCTGAGTTGTCAACATCATTTCGGGGCTGCGTCAACCGCTATGATGTAGAGCCCTTTTCACCGACCACTCTACCATCCACGACTTCGTATTTTTGTCCATTTGCAAAAAGCTTATTGTCTCTTAATTTTGAATGTATTCCTTTTTCGGATAGTTCTTTCTTCTTAGTAATCAGTAAGCGGCGTTGTTCTCGGGTCTTCAGAGTGTAATCTTTAATTACAAAAATTTTATCACCTCTGAGTTTGTAAGAATTCCTAAGTAGTGCAATTCTTGTGGTTTGTTTCGGAATTTCAACCAAAATTGGCGCGTTAGCTTTCTTTGAAAGCCGATGACAACGCATTATTTCCGATTCAATTTGTATTTGCATCTTTTCATTTATCGCCGTAACCAATTTGCATAAGGTTTCATCTGAGTTTTCGGCTTCGGGCCCTTTAATACCGTAAAATATAAGGTTGTTTTCCCTTGTTTTCCTGTCCAGCATGTCACCATGATCCTCTAGAGTTTTTATTCTTAAATCGTTTTTTGTGGCTAATTCCAAGCATGTTTTCTGGGAAGTTTCAATAACGGTCAATCTCTGATCCCATTCATCAAACTTTTGTTCAATGTTATGTAATCTAGATTCTAGTCTTGCTCCTAAAGTCCTTAGCTCTGTATGGATTTGTATAACAATAGATTTAAGATCATCTTCCATAACTTCCTTTGTCTCAGGAGTTCGTACAGTGGACAGAGTTGTTTGCTTTTTTGTAGGGGGCCCGGGGTTAAGTTCCACGCCACCAATGATTAGTAGTATGGCAATCACTCTTATCAAGTAAGCAGCAGAATACTTTTGAGTTAACGTAAGGTGACAGGATGGGTACATTTTGTTATTATAAGATAGTTTTTTAAATTCCTCGTACTTCTCAACGAGAAATTCAGGCTTTTTAATACTAACAATAAACAACAATGCAAGTACTATGCATGTAAATTTCATCTTTTATTTCTTGGTGTCTAATTTTAGAAAAAAGTAAGATTTAACAGTAATTGCTAAGATTATATTTGGGGTATAGTATTACTAAGTTAATTATATCTTTAAAATTAGGTTCATTAAATATTAAATAAGATTATTAAAAGTGTATTTACCGGGAGCGAACGCACGTGCTGCTTGTAGTTTGGCCTCCTGGCGGCGAATCATACGTAGAGATACAGTCATTTTCGTGTGTCAACTGACCTACGTGCGGTATATTAAAGAATTCTAGCACTAGATACCACTGTAGCATATATCACGTCTATAAAGTTGGGAAATATTTTTTCTGCAAAGGTTTAATTTGTCAATCTTGCTGACGATTTAGAATGCTAAAATTAATGAAAAAGTTCATTTCATAAGCTTTCGAGAATTTCTCAAGAGAGATGCTTGCCGAAGTGTTTGAAATAGGTAGGTGGAAGGCTATTTAAACGCGTTTAGCTAGAGCCAGGAAATATATATTCCTCAATCTCATATTAGTTTTTTTTTTTTTAAATCCAAACAGGGCATTCGAGATTTTACAAAGGAATTAATTCGATCCTATTTACATATACGTTCTATATCCTTTCTAAAGTGAAAATACTTTGAAGGCTAAATTAGCGATAGTTTTGTATAGGAGCGAGAGTTTGGTGATTTCATTCAACTGATAACTAGCTCTGGTTATCAATGTCTAAAAATAATTCTCATTTAAAATAATCTTATAAACATGAATTAAGATATTGGTGCGAATCCATAGCACTATAATTCCGATATCTATTCAACTTAACACTTAAGGAAGTTGTACATTTCAGCATGTATATCGGGATTCAGACATTAACTCTGAAAGATATTACAGTGACCTTTATTTAAGACACACGAGATAACCAAGTGTGAACAACCTCTGTCTCCTTCAAAATATATATATTAAAATAAACGACCGGCGGCATCAAAGACTTTCCGCTTCCTTAAGTTTTTCAGCAGAGTTGGGTTGTTGAGTTTATGGTCTCTTAAAGCTCAGAGAGATTAATAATTATTATAAAACATAGATGTAAGAGAGAAAACACCACAACCAATCATATTCTATCCTTGAGCATACACTTGTGATAATGGTTACACCAAACATCAGTGCGACTGTATTCGAGGCTATATAAATATAGGTAAACTCCACTCATTGTAAATATATGGCGGGCAATTTAAAATATAGTTGTCACAAGGAAATCTTTCAAAAATTGAAGCATACAAAAACAATGAGTAAACACCTAGTTAAATTAATAATCGCCTTAATTATGAAGTAAGCCTGTAAAAGGGCCGTTTAGGTCTGGAAGCTAGTGCAGGATGTGTTTAAATACAAATTTGTCAAAATGATCGAAAATATTATATTATACTTATTAATCCCCTGTGTGCTCAATTCAATCAAAAATCCTTCCTGTGGAATAAGTTTCTTTATCAGTTTTTATTACTTGAATTCAAGTTTTTGGACTTATCAGCCCTTTGACAGTAGTAACACCACAACAACCAATAAATAAATAATAAACACTTATATCTCTCGTCTCGAAGGGAGCCTCTGTGAAAGCTTGAGTTAACAAAAACTGATGAAGAAACTTATCCCCGGGGATATATCTTCGATTTACAATAAAATATTTTATTCTTTAAAACATTTTGAAACTTTACCTGATATATTATTTAAGAAAACGACGGAAGTTTGTGGAAAGCTGTCTTGGATCCATTTAATGACGAACAAAACGAAATGGTCTTGCGCATGCGCAGTTCTGATTGACCCTGGAGAGAACCAATGAACGAACACCATATATATTGCCATTTAATAGGATTAGGGATAATTATAGCATCACTAGTAATTTGATGTGGCATGAGGAGTCCCTTCCCCCAACATCTCTCCCTTTATAAACAAAGAATAAATGTTTTAAGGTTAACAAATCCAAACGTGTGTGAAGTTCCAGTAACAATACTGCATTTAGTAAACGGAACATTTATGTATTGATTCAGCGCTAACATACTTATAAAATTTCTACAGTATACTCCAGAACAGTCTTTTTATAGTTCTTTTAACACCACATATACTGTAGCCTATATGAGCAGAATGGACATTACAATAACTAGCAACTTGCTGAATTACACTCAGGAACAAAACTCAAGGAAGTTGTACCTTTTAGCATGTACATCGGGATTAAGACAATAACTCTGAAGACACACGAGATAACCAAGTGTGAACCGAATTGCCTCTGTCTCCTTAAAAAAAAAAACAGACGACCGGCTATATCAAAGACTTTCCACTTCCTTAAGTTTTGTCTCTCCGCGAGAGTAAATTGACGAAATTACTGAGAAGATTTATCCCACTGATGAGCCAAACCTTCTTTAATATTTTTGGCCTTCATTCATTGTGGAATGCCCCCCCACCATAGAGGATTAAAAGAAACAAATAGGACTAAGTCATTCCATCTGCAGCATAACGCTTCTATAATTAGACATTGTGAAAATTTGCTCTCTCTTTCTTTTCAAAACCTAATAATTTAGAAATCTTTTATTAACTATTATTTCAAAAAATTACAAAGGCCTGTTGAAGAGCCGCATCCCGAAAGCTTGCCATGAAGCTCTAATAAAGAAACGCGGAGAGTAAAGTTAGTTATTATATTTTTATGCTGCCGCCTCGAGGGAGCGTGCAAGAAACCATGTCGGTGCGGAGGAGACCCTGTCTTGTGATGAGGTTTGTGCTCCCGTAGCTGGTCTGTCTGGACACAGGAGCTCCTCGTCGTTATGGATGCTCTTTTGTGAGATATAATTTATCGGAGGAGTCACGAGAAGGAGATTGATTGACCGCTCAAATAAACATTTAAAGATGTCAGATCTATCGGAATAAATATCAACTAAATATTAGCCATTTCTTCGAGTGAAGTCAAGAATGATATCGACCTATTAGCCCCATACCGATCCCTATTGGCGAGCCACGGGGATACCCGACCACAGTGGGAGACAGCATTTGTCAGCCCACAAACTCTGGTCACAGAAATTGGCAGTTTCTATTAAGCTTCAGCGATGATAGGGAACACCGCTCTTTGATGTGTGATTGGACACTATCTTAGAAAGAGGCGTTGCCTCCTTGAGTAGATTGCACCGTGGGGAGAAACACACATCTTGAACACTCTCATAGATTGGGCGGGCTCGTTATCTTCCATATGGCACATAATTGTCCTGCCCTATACATTTACAATTTGATTGGCAGATTATGTGCAGGGAGTTTTTGCCACCAAAGTCATAAACGCTCACATATCAGAATGAATCACTTCTGACAAGCTATAACAAAGATAACCAAAGATAAGGTCTCCTAGCACTACCAATATTCAGCAACCTAGTTATTAAGACCTTGGAAAAAAAAAAACCAACTCCTCTTACAAGAATTTTCTATCTTTTTAATGAAAAACCTCGAGGTAAAAGTTGCAATAAGAAGTATAAAACACACTCATTATAAGAATATTTTTGTAACAAGTTTCTTTTTTAAAATTTATTTTTAACCTTCAATTTTGCAGATTTTTTGCAGAAATAGAAAACAATTACACTCATGGACTTTGAGAAAGTTGTACCTTTTAGCATTTCTATCGGGACAATAACTCTGAAAGATATTTTATAAACGGTGACTTTTTGAGACACACGAGATAATCAAATGATGGACAAAACTTGAGCAAGTCGTACCTTTTAGCATTTATATCGGGATTCAGACAATAACTCTGAAAGATATTACAGTGACTTTTTGAAGATACGCGAGATAACCAAATAGACGGCAGACGATGTATTTACTTAGGTTATGATATAAATAGATAGCTAAATATTTCACAGACACTCATAGTTACCTAAAAGAGGAATATCAAGTTCGAATTCGCACAGCGCTGAAGATTTTCGAGTTGAGCAATGAGTGAGTTTTCGGACGCCAATAAAGTCTCTATATCGATACACAAAAAGAAAATTTCCCGCCAAAAAAAGAAGTTCCAAAAGACACGAGATTCCTCTCTTCAATAAAGCCGAGCAGCAATTAGGGGTAAAAGTGGAAGTTGGCCAATCACGGTGTAAGAAGATATTTTCTCTTCGGTATTTCTTTCGACCCCGTTGGACGCAGTTGTTCTAGCTGATATACGCGGCCTTATTTTTTATTATCAAAGTTAAATAAAATACCATTCAACTAACCGAATGATCCGGGTTCGGCCCAACTGGACTTTTGAATATTGGGTTCCCGCAAATTACAATTATTAGCAGTAATGAGATTATATGGATTAATCAATGTGTATTATTATCGTTTTATTATTTTCAATATATATATGCAAATTAATCCATTGCCTACGACTAAAGAGACTCCAACCAGACTGAACTGTATATATTCAATTTAAATTTCCTTCAGATAGGTAAATATTGTGTTTATTCGGAACAAATAAACACATTTACATTTCTTTTTGTATGTAAATAGATATAGTTTATATACCCCCAGCGCCCGCATGTATTATTCGCTTTCTGCCATCCCTACACGATGTAATAATATTATCCATTCGGTAAAATGCTTAAACTAAGATAGTTAATAATAATGTCTTCTCCTATAAATCCCAACTTGAGGTATAGGTCTAGCTCCCTATATATAGCATTGCTGGCACAGTCCTTTACTTAGATTTATTCCGATAGATGGCAGGTTTGGTGTATAGATTTATCTCTCTTTATATTTATTTCCATTGTTGGAAAGTTCTCTCTGTAGGAGAAGAAAGGTAAACTTTGTTTACACACTGGCTCTTACTACCTGCTAAAAATTATTCGAAACGAAGTGCGTGTAATATAATAATTCCACATTACCTTTCAATTTACACACACCTCTATGTTAAAACACAATAGTGGCAGCGCCTGTCACAGGTAGTAATCATCAGTCCCCTACTACAGTCCCTCTTGTACTTACGAATTCCTTTTTAAACTACTCGTATTACAGTAAAAACTCTCCAGTGTGATATAAATGTGTTAAATAGAAAATTACTTGATAAATAATCCAACCTCCAATTTGAGGTCACCTCCCGGAGACACCGCCGGGAGAATTCAGATAATCTCTCCCGCGTGCGAGATCGCCAAAGATCCCTAGCTGCAGACACGGCAGTTCCAGAAAGAAAGAAGGCCGGCACCTCCACCCACTTGTCAAGTGTAGAGCGGAGAGATAAGATAGGGCGGCTTATCCTTCAGGAAATCTATTGGAAACTCAATTACTGCTCCCTCATCAGCCGCTTGCTGATGCCCCGGATTCTATTAACTCTCCTGGAGTGGATGACGGGACTGTGTGGTGAGATGGCACGGGTTATGTGGTATATTGAGATACAAGGCCAGATTGCGGTCTCAATACTTGGCAACCCAAGTAGTTCACAATCCACACTGAAGCAGCTTTAAAAAAATCAACAAATATATTTGTTTCAATGGCTCCGATTCTCACATTAGTCCACCCCACCAGTGAATACAAGTAAACAAACGGGCCACCTTGTGTGAAAGTCCAACTGTCTCTACACGTGTGAAGAACTTGCAGTATTGCAGTATATACACTTTCACACACATTAGCCATCATGATTATCACGGGAGGATAATGATCTAAAATAATATCACCTCTGCCGTCAAAATAAACCAAGTGGCTTTGTCACCGACCCGAGTCCGTAGTTTGCGGAGACGGTCAATAGATGACGCCTAGTTTTTGGCGTCATTTTTACCGGAGAGGTGACCTTATTTTTTGTTTATAGATTTACATACTTGGGATAATAATTCAAATAAAAATTCTACACAGGATAAGGTCAACTTATTATTATCATTTTGGAGATAGTGACGGTATATATACAAAGATAGGAACAAGATAAATACCCCGGTAGACACACACTAGACTGGCCATCTACAAGACCTTGGTCTACCACAGAGAGAGCTCTCAGGGCAGAGCGGTACATAATTGTCCGAGTTGAGGAGGACGGGGCAATGGAAAGAAGTCTGGCTATCAACTCACACTTCAACTTTATCTGACACCCAATTTAGATAAGCTCCTTGGAACTCGCCAGTTTGTTTCCTTTCGGTTTCTGACTACGCCCAATCACATCTACAACAACTCCCCGCTCTCCTGTATATTGCGTTTGTTTGCCCCGCTCCCCCAAGTTGTCCCTTATATACGCAGGGAATTAGGAGAACATGACACCCAAGTTTCCAGGGTTTTGTAGAGTAGGTTCCTTATTTTACACCTACGTATTTGTAAGCTAAATAACGATGATGGGATAACGGCATCCCGGTTATAGCGTGCTCTTGGCCCAAAATGGTCTCGTTTTAACGAAGTAGCACTGGAGTTGGTCACAGTTATGACCGACTGATGTCTTCTATATATAATTTCTCAAGAAACCTCTGGGACCAAAATATTTTTGGTCTTAGAGGTACAGCCTACACCTCTAAATGAGGAAGTGAACCGTAGATTATTGGCTATATAGCAGGCTGTCTGGGTGTGATGGCTGAATGCGTTTCTTTCCCATGTTTCGGGTTCGATATATCGGCTACTTCTTATATTCCAGGTAGAAATATATCTCTACCAGAAAAAGTACGAGTTGCCAAACGAAGCTGCCGTATAGTCCAACGTCCACCTTATATGAAATTACACTTTCTATAGAAGTGCTACTTATTCTATCCTAGAAATACTTTGACTTACCTAGTACTAGTTGAAATATTTTCTCGGCTTTCTTACAGTGAAACGAATTCAATCGTGGATGAATTGTTGAAAGACAGATTTAAAAATGGAATATGTATTAAAAGCGCCTCACTCTACTTGAGAGATGCAATTCCTTCTCAACATAAAATAGCCCACCATCCTCACGAGATTTTTATAATTGAAAATTTTCAGCGGTGCTTTCCGAATTTACCAAACATGGTGTTTAAAAATCGATGCAGAGGATGAATAAATTGTATTTTAAAAAGGGACGTTAAGTGTTCTTTATTATTAATTATGTTTCTCCCTCTAAAATGTGCACCTATGTAATTAACAAGTTTTTAATTGTCTACAATGGAGAACATTTGGAAGTATAGATGAAAGTGTAGGATTTTGAGTGATCCAGTCTCTTGCCGATGGGAATAATGGCAATTCTGAGCTTTCTTTATTGTGGATCTTTGTTTTGACACATTCAGGACTTAGTTCAAACCCCGGGCTGAGGATGTTTTTTTTTTTAAATAAGTGTCCAAACGGGGTTTTTGGACCTTGAAAATCCAAAAGTCGGACTGTTGTGTGGGTGAAGTAGACACGTTATGTACCTGTACTGTAGAAGCAGTAGGAAGTCTCATTATATTACTAGGTGTGGGGAAATATGTCCGTTACATAACGTCAGTTCTTCCTGCCCCTCTGTGGCAGAACTCTGACACCAACATCTCTCCCCAAGATAACCTTCTCAATGGAGGGGCGTGTTTGACTAATGACTTTATTTCATCCTCTGACACCATGACATCATCATAGTGGAAGATAAGGGTGGGTGTCTTCTTATCTACATATGGCGAGTGGCCAGAGCCCTGTTTGGTTACTCACTAGTGGGGTTGGACTTGTGCAATAATGGGATGGTTACCTTTTCTTTCGAGTTGGAGCGTTGCTTCCTGCGTTTATGATTGTGGATTTGCATAGCTACATTCTAGTGTATACGCTACAAGAACCGAGAAATGACCTGTCATCGACATTTTTGGAGTATCTTTGTGTTTTTATGATAAATCAAGAAAGACCAATCTTATCTATTTGATTTCTTTTTGCGGATATTCTAGAACCTAAATTATCTACCCCTTTCCTCGATATAGTTTAAGTCGGTGACATCGAGGAAAATGTACATTTTGGAGATTTTTACATTCATAAGACAAGGTAGGTAGAGGATTGTGACTGTAAGCACCTTTAGATATCTAGGGCTCTGTTTGGTAGCCATCACTAGTGAGGTTGGACTATTGCAAAAGCCATCTCGACTATCTATTCAAAATAGAGATATGTAAAAACGCCGACTATCTTCAACGAGACGATGCCAATGCGGAGGTATGGGGTTGCATTCGGAGATGAAATAAATGTCTATCTGGGAGATAAGGTGAGAATTACGCAGGCGGGCAGTTATCAAAATGAAACTGGCTTTACCTCCACCCACCCACCTTCTTTGTCTGGCTGACATACACGCGGCGGAGAAACTAGAGGATCTCTAAACCGAAATGCTGATTTTAGAATCTTCATTTTATATTTTCCACAAAGCTGAGACTAGTTTCACGGAACCGAAGCAGCTATCCGATGGGGTGTCATCATCGCCACCGTATAACTCAGTGATGGGGTGTTGTTTATTTGTGGAGGTAAGAATTCAAACAATCTGTATTTCTTTTTTCATATAAAACCATGTCCTTACTGCAATGGTAAAAATATTGGAAGGGCCTGGCTCATCAGTAGTGAATCGTCCCAGCGGTTTCGCCAGTTTAATCTACCAGATAACTCCAGCAATTGCATTGTTTATTTTGCTTATAGAACTGGCAATTGGGAGGAGGAATTGTCGGTGGTGTGAGTGGTTGAAGACCTATGGACATAAGCTTTGAGGACAGTAGATATGCAAATACGTGCGTCGGATATTTATCAAATAAGATTGCATAGCGCACTGTAGTGTTGATGTATTGTCGATGGATACCAAGGTAAACACCAAATGATCCACTGGTGTGAGTTCCGGTAATTGGTGGGTCGCCGGGCCGCTCTCTGAAATTTTATTTAAATGTAAAAGAACCGCAATAGATAGCCCAGGGCGGCTGTTATCTCTTTCAAAGAAACCACAAACAAACTCAATTTTCTCTCCCGAGTATTTTTATTGCCCTCAATACACCTGTGTGAGAAATATTAAAATATTACTTTAATAAGTACAGAGAGATATTATTCTAATATTTATTTAGGTTTTAATGATGAATATATTTGAAAATATCTTCGGTACGCGTGATTCCAACAATTTAATCATAATGATGCAAAACATTATAAAACTCAATTTTAACACAATTCAATTGATCATTATTATATTCGGTGTAAAATTGAAGCATAAAGTCTGTAGAAATAGCTTATGTGTGGATCGCCAAAAGGGGATCATGTTAAAAGTTGGTACCTCAACTAGGTAGTACTGATCATAGCTGCTATATGTACCGAGCACAAGGATGTCCTAAAGTGTGGGTTAATCTCAACAGCCAGGAGGACAGATAAAACCTCCTTATCTCCAACTTTCCATTTCCAACGGCTGTAATCTACACAACATGTAGTTTTCATCTCTTTTCTCATCTAAGTAATCCGCAGACAATATTGGAAAGTCAATCCCGCACAATGCGCTTGGTTCTATATATACACTCGTGGATTTAGGAAGTGGAAAATCTTTGATGTCGCCGGTCGCCTATTATTATTTTTTTTACGCGTCATATGAGCGGAACATAGGGAAAAACAAAGGAAAAATTTAAAGTATTAGAATAGGAAAAAGAGAAAAAACAACCATGTTTTATCAAATTTGTATAAGTAAAAAGAAAGAAAATTTAATTTTCTAATGCGTTTTGAAAATTTTTGTGATTTTTTTGTGTTAATATAACTCTATACGTATATATAATACTATTATAACTAATTAAAACTAAGGCCTTCCCCAAACTACCTTTATGAAGAAATGCTCTATTTGACACCGGGTCAGTAGGAAGCACTACAACAGAATGATATCTCACAGAGCAAACACAATATAGAGTTGTTAAAGTGCGCAACCATCCATTACAGCGAGGAAGGTGATGATGGCAGCAACAAAGAGGGAGCATTACCCGGTGAATAAGCGGGATGAAACGCGATAGGGGGAAACAGGTGGTTGTCCCTAGAGGTGGGGATGACTCTACCGACCATCTGTAGATACTGGTGGCCGGCCACTTGAATGTGGGGGAGGGCAAACAATGTGTCACCTGCAGCAGCACTGATCCCTTTATGTCCACTTTAAATTAATTGTCTTGTCTAGTGGACCCGAGTTCAATCAAGCAATATTTACTATGGCCAAGAAAATGTTTGTTATTGATATAATACTTCAACCAAAATTTCCGTGTCGGGTATATAAGCAATACAGTCCAATGGAATTGTAGAGCGGTCTTGTAACTGGTTAAAACGCTGGAAATGTTCACCACTGATGAGCCAGGCCCTCCCAATAATTTTCCATTGCAGTAGGAAAATGTTTTATTTAAAATAGAGACAAATAGTTTTAAAATGTATTACCAGATGGCGCGCTATGTCTCTGTATATAATATTTATTATTTTTTGAATCGAATTGAATTGGGGCGGTAGTACACAAGCCTAAATTCACCAGAGATACTGTGCGGTAAATTGGATTTCTATCCACATTCTAGCGGTCTGGAGGTACAAGCGTCCTGTATTGTCGCAATCAGTGAAATATTAAATCATTTAAAGCGGGGCAAATCAATAGGACGATTTTTCTTAAAACGGCGATAAAGAGCTTTCTACAATCATCCTATACTGATTTATATCGTACATACAATTTTTTCTCAAAATGAATGGAAAGATAACAGTGGGAAGAAGGAGAATTGGACTGACTGGGAAGCTGTCAATAAATATAGCGAAGAATAGAGAGGCCTAGAGCTACTGGAAGCCGCTCAGAGAAACAGCAGTACATTGGTATACGGTGGGCACCTGCATATTCAAGAACTATTTCAGTGAGACAGAGCCTAGTTATGAATCTTACATTGTTCTAAAATTAAGATCCCACATCATAGATTCTTATGATAAAAGGATAACTATGATTCTCTCCTTGTGTGTGAAGCTTATTATTCCCTGATATGTAAATGTAGGTGGTTGGAGATATATGGGTTGTGATTGGTTAGTTGAGGTACAGTAAGTACACGTGTCTAAGAATAGGCCTATGGTAGAAGAAATTTGTTCTTATAGAGAAAATAAAAACTGTCTGGAAATAAGAAATAACCTAAACACGTTCCAAACATTTTGTTTGAAAACTTATGTCATTTCCCATTATATTTAACGAATAAAATTTACTTTCCTATTATTTAGCACCAAACAAACAACAGTAAAAAACAATTACGTCAATTTTGAAAACCCCTCCTTTTTTTCCAAACCATTTTTCTAAATCCGTACCAATCAACTAAACTGAAGGAAAAAATTATAGAACAATGATTTGTTAAAGAATAAAATTGGCCAAAAAATTCTAAACCAATTTTCATAGACCGTCATTTTAAAATAAATAATTTGGTCACACTGCTAGTAAAATAATTTTATTCTGTGACGTTAAATAGGGAAATCCATTATGCACGTCTCGTTATAAATTTGTTAGTCTGGCACGTGGAAATGATTAGATTCCGTAGGGAAGACAAAAACGGCTTATCACAGCTGTCAAATTTACTGTTAACACTTTCTCTGAAGGTGATTATATTAAACTGAATTATTTCTGCTTCCTTCATACAGCCATATTAGTTTTTTCTTATCACCATTCATAGAGTTATTTTTCCTCTGATCACCTAATATATTCCCTCTTCTTTTTTTCTGTTTAATAATTCACATTTTGCATAATGCCGATTCTTCTGAAATGTTATATATTTAATTATAAAGTATCAAAAACCCCATTATAAAAATAGCTAATATTATCAATTTATAAACATCCCTTCACACATTTTAAAGTATTTATATTAATTTCAGAAGGAAAAGCATTTTTGCGATAAAAAATGAATGTCTATATAACACATTTTCTGCGCTGTGAAATGAAATATATTTAAAGGACCTCGCTACAACGATTAAATTATTCATTCTACAGTACTTATATAGCACTTATTTAAAGGTAAATTTTCGGAAGTATATTTTTTCTATTCTAAAGAGCATATGCTTTTAAGAAATAGTTTCATGATCTGAGCGGTTTCTCCAATTTCAAGCCGTCTATCCGGTAGCTAGAATATTGTTCATGGTGAGGAGATTTACTTTCTGTCGAGTGAGTGGGGCTATTTAAAACATTTCCCGTCAGTTCAATCTACCAGACTACTGTTACATTGCTTCCTTTACAGAAAGGTACAAGTGACGTCGCAACTTTTCTTTATTACGATCACGTATTTAGTTGAGGAAGAGTTTGCACGAAAGCTACTGGAATTTCTTTTTAATAATTTAAAAAAGCGGTGTCACACCTATTCCTAATGATCGTAATATGATTGCTTTCTTTCTAATATATAGCAGATAATTGTAGATGTATGGTAGGAATTTGTCATTGTAGATATTTGGTTTCAAGAGATGGTATAATGCTGTTGTATTGGACTTGTAGCTCAGACATGTGGGAAGAGACTTGAGGAACGATGTGCAGGCGGACAGTCTGCTGGAGAGACCCCCGGGGACCCCCGCCCCAGCTCCCCCGCCGCCCCCTCGGACAACGAGAGCCGGCCCACGTCCCCGGACTCCCCGCCCATCCCCCTGCCCACCAGCACCGAGCAAGACGACAAGAAGGGCTGCCGGCGGAAGAAGAAGACGCGGACCGTCTTCACCCGCCAGCAGGTCTTCCAGCTCGAGTCCACCTTCGAGATGAAGCGCTACCTGTCGAGCACGGAGCGGGCGCAGCTGGCGAGCACGCTGCGTCTTACCGAGACACAGGTGGGCCTCAGCTCTTGCACGATGTTAATGTTGTCAACCCATTTCAACTTATTGTTGACGTGAGTTTCGGAGACTCGCTGCCACCTTTATCATGGGACTTAACAGCATGCAATCACCCCTTGATCCCGCCGCAAGGTCCGCAATAAATAAGTATTGTCTAAATAAGTAATTGGTTGTAGTGAGACAATATTCTCCCCATAAGAAAGTTCCCAAATGATTCTCACAAGAATCAAGATTATGGAATCAACGTTGCCATATACTCTCTAAAACAGGCACACAATATACAGATGTATATTTACCTAGCACAATATATTCCGAGACAAGTGATATAAAACAAACAACCTTGCCGAGCTTTGCCACCAATGGTGCAGACAGCCATATATGAGGTATAAGTGCGGCACTCGGAGGTTCGTAGGGTACATTGATCTCGCGATCTTCTTTGCGCAAAACGCGAAGATCAAGCCACGACCGCAGCAGTTTGAACAAAAGTCCTCCATGACCCTAAACAAGAAAAGGGGTAGCTGCGGTTGTGTAGCACTATGGGATCCTGGATGTGTTGTAAAAGGGGATGGTAGTCATAGACACATCTCCCATTTAACATAAATACACTAACGTTGTAATGGATTTATCGAAAGGGAGATGTGACTTGCTCTCTTGCACATACTATATACTTTTTGAAATGAAGGCGATAAAAACGTGGTGATTTTCTTTTAATGGTAAAAAACAATCGCCTTCATTTCAAATATTATTGCGTGGCTACGTCATGTCTGATCCTAACTTCGAATATATACTTTTTAAAATAGTTTTCTATAAATAGATGTACAATATTGGAGTAATCCAAGGGATCGTGTATAGACCCTCTCTAGACTCTAGTTCCTATGGAGGAGTTGTTTCATATATTATTCATTTCGTCTATATATTCCTTGAGTAACTTCTCCAAGAATAGAGAATACCACAATTGTAGCTTGGGGATTAATTCAAGATGGAGACATATCCGCTCTCAACTTTTTTATTATTATTATTTTTTGCATCCCGCCCGCCGTCTCGCTAAACATTTTTTCTTATGTATATTCCAGTAAATAGATCGACCAAAAACAAACTTGGTTTAAAGCTTTCCACCTCGAAAAGGCGATAGTGATTCACCAAGAATTCCACTACAATACCGGATATATATAAGCAATATAGCGGTATGGTATATTAGACTGGCGAAACCGCAGGGAGGTTTCACCACTGATGAGCCAGTTCTTCCCAATATTTTCCATTGCGGTATAAGGGCAGTAAGAGATTATTTGTTTGAAAAACAAACACGTTCGCGCTAAAATAGTTTCATAGAGAATATTTATTGTTATTAAATTGAGTGATGAAAGTATCTGCACGAGTTCCAATCACTTCTATGTGGTGGCAGGTAAAGATCTGGTTCCAGAACCGCCGCAACAAGTGGAAGCGGCAGCTGGCCGCGGAGTTCGAGAGTGCCGCAGCCGTGTCGTCACAGAGGGTCGTCCCTGTCCCCATCCTGTACCACCACCACCCTGACGGGGGCCCTTCCAACTCCCCTCCGCCTCTCTACCCCTCGTCCCTCTACTACTCGGCCCCTGCCCCCGCCTTCACCACGACGGCCTCGGGAGCCATCGTCAGGCCCCCTCTACCTAGTCTTGTATAGTCACAGGTGAGGTTTCTTTCTTGTTTTGTTACACGGCCCTCGACCACCAAGTTGGGAGGAAGTTCGAGCCAAATGGACTTTTGTTTGTTTTACCAGAAGACAGGTTCGCGACGTATATAAGCAACGAGTCAGTATTTTATACTTAGAGCGCGCTAATAGTTCTTCATCTTTACCCTTCCTTCCTTTCTTTTTAACTGAAAATTTCATCTTTTGAAATATTTAGAAAAAAATGCCAAAATATATATTTTCACTGGATTAGAAAATATCCTTTTGAACTTGTAATGCTATATTGTTTCATTTGTATTTCTGCGTCTAAAAACTATGACTTATGTCTAAAGCACATTGCCAAGTTTCTAAGAGAAAGTAACAAAATTGTTCTTCCCCCCCCCCACACACACATTAAAGTTTTTCTGAGAAATATAAATTCTCCTTTTTTTTTTTACAAAAAGAACTTTAAAATATTAATGAATATTGTGTTGCCAGTCTCATTTATATTTTTTCTAAATCAATTATAAAATATAAAACAATATATATATATTGATGACAATATATAAAGTATATTTAGAAATATATAAAAACTATAAATTCCAATAACAAATAGGAATTTTAAAATGGTGCCAAAGCAATTTTTTTCCACTAAAAATTCCGAGATTTTTATTTTCTCTCTAGAGAAATCAACAAGAGATGTTAAGAATTGAAAACATCCTAAGCTCTTGTTAAATTTCTTTCTTCCAAGCCCTCCTTGTAAATATGCTTTGATTTAAATTACAGCAGATTGTTGTTTTCGTCATTTAAACCATTTATTTCAAATGTTTACGTTTCATTAAGTATAATTTGAGAGCTCTCTATAAATTAGGCCATAATCATTTCAAATGTTTTAATTGCGCGCGCATCATAGAATAATTACTTTAATTAACTCGCTAAACCATCGTTGGAAGCGATATGTGGTTAGCTGTAATAGTTATATACATCTCTCATGTTCTTAAATTCTCTACTTAAAGCCAATGTACCCTAATGTCGTTTGGTCCGATTATGCAAATCGTCATTTTGAAGATCGTCTGATATAATAAACACCACGCTGTTAAAATAATGGTTGGTTACGTTAAAATACTTCATTTGAAATATCTATTTAATTGAAAAAAAACAACTTTTTTAACTTTTCATAACCATGTAACACGAGAGATTTCGTTGATTAAAAAAATCAACTCGCAAATGTGAGATTTTGAAATAATATTTAATTAATTTTTTTTTTAATTCTAGTCATTTTTTTTTTCACATTTTACCTAAATTACAAAAATGATGTAATTTTAATTAAATTAAAAACTGTTGGAAATTTTTAATTTAATATATACTTTTGGAACCTTAAAAAAGCAATTGATTTTTTAAAAATATGTTTATTGATTACACATTTTTTAAAAGACTATTTCTTTCCCTTTTAAGAAAAATATCGAACTTAACAAGTCCTTACACACACATCCCCCGAAAGTTCAAACAATACTGTTTCCATAGAACAGAAAAGGTTTAAGACTGTGCTATATGCAAATACTGTGTTAGTTCAATCTTATTATCACAACAACAGAGTTCCTCTCTTATTACATTTTAGTTGTTTTGACGACGCGTGCCAAAGTTACCCAAATGTATAAATGTAATTTTTTTTTTCATTTTGTAAATATAAAGCAAGATGTTGTACATATATTTAAGAATCCTGTGTCTCTGTAAATATAAAGGTGTTACAATAAAGGTTATATTACAAAATGTCTTGGAATATCTTGTTGTTTCACACAGTTGTTTCTAATACACTTATGGAACAAAACATGTTGTACCATGTATATCGGGATTCATACAATAACTCTGAAAGTTATCACAGTGACCTTTATTTCGGGGCTCAAAAATCATCCATTCTGGTTAGCAGCCAGAAATAAAGATATTTCCTTTATTGTAGACACACGAGATAACTAAAATAATAATAATAACAGAAGACTTTCCACTTCCTTTAATTTTGTCCATCAGTATAAATAGCCCTACACAATTCGGAGTGTTGCGCGACCTTCATTTTCAAATACATGTACGACTTCCGCCTAAACTGAGGAAAATTCATGCCCAAAGTGTCTTAAATTCTTGTCATTTTTTAGACGTACGTCCCTAGTCATTTCTATATTTTTGGGTATTTCTTCTTCACACATCCACTTGCCAAATATATATCTTCCAGAAATGGAATATATCTTGGATAATTGGTTGGTTTCTCACGGTATTCTGACATCAAATAAAGTAGGTCTGGAAGTCAACTCCGGAATATTCCACAGAATTTGCCTTATTTTTGGATGAAACTTCTTTAACACGATATAGATTTTGATTTGTAGAAGGTCACTGTCATTTATTCACCCGTAGGATATGCAAATTAATCCTATGGCAGGTTAATTTACATATTCCGTTTGGTTCGCTTACCCGAGAGAAGTGTGGTTATAGTACATCACAATTACAGGGCTAACGAAACATCATTGGCTTTGTGATTTATATATATAGAGCCAATCCACGGATTGAGCAGCCTAGGTTTGGATAACTTCAAGCAAACAACAACTTGAGATTTAATCCATCGGCTCCAATTGGAGAAATATATTTTAAGTAGATCCTGGAACTGTCAGGGATTGGCTGAGTCTATGGTAGCCAGCAAGGAATGGGAGGTGATCCCCATGGGAAATAGGGGTGCTGGGGGTTGTGGTTGATTAAGGGGGGTTAGAAGACTGGAGAATATTTTCCTTTATAGCTGCCAATGTTCAGGTAGCGGGGCCATGTTACCCCGCCGTCGCCAACTCCACGACTGGTGTTTTAGCAACTATAGAGAACATTTGAAAGTATATTATTTCCCGATTGGCAATCAAAGTTGATTGAGTCTTACGTGTGTAGGCAGTCTGAAGAAAGTAGGCTCATTACCAATAGAAATTTGGGAAGAGGAAATACACTCATGGACAAAACTTAAGGAAGTTAGTTTTACCTATTAGCATGTATATCAGGAATCAGACAATAACTCTGAACGATATTACAGTGACCTTTATTGAAGATACGCCAGATAACCAAGGGTGAACAAAATTGACTCTGTCTCCTTAACCCGGCAGCGGTCGCGCCCTCTTTTATACCTTGAAAGGTCGCGGTGGGTAAAATTTATCCACTTTTAAAAACCTAAATAAATCAAATATTCTTTTCAATATTTTTATTGTTTTCTATGTTAGAATAATGATTTGTTTATTAAATAACTTTACATAAAATCCTGAGATATAAAAATCATATTTTATTTATTTTATTAATAACAAATCAAAATATCAAATATTTATGATATATTTGACTATTTTATGAAAATAAAAATATATATTGAAGATAGGTTATAAAATTTAAATTTGTATGAAAGTTATCACTTTCTTTCATAGAAATTAGGACTTGTTTCGTCCTTTATGACATCCTTGACAAATTATTACAGAGTGTTCCTTACACAAAAAAGCAAAACAGTATTGGCAATGTTGAATAGTTTTTCTGTCCTCTTTTTCTTTCTGGCATTTCTTGCATCGATGTCTTTCTCCTATTTATGGCTTTTTAGATGGACCAGGCTCTAACAAATTAAAAATATCGGATGCCTTTTCCTTTATTTCACATGGCATTCTTCCGCTTACTGTGCGAACTTTGACCATCTCTTCAATAAGATCTAAGGATAAGGTTTTCAAAAAATGGCGTCTTGATTTAACCTTTGATGCGTTGCCATTTGCAAAATGAATTATCTGGGAATTTATTGCCCCAATATTTAAAAGTGAATAAAAAATAATCATGGACCATTTTCTTGAATTTCTAGCACAGTTATATGTAGCTGTCATTTCGTCCATCATATCTACACCACCCTTTGTCATATTATAAAACATTATCATCTCTGGCTTTTTCAATTCTCCCTTGAATCATCTATATTTGCATCGTGGTGCAGAGTTGAAAGCATAAGTACAACTTTATTCTATTTAGGCTTGTATGAAAGGAGTGTCATTTCACTTTGAAAGCCAAAAACACTAGTGTGTACATTTCTACCTCTGCTGATGAAAAACTCTGAGGGGATTTCCTTTTTTATTTCTTTTTAAGGTACCAACAATTGTTAGTCTATATTGCTGTAAAAGCTTTAGAGCTAAGGAATAACTGGTGAACCAGTTATCCATTGTTACATTGCGGCCAGTTCCCTTGATTGGCTCACGCAATCGGTCCACAACGTCACTTGGACTGTTGCTGACATTGTAAGAACCTTCAGGGTTTTTTCCTGAGTAAATCTCCAAGTTACAAGTATAAAACATTTTTGAATCCACGAGAGCAAATAATTTTATTCCATATTTATTGTGTTTACTCGGAATATACTGCCTGAAATTGCATTTCCCTCTGAAAGCGTCAAGCTTTTCATCCACCGTTATATATTCCGAAGGAGAATAATGCTTTTGGCAATTTTTTACAAAAGTATCAAGAATCAATCTCACAGCTGCTAATTTATCTTGACGAAGTCTTTCATTTCTTGTAGCTTTGTCATCAAAACGAATTACTCTGAGAAAAAATCGGAATCTGTTTTCAGACATAGCTATTCTACACAATTCAAATCCAGTACTATCTCTTGCCCGTGCATCATCTGTATTCAATTTATTCGCTTTCATGACCCCAAGAAAGTAAATAATTCCCAATAAAGCTTTAATTTCATGTAGGTTCGTCAAATTAGCATCTCTTTCTCTGCTATAGTTCTGCTGAATATTCCTAATGTAAATGTTAGTATTTGTAACTATGCATTCAAGTATAATGTCATCTATAAAGAGATTCCAACAATCTAATATCGATTTAGCATTTTTTGCTTCACCCTTTACCCCTGGTAGATGGGTGATAATATTTTCGCTGCGAGTTCGAACATTTTTTGGGGGAAGAGCTTTCTTCGATTTAGTCTTTTGGTCCTTTCCTATATAGTAATTGAAGCTTGGATCCTCATTGTTTTCTTCTTCTGATAATGTATACTGTTCAGTGTCTGTACTCCAATTCCTCTCTTCTATATGATCATCAGTTTCTGATTCCTCATCATCGGGATTTGGAATATTATTATCATCACGGAGAAAATCAGCATTTGAAAGCATTTTATGTAAAATAATGTAAAAAGAGGAAATAAAATATAAATCCTACCTTATTGTTGGAAGAGAGAATAGATTGTATTATTGCACTTGGGGCAGCAAAACCAAACTCAAGAAGCCAGAAAGTAACTCGAAACTTAATTACGCAAACCAAAACCAAAAGCGTTAAAAGGTCGCACTGGGTAAAAATTACCCAATGACGAGAACTCAAAAGGTCGCACTGGGTAAAATTGACCCAAACATGCTAATAAAATGAATATATGTCATAAAATTAAAATTATAGGTTTATTATAATAATCTTTAGATAGATTTAGAAAGGTACTGAGAATATATTTTAAATATATATATTTTTTAATATAGAAATATTTTCGAAAAGTTCCTTCTGGGTAATTTTTACCCATTGCGACCGCTTAAGGGTTAAAAAAAAAAAAATAATAAATAAATAGACAACGGCGACATCAAAGACTTTCTATTTCCTTAATTTTTGTCCATTAGTGTATTTTTGATGCAAAATGGGACTTTTTTTTTTGGCGGATAATTTGTATGTATTACTTGTGTTTTAGTCCAAATATATTTTATCGATTATAATATTAATATATTGACTTGTGAGAAAGTGAATTCAAAAGCTTGCTCACAAAACAATAGATATATTGTAGTTTTTTATTGCTTCCCACATTGACCTGTTAGCAATCAGCATTTGAGACACAATCATTAGAAAATAACATTCTGAAACAGTTTCAGGGAAGTCACTTAAAACACCATGTGTTTGTTCATGGAATGTTTTTGTTTTAATGTCCATCTATACAGAGAGCAAAACAACAACTGACTCACCCGTGCTGGCAAGGTCACGCTCCGCTGCGTCACGTGGGAAAACATACGTAGATGTTTTCTTACATGTTCTCAGCACATCCCCCTTTTTAAGACTTGAAATATATATATACATTACAAACTTTAAATGCATAATATAATTAATGATGAAGGCGATCCACAGGTTTAACAATTCGTCCACTCCGGGTTCTTATCTGGCCGTCTTCTGAGTCGTTAGAGGGATAATCCACAACTGGGGTCTTTTCATTTTCAACCAGTTCCTCCCCCGAAAAGGTCGGCGTCGATGGGTCGGCTGGATATTGCACTGCATATCCTTTTCGTAGATGGAACCTGTTTCGACGTAAAGTCCCAACTGGAGTATCAACCATATACGACCTTGGTGTCGATGCTTTCTTCTTTACAATCCCCCAGGTTCGCATATCTGTAATCCAAACCGTGTCACCTTCGGATAGCTCCTCCATGTCCGTAGCTCCGCAGCGTCGATCATATCTGGATTTCATATCCTTTCTCCTTCTCCCCTCCTTTCTTTTCAGGGTCTGAGAGTCCACCAACTTTGGATTAAGATTCTCTGGTGCAATTGGCAAGGTCGTTCGGAGTTTACGTCCCAGATGGTTCACCATGCCAAGAAATCTTCTTACGCCATGAACATCGGTCGGAGCAGGCATCTTCGTTACTGCTTCGATTTTCGCTGGATCTGGTCGAATACCGTCTTCATCCAGTATGTGCCCAAGAAAATTAATTCTTGGCACGCCGAATACACACTTGGCCTTGTTTAGTGTAACTTTCGCCTCTTTCAGTTTTCGGAGCACTAAACGAAGAATTCGATCGTGAGTCTTGGAGTCGGAGGCAAATATCAGGATATCGTCCAGGTAACACATTACACCGTCCATGCCTTGCAAGATTATTGACATAACTCTCTGAAAATACTCTGGGGCGAGTGAGATTCCAAATGGCATTCTGCAGTATTTATATCTCCCAAAAGGAGTGATGAAGGTCGTTAAATGCTGGCAGTCCGGGCTCAACGGAATCTGGTGAAAGCCACTGTTCGCGTCCAGTTTCGAAAAGAATCTTGCTTCCCCCAGTTGCCCCAGCATGTGCTCCACCACTGGCATGGGATGCACTTCGCGCTGTACATGTTCGTTCAGCCTTGAGAGATCCACACAGAGTCGTATGTCGCCATTCGGTTTACCAGCAATCACAGTCGGTGCACACCATTCAGTCGCAACGTTAACTTGTGCTATGATTCCCGCCTTCTCGAGCTCTTCCAATCTTGTTTTGAGCTTTTCCATCAAAGGTATTGGTACCCGTCGAGGAGTATGCACAGCATATGGTTTTGCTCCAGGTTTCAATTTGATTTCGTAAGGGTTTCCGATCTGTCCCAGTCCTTCAAATACTACAGGGAATTCCTTGATTGGGTTAATTCTCGTCGCAACCACTTCAATCCGCCTCGCCAGGTTCAAGAGCTCACATGCCCGGCGACTCAGAAGAGGTTCACTCAAACGACGAATGACATAAATCTTCTCCTTGATTTCATAATTGCCATTTCGCAGCGTTGATATAAACATACCCACAGTCTGAAGTTCGGAGAATTCAGCAGCTCTAATGTTGATATCACTTTCCACTAGTCGTTGCTGTCCCATTATCTTCTTGAAGAGACACAGAGGAATACATGTAACATCCGCCTGGGAGTCGAGCTTGAACTTCACCTTTTTCCCGTTCACTTGGATTTCTGCTGTCCATCGCCTCCTGCACTCGCCTTCATCATCATCGAGATTAGATGAATCCTCCACAGCTGAGACCTCCAGGAGAAAACCAATTTCATCATCAAGTTCAGAAACAGCTTTGACTTCCGCAGTCTTCGCCTGCTTATCTGGGCAGCAATTTGCAAAATGGCCAGTTTTTGAACACAGGTTACATTTTTGTCCTTCAGCACGGCAGGCCTGTCCTTCCCTGTGGGTGAAACCTCCGCATTTTGGACATCGTGATCTTGTTTTGGCTGACTTCTCCTTCTTCCTCGAAGGTTGCTGTTGTTGTTTCGGTGATTGTTTCTTCGAGTTGAACTTCACCTGATCGACCTTTTGGCTTGTTGAGGGACGCTGCAGGTCGACTTGCTGCTGTCGAACGGCCTCCTGCTGTCGAACCATTTTCACCGCCTTTTCCAAAGTCAGTTCGCTGTCCAACTGCATTCTTTCAGACAAAGCTTTGTCCCTCACTCCAACCACTATTCGGTCACGGATCAACTGCTCATGAAGACCCTCAAATTCGCAACTATCAGCCAATTTGTACAATGAAGTGATGAATTCGTCCACTGGCTCCCGATCCTCTTGGATTCTTGAATTAAATTTCGCACGTTCGTAGATAATATTCTTGCTGACACAGAAGTGGCTGTCGAACGCCTTGAGGACGGAATCAATTTTCGTTGCCTCTTCCTCCTTTTCGAACTTGAAGGTCCTGAATATATCATCCGCGCGGTCGCCCATCAAGTACATGAACAAATCGATCTTGTCCGCCTCCTCTTTCTTCTTCATTCCACTGACCACGAAGTATCGTTCGAATCTCTTCCTCCATTTGGGCCATTCGTTGGGAGTCGAGAAGTCGAAAGTTTCTGGAGGTTGAATCTGAGCCATGTTGAATTATCTTCCAAGGTTCGCAAAAATCGATATTTTGCGATATACGGGTTCGTATTTTATCCAGTTATCGCTGCCACCATGTTTTAATGTCCATCTATACAGAGAGCAAAACAACAACTGACTCACCCGTGCTGGCAAGGTCACGCTCCGCTGCGTCACGTGGGAAAACATACGTAGATGTTTTCTTACATGTTCTCAGCACAGTTTTATATAGAACTTTCTGTAGGTACCACAAGCAGAAAAACTTAGAAAATTTAAAAAAATTATACGGTTCACTACAAAGGATACACTCCGATGGAAGTTGACACTCTAAAAATGTGTAGTTCAAATATCTTGAAAACAAAAATTGAATTATTCAGTTCTTAAAACATTATGTAACATCGACGTCGGTGGAAAGCGGAGGCCCAAATGGATAAATAATAGTGATATGCAAATTGCAAGGATGTAAATTAAATAAATTTTGACAGATCAAGCTATTTGCCACACACAACACGAAGATAAATTCATTTCCCCCTAAGCATAGAGAAGATATAAAAAGTGGCAATCTTTTGCATTCTTTTAAAGAGAGACGTATAATTTGTGTGCTGTGAGAAAAATTATAAGATTACATATTTTATTTATTTACAAACAACATTTACAACGTGTCATGGTCCTCAAGTTTTAGCTCATTCAAATTTCAATCTTTAAAATATCTTGTAGGTACAAAAATTTGAAATATGCAGATAGGAGTTTATTCAAGAAATGAAACTATTTTTAGCACCATTTTATTGTATTTCTTCAAATATATAAATAGAACGTTTACTACTGCAAAGAAAAATTCTGGCCTATCATTAGTGAACCCTTCCACCGGTTTCTCCAGCTTAATTATCCGTGCCGCTTTGGTATTGCATGCAGCCAATAATGTATTGGTTTATTCTGCTTATATACCCGTCACTTGGAAGGAATTCTTGGTTAAGGAAAAAGGTATTTGTTTTAATGTCCTTCCATACAAAGTTCAAAACAACAACTACCCACCCGTGCAGGCCCGGTCACGCTCCGCCGCGGCACGTGGGAAAACATACAATGTTCCCAGCACATCCCCCTTTTTAAGATTTGAAATATACATACATTACAAACTTTAAATGCATAATATAATTAATAATGAAGGCGATCCACGGGCTTAAAAATTCGTCCACTCCGGGTTCTTATCTGGCCGTCTTCTGAGTCGTTAGAGGGATAATCCACAACTAGGGTCTTTTCATTTTCAACCAGTTCCTCCCCGAAAAGGTCGGCGTCGATGGGTCGGCTGGATATTGCACTGTATCTCCTTTTCGTAGATGGAACCTGTTTCGACGTAAAGTCCCAACTGGAGTATCAACCATATATGACCTTGGTGTCGATGCTTTCTGCTTTACAATCCCCCAGATTCGCATATCTGTAATCCAAACCGTGTCACCTTCGGATAGCTCCTCCATGTCCGTAGCTCCGCAGCGTCGATCATATCTGGATTTCATATCCTTTCTCCTTCTCCCCTCCTTTCTTTTCAGGGTCTGAGAGTCCACCAACCTTGGATTAAGATTCTCTGGTGCAATTGGCAAGGTCGTTCGGAGTTTACGTCCCATGAGAAGCTCAGCAGGGCTGTAACCGTTCTCCAAAGGGGTCGATAGAAACTCCAGGAGTCCAAGCGATGGGTCTTGATTTTTCTTGAGGATCAACTTAGCAATTTTCACACCTGCTTCTGCCATCCCATTGCTCTGCGGGAATCGAGGACTTGAAGTGACATGTGTGAATCCGTACTGCCTTGCGAAATTTGCAAATTCACGAGCAGCTCCAAATTGCGTCCCATTATCACTTACAACAGTTTCTGGTATTCCATGTCGGGCAAATATGGATTTGCAACTACGCACCACCACATTGGCTGTGAGCCGATCCAGCTGAATCATTTCAGGAAAGCGAGAATAATAGTCAATGACGACTAGATACCACTTATTCTCGAACTTGAACAAATCCATTCCAATCTTTTGCCACGGTCGTGTAGGAAAGTTGGTTGGTATCAAAGGTTCATGTTTTGAGACGGCTTCCTGGATACAGACACTGCACTTTCAGACCGTTTCCGCGATCTCTTCCGAAATTCCAGGCCACCATACCGTCTCACGTGCACGAAGTCTTGTATTTGTAATCCCGAAGTGCCCAGCGTGCAACTTATCTAGGATCTCCGGTTACATACTTGCTGGAATAACAAGACGACAGCTACGCATCAGTAGTCCATTTTGAACGCCGAGTTCATCCTTGACATGCCAATAAGAGAGCAGAGCCTGTGACATCTTCTTCTTACCTGGCCAGCCTTGCTCAAGGTAGTTGACTACTGCTTTCAGGGTCGTATCTTCTGGTTGAGCTTCAAAAATCTTCGTCAACATCTCGTCTTTGTCGGTTATACACGAGAGAACTGCATTTATATGCGCTGAGGTTGGCCGTTCGTTTTCACCTCCCTCGGTTGTAAGAAGTGGTTGTCTGGATAATGCATCGGCGTCGAGCAGCTCCTTTTCAGGGATATGCACTATTTCGAATCCAAACCTCATCATACGCATTCGGAAACGTTGCAGTCTTGGGGTCAGCGAACTCAATTCTTTCGTCGAAAATAGAGGAATGAGAGGCTTATGGTCGGTCTCAATTCGGAAACGCTTTCCACGCAGGAAATCTTGAAAACGTTCGCAAGTCCATGTAATTGCGAGAGCCTCTTTCTCGATCTGAGCATATCGTTTTTCGGTAGGTGTCATAGTTCTAGAAGAATAAGCAACAGGTCGCCAGATTCCATTTTTACCTTCTTGCTTCAGTACCGCTCCCAAGCCGTATGAAGATGCGTCGGATGACAGCATAGTTGGTTTCCTGACGTCGTATGCTGCCAAGATGGGTTGAGTCGTGAGCAATTCTTTCAACTTTCGGAATGCTCGCTCCTGGCTGCAATCCCAAACGAAGTTTCACCTTTCACCAACAACTGGTTCAGTGGAGCCACAATTTCAGATAAAATTTCCACAAAGCGTCCCAGATGGTTCACCATGCCAATAAATCTTCGTACGCCATGAACATCGGTCGGAGCAGGCATCTTCGCCACTGCTTCGATTTTCGCTGGATCTGGTTGAATACCGTCTTCATCCAGTATGTGCCCTAGAAAATTAATTCTTGGCACGCCGAAGACACACTTGGCCTTGTTTAGTGTAACTTTCGCCTCTTTCAGTTTTCGGAGCACTAAACGAAGAATTCGATCGTGAGTCTTGGAGTCGGAGGCAAATATCAGGATATCGTCCAGGTAACACATTACACCGTCCATGCCTTGCAAGATTATTGACATAACTTTCTGAAAATACTCTGGGGCGAGTGAGATTCCAAATGGCATTCTGCAGTATTTATATCTCCCAAAAGGAGTGATGAAGGTCGTTAAATGCTGGCAGTCCGGGCTCAACGGAATCTGGTGAAAGCCACTGTTCGCGTCCAGTTTCGAAAAGAATCTTGCTTCCCCAGTTGCCCCAGCATGTGCTCCACCACTGGCATGGGATGCACTTCGCGCTGTACATGTTCGTTCAGCCTTGAGAGATCCACACAGATTCGTATGTCGCCATTCGGTTTACCAGCAATCACAGTCGGTGCACACCATTCAGTCGCAACGTTAACTTGTGCTATGATTCCCGCCTTCTCGAGCTCTTCCAATATTGTTTTGAGCTTTTCCATCAAAGGTATTGGTACCCGTCGAGGAGTATGCACAGCATATGGTTTTTCTCCAGGTTTCAATTTGATTTCGTAAGGGTTTCCGATCTGTCCCAGTCCTTCAAATACTTAGGGGAATTCCTTGATCGGGTTAATTCTCGTCGCAACCACTTCAATCCGCCTCGCCAGGTTCAAGAGCTCACATGCCCGGCGACTCAGAAGAGGTTCACTCAAACGACGAATGACATAAATCTTCTCCTTGATTTCATAATTGCCATTTCGCAGCGCTGATATAAACATACCCACAGTCTGAAGTTCGGAAAATTGAGCAGCTCTAATGTTGATATCACTTTCCACTAGTCGTTGCTGTCCCATTATCTTCTTGAAGAGACACAGAGGAACACATGTAACATCCGCCTGGGAGTCGAGCTTGAACTTCACCTGTTTCCCGTTCACTTGGATTTCTGCTGTCCATCGCCTCCTGCACTCCCCTTCATCATCATCGAGATTAGATGAATCCTCCGCAGCTGCGACCTCCAGGAGAAAACCAATTTTTCTTCATCAAGTTCAGAAACAGCTTTGACTTCCGCAGTCTTCGCCTGCTTATCTGGGCAGCAATTTGCAAAATGGCCAGTTTTTGAACATAGGTTACATCTTTGTCCTTCAGCACGGCAAGCCTGTCCTTCCCTGTGGGTGAAACCATCCTCATTTTGGACATCGTGATCTTGTTTTGGCTGACTTCTCCTTCTTCCTCGAAGGCTGCTGTTGTTGTTTCGGTGATTGTTTCTTCGAGTTGAACTTCACCTGATTGACCTTTTGGCTTGTTGAGGGACGCTGCAGGTCGACTTGCTGCTGTCGAACGGCTTCCTGCTGTCGAACCAATTTCACCGCCTTTTCCAAAGTCAGTTCGCTGTCCAACTACATTCTTTCAGATAAAGCTTTGTCCCTCACTCCAACCACTATTCGGTCACGGATCAACTGCTCATGAAGACCCTCAAATTCGCAACTATCAGCCAATTTGTACAATGAAGTGATGAATCCGTCCACTGGCTCCCGATCCTCTTGGATTCTTGAATTAAATTTCGCACGTTCGTAAATAATATTCTTTCTGACCCAGAAGTGGCTGTCGAACGCCTTGAGGACGGAATCAATTTTCTTTGCCTCTTCCTCCTTTTCGAACTTGAAGGTCCTGAATATATCATCCGCGCGGTCACCCATCAAGTACATGAACAAATCGATCTTGTCCGCCTCCTCTTTTTTCTTCATTCCACTGAGGTATCGTTCGAATCTCTTCCTCCATTTGGGCCATTCGTTGAGAGTCGAGAAGTCGAAAGTTTCTGGAGGTTGAATCTGAGCCATGTTGAATTATCTTCCAAGGTACACAAAAATCGATATTTTGCAATATACGGGTTCGTATTTTATCCAGTTATCGTTGCCACCATATTTTAATGTCCATCCATACAAAGTTCAAAACAACAACTACCCACCCGTGCAGGCCCGGTCACGCTCCGCCGCGGCACGTGAGAAAACATACAATGTTCCCAGCACAGTATTCAACGAGAGCGAAGAAAATATTTGCACATAAGGACGGTCGAAATATAAATGCAAATAAGTTGATCTTAATTGTAATTATTTGAGAGTAAGCCCCCCGACTACATCAACAACTTATTTTATTCCTTATCCCTTTGAATCATATAAAGTCTCACTGGAGACCTTAAACAACATGATTCTTGATTGAAAAAGGTGAACTGCACCTGTTTTAGCCATTAAGACTGGGAGCGCTACTCAGTAGAAGGCCAACTTAATAAGAAATGGCCGCCTCTGACATGAGGAACAGACGCCATGTAAAGCCGCTCCTAACATGGAGTACAACCTGTATCTCTGGAGTCCTTACAGGGTACTCAGCCGGGCCAGCTGAGCCCAGGTTTTTTAGTGAGCTTTTTACGGCTCCCGCTTCTCCTTTTTCATCTAGACTTGGAAATGTGATGGAGTTGAAAATTGATACAATTTGCATTTTGACAAATGTTTTGTGAGTGACCCACTATATCGTTAATTCAAGTGTATATTTCAACAGTCCTAGAATCTTGTGTGTCATTAATTTTTTAAACACCTTTCCCAAATATTTCTTAATAAATTCAGGCTAAATAAGAATACAATAGCAAAGCGACGGCCGGAGGATTAAACATGTCAGTTTGGGGGAAAGGGAGCCTGTTAAACCCTTACAGTATCGTGTAATAATGTCTCCGATGCCAGTAGTGGTCAGTCGATAGGGTTTAGTACTTCGTAGAACTTCGTGCAACCCAACACAAACTGATTGAGTTAGTGATTTTCCTCCATGTTTACCAGACTTACAGACTACCCTCTTCCTTTTTTCAAATATACGAATGTTTTCCTGCCAAATAAACGCGCTATCACCAGGAAGATATCATTCGTGAAGAATTGCCTCCAATCATTCCCCTGAGGATAGCGAGTCACTGAAACGTCGGATTTAAAAAGGTAATTGGTTGATGTAGCTATATCTTTTTCCAAACAAACTTCCTACCGACAAATGATTTTTTTAAATATAAAATTAAAGTCATTAATATAGATGACATTTTTTCCAGCAGCATATTGAGCTATAAAGAGATGGTCACCTCTCCCATCAAAATAAGCGCCATCTATTGACCGTCTTCGGAAACTATCGGACTCGGGTCGGTGACAAAGCCACAACACCAGCTTTGGCATATTCCGAGTGAAACCATGGTTTCGGTCTAATGGCCTTCGTCAGTCTAGGGCGGACTTTGATTTCAGGAGATTCGCAAAGGATTCATGAAATCATCAGAATTTGCCAGGTATAGTAGGTGTACGTGTTTATTTTGACGGGAGAGGTCACCTTTCTTTTATGTAATTTAAAATATTTAATGTGGAACGCTTAATTCGATTGTTAGCTTTAGTGAATCATTTCCAGGCAATTTGTACCAATGCCTACGTACGAGCCATTTCATATGGGACTACCATTTGAGGTGGCGGGTGTTTCGAAGACCATCTCTATAAAAAGCGATGGGAATTTTAAAAGCTTGCAAAGATGGGAAAAGTATGATCCAAGAATGCCAGGCTGGAGTTCGATGTTGAGGTGAGGGCACACAGCTGAGTTCGATGTTGAGGTGGTGACAAGAAGAGATGAGTCCATAGTTCGATGTTGAGGTGGTGACAAGAAGAGGTGAGTCCAGAGTTCGATGTTGAGGTGGTGACAAGAAGAGATGAATCCAGAGTTAGATGTTGAGGTGGTAACAAGAAGAGATGAGTCCAGAGTTCGATGTTGAGGTGGTAACAAGAAGAGGTGAGTCCAGAGTTCGAGGTTGAGGTGGTAACAGGAAGAGGTGAGTCCAGAGTTCGATGTTGAGGTGGTAACAAGAAGAGGTGAGTCCAGAGTTCGATGTTGAGGTGGTGACAAGAAGAGATGAATCCAGAGTTCGATGTTGAGGTGGTAACAAGAAGAGGTGAGTCCAGAGTTCGAGGTTGAGGTGGTGATAAGAAGAGATGAGTCCAGAGTTCGATGTTGAGGTGGTGACAAGAAGAGATGAATCCAGAGTTCGATGTTGAGGTGGTGATAAGAAGAGATGAGTCCAGAGTTCGATGTTGAGGTGGTAACAAGAAGAGGTGAGTCCAGAGTTCGAGGTTGAGGTGGTAACAGGAAGAGGTGAGTCCAGAGTTCGATGTTGAGGTGGTAACAAGAAGAGGTGAGTCCAGAGTTCGATGTTGAGGTGGTGACAAGAAGAGATGAATCCAGAGTTCGATGTTGAGGTGGTGATAAGAAGAGATGAGTCCAGAGTTCGATGTTGAGGTGGTAACAAGAAGAGGTGAGTCCAGAGTTCGAGGTTGAGGTGGTAACAAGAAGAGGTGAGTCCAGAGTTCGATGTTGAGGTGGTAACAAGAAGAGGTGAGTCCAGAGTTCGAGGTTGAGGTGGTAACAGGAAGAGATGAGTCCAGAGTTAGATGTTGAGGTGGTAACAAGAAGAGATGAGTCCAGAGTTCGATGTTGAGGTGGTAACAGGAAGAGGTGAGTCCAGAGTTCGAGGTTGAGGTGGTAACAAGAAGAGGTGAGTCCAGAGTTCGAGGTTGAGGTGGTAACAGGAAGAGATGAGTCCAGAGTTAGATGTTGAGGTGGTAACAAGAAGAGATGAGTCCAGAGTTAGATGTTGAGGTGGTAACAGGAAGAGATGAGTCCAGAGTTAGATGTTGAGGTGGTAACAAGAAGAGATGAGTCCAGAGTTAGATGTTGAGGTGGTAACAAGAAGAGATGAGTCCAGAGTTAGATGTTGAGGTGGTGACAAGAAGAGATGAGTCCAGAGTTAGATGTTGAGGTGGTAACAAGAAGAGATGAGTCCAGAGTTAGATGTTGAGGTGGTAACAAGAAGAGGTGAGTCCAGAGTTCGAGGTTGAGGTGGTAACAGGAAGAGGTGAGTCCAGAGTTCGATGTTGAGGTGGTAACAAGAAGAGATGAGTCCAGAGTTCGAGGTTGAGGTGGTAACAAGAAGAGGTGAGTCCAGAGTTCGAGGTTGAGGTGGTAACAGGAAGAGGTGAGTCCAGAGTTCGATGTTGAGGTGGTAACAAGAAGAGGTGAGTCCAGAGTTCGATGTTGAGGTGGTAACAAGAAGAGGTGAGTCCAGAGTTCGATGTTGAGGTGGTGATAAGAAGAGATGAGTCCAGAGTTCGATGTTGAGGTGGTGACAAGAAGAGGTGAGTCCAGAGTTCGAGGTTGAGGTGGTAACAGGAAGAGGTGAGTCCAGAGTTCGAGGTTGAGGTGGTAACAGGAAGAGGTGAGTCCAGAGTTCGATGTTGAGGTGGTAACAAGAAGAGGTGAGTCCAGAGTTCGATGTTGAGGTGGTGATAAGAAGAGATGAGTCCAGAGTTCGATGTTGAGGTGGTGACAAGAAGAGGTGAGTCCAGAGTTCGAGGTTGAGGTGGTAACAAGAAGAGGTGAGTCCAGAGTTCGATGTTGAGGTGGTAACAAGAAGAGGTGAGTCCAGAGTTCGATGTTGAGGTGGTAACAAGAAGAGGTGAGTCCAGAGTTCGATGTTGAGGTGGTGATAAGAAGAGATGAGTCCAGAGTTCGATGTTGAGGTGGTGACAAGAAGAGATGAGTCCAGAGTTCGATGTTGAGGTGGTAACAAGAAGAGGTGAGTCCAGAGTTCGATGTTGAGGTGGTGATAAGAAGAGATGAGTCCAGAGTTCGATGTTGAGGTGGTGACAAGAAGAGATGAGTCCAGAGTTAGATGTTGAGGTGGTAACAAGAAGAGGTGAGTCCAGAGTTCGATGTTGAGGTGGTAACAAGAAGAGGTGAGTCCAGAGTTCGATGTTGAGGTGGTGATAAGAAGAGATGAGTCCAGAGTTCGATGTTGAGGTGGTGATAAGAAGAGATGAGTCCAGAGTTCGATGTTGAGGTGGTGATAAGAAGAGATGAGTCCAGAGTTCGATGTTGAGGTGGTAACAAGAAGAGGTGAGTCCAGAGTTCGATGTTGAGGTGGTAACAAGAAGAGGTGAGTCCAGAGTTCGATGTTGAGGTGGTAACAAGAAGAGGTGAGTCCAGAGTTCGATGTTGAGGTGCTGACAAGAAGAGGTGAGTCCAGAGTTCGATGTTGAGGTGGTAACAAGAATAGGCGAGTTCAGAGTTGATTTTAAGGTGAGAACACACAGCTGAGTTCGATGTTGAGGTGGTGACAAGAAGAGGTGAGGCCACCAAACGGCGGAACACTGTCATCAATAATGGAGCAGCTACCAGACGCCCATTACCTCGACAACAGCTCCCGAGAGAGGACAACGCCCACGCAGGGCGTGTCCTAACCCTAAATTGATTGGGGGGGACTTAAATCCTTTTATCTTGCCGCCCTCTTCAATTACGTAATTAATACTAAAGGCCCGTTAATTGCGATATGATTGCGTGCACTTGATGATTTCATTGCTCGCGTTCGGCCATTAGTCCATTTTTATTACTCCCATCTCTTCCTTGTTGTATGGAAACTCACTGACTGCACTAATCATGGTGAAGTGGCCTTTATTTATTTATTTAGCTTATCGTTGTAGTAGCTTTTTCGGGCTAAATTGCCGTACATCTATTTTTGATGTTCTCTTCTTTTATGGAAGCAATACATTGTAAATGGCCATTATATAATGTTATTTTTCATTACTTTATACATCGTAGAGGCATGAATTTCAATTGTTGTTGTTGTCGTGTCCAAAGAAGAGCCTCAGATGTCTCCATGCATCTCTATCACAGCAGCAGCAATGTCCACTATCTCTTCATTGGAAAATGGGTGCCGTTGCCACGTTAGTCACCTTGGAAACGAACCAGAATTTGGTCGAATATTCCAAGGGTCCAGGGGGGACCGCAGGGAGATGTGATCGGACTTCTCCCCCCCCCCAGGAATTTCAATTCATATTGAGTGATATCGAGGCTGAAACAGGGCTAATAGGACACTTGTCTACGCGCTTTCCCATTACAGTGCCTGCAGAAGCAGATCTCCATTGCTGGGTGGAAGCTACTGCACAAGCTCTGTGGTGGATTTGTTTTAAAGTGTTCCAGTTCTCGCTAGATATACTAGATGTACTGTTCTTGCTACTGACTCCCTCTCTTTATCATATTTGAATATGAATGAGGTTCCTAAGTATTATGTAAACTTGTGCTGTTCCATGGAATGAGGAGATGTCATTGCCCAGTTAGTCCGCCATATTTCAGGTCTCCCCGCAGGCCTTCACAGCTACCGTAGCGGCCCGGGGTTCCCCACCGCCCTACATGACAGTCCCCTACTTGTGCTACTTCTTCCACCCACCATGTAGGCTGGACTTCTGGGTGAGTATGTAAATTATAAATAATATATATAAAAATCATAAAAGCGTATTTTTGGTTCATTAAAACATGCTCGTTGTTCAATATGTTGATGGACAATTCGCGTCTCTTCTTTGGAGCCTTTCGATTTGTCATCTATCTATATATACGAGGTGTGTTCAAAAAGTATCGCGACCTTTGTGTTTTTCAAAAATTATTTATTTATTCATGAATACCTATTTTGTCCCCTTCAAAGTAATCCCCATGAGATATTATACACTTGTGCCAACGGTTTTTCCAATCTTCGAAGCACTTCAAAAAATCATTTTTTAAAATCTTTTTCAACTCCTCCTTCGATGCTGTCTTTATCTCGTCAAGCGTAGCGTAACGTCGTCCTTTCATGGGCCTCTTCAGTTTAGGGAACAAGAAAAAGTCACAGGGGGCCAGATCTGGAGAATACGGTGGCTGTGGCATCATTAGTGTGTTGTTTTTGGCCAAAAAGTCGCGCACAAGCAACGATGTGTGAGCAGGGGCGTTATCGTGGTGCAAAAGCCAATTTTTGTTCTTCCACAAATCCGGGCGTTTCTGGCGGATTGCTTTGCGCAAATTGCGCATAACTTGCAGGTAATATTCCTTATTGACCGTTCTACCCTGTGGCAAGAACTCATGATGCACCACGCCCCTGCAATCGAAGAAAACTGTCAGCAAAACTTTCACATTCGACCGAACTTGGCGCGCTTTTTTCGGTCTTGGTTCGTGCGGCAGCTTCCATTGAGATGATTGAGCTTTGGTTTCCACGTCATAACCATAAACCCACGCTTCGTCACCAGTTATGACCCTCTGGAGCAAATTTGGGTCGTCGCGGACAGAGTCCAACATCTCATTAGCAATGAGCATGCGATGCTGTTTTTGGTCGCAATTAAGCAATTTTGGTACGAATTTCGCGGCGACCCGTCTCATGCCCAAATCATTGATAAAAATCTAATGGCACGAGCCAATCGATATGTTTAGGTTCTCAGCAACTTCTCTAACGGTGATTCGACGATTGGTCAATATCATTTTCTCCACTTCATTAATTTTTTCGTCTGTTGTTGAAGTGCTCGGGCGTCCGGCACGCTCTTCGTCGTTCACATCTTCTCGGCCTTCTGAGAACATTTTGTACCACCGATAAACGTTGCTTCGGTCCAAGGTAGCTTCTCCGTATGCCACAGTCAACATTCGGAATGCATCCGCGCACTTAATTTCGTTTTTCACACAAAATTTGATACAGGTTCTTTGATCCATTTTTTTAAATAGGTAAAAATCGAAGACGATCCAAAACACCTGCAAGTAAAGCAGCTGTCAACAATTAAGTGAACATTCAAAATGGCCGAGCTTGTCGGCATAAGTGAGAGACATGAGTACCAACATAAAGCCACAAAAAGATCGAAATTCGAATATACGTAACCCGCGAAAATTCAAAAGTCGCGATACTTTTTGAACACACCTCGTATATCGGACATTACAGTTTTTTAGTTGTCCTAAATAGTTTCATCATTACTAGATATAATTCAATTAAAAATATATTGTGATACTTTTTCTCAGTTGGTTTCTTTATCACATATCACCTTGAGCTTTCAGGGTCTCGCTCTTTAACAGGCGAAATATTAAACAAAGAGTGAACGTGTTGGCTGTAATTTCGGATTGTTTTACAAGAGATGATTGCTATAATGGAACTGCCCTATAGAACTGAACTATCCGCAATGGGTACCTCCCCCCCATCTCCTAAAAATGGCCCCCGATTCTAGCAAAGTCTGACCCCACCAATGAGTGTAGGTAGTCAAAAGAATCTCTGGAGCACATGTAAGTGCAAAAGTCGAACTGCCGTCGTCTACATGTGGTGCACTTCGAGTAAAAACAGTTTAATGATACTTGTGAACTGGTATACTAAAAGTTAGTATGTCTGAGTTATCACACGAAAGCCTGCAGACTATCTAATAAAGAAGCACATTTACTACATTTTACTTTGATTAGTCTCGTCGTTAACTATCTACCAAGATTATCGGGAAGCGTGTTCACACTTGCGATAAGTAAAAAGTCCCACAGATTACGCAAGGTTTATCCAACAACGCAGCGTGGCAGCAGGATCAATCCGCGATATGAAGCCTGTTTATCACACTTCCACAGAATGGCGCTAAGCCTGGCGAGAGTACATTCCCGCCACTGCCGTGTGATTAGGCCTAACGCGTAATCCACTCCTGGGACTCATCAACGTCAGGTGACTGATGCACTGTCGCCACGTGATTGGCTACACATTGCCTCGATCTGAAGCAATCCTCAGTGCTTCGGTCAAGCAGCGCAGTGACTCATCTTTCCGCATTTGATGATAGAACGAATTACGCGTTAATATTGTCATTGTTGTTGTTTTTTTATTATCGCAAACAATATTATTTAAAACGATCGACGCGTATTTAGAAATGCTAAATATAGTAGTCAAGCTAAATATAGAGGAATTTTTAATTAATACAGTAGAACTTGGATAATTCGAACCCCAAGGGACCATAAAAAAATTCGAATTATCCAAAAATTCGAATTAAAAACGGAAATTCTATTTATAGGAAATTCTAGGGACCAAGATAAATATTCGAATTAAAGAGGTTTTCGAAATAAAGAAGTTCGAATTATCCAAGTTCTACTGTATAAATAAAAAAAAAGGAAATAGATCTTTCTCGTCAAAATAGACGCTAAAACTATGTGTCATCTATTGACCGTCTCTGCAATCTAACACTCAGGTCGGTGACAAAACTACAACACCAGTTTTGGTAAATTCAGAATGCCGACCTGGAGACATGGTTTCGCGAGCTATTCCAACCTTCGAATTGAAAAATCAACTTTAGCCGAGGTCATCGAGAATATTAACGGAGTTCCTTTAGAAATAAAACGAGCTTCTGTTAGTGGCAAATACTTTGTTAAATGTTCGAAAAAGCCCTCCTTCTATATTTACTTCAGGTTAAAATATTTGTCATAGCGTATTGCTGGGGACATATATAGCGAAGTCAAACGGCACATATCGCCGTAGTTAGGACCGCCAATTGGATTGAAAGTTGGTCCAGTTTTGTCAAAATAAGGCTTAGGTTCTCGCGCACATATATTTAGTATATTTCCGTTTTAATTGAACGTTCTTAAATGGCAAATTATTAAATTCTCAAGGTAAAATTGTGAAGGGCATTTGAAAACTACAAAGACTGCTCACAATAAGTTTCCCTTCCGCCCATTTTTATTTTTTAATTATTATTTTAAAATACTAGCTTTCAAGTGATAATCGCTCTTCAAAAGGCTTAATTAAAAACCATTGACTATTTCTTACTAGGAAATGTTTACAATTATACGCGCGCACAGCGTGAATATATACAACTGAAATTTAAAGTAAATTTCAGAATTTTGAATTTTAAAAATATATTTTATATTTTACGAGCTATTTATATGTATATTTTTATAGTTTTACTCTGTTATTGAGATTTATGGAATATATATGTTTTGTGTGTTGAGCATAAAATCCGTGTATCTGAGCTACAGCCTGACATCTATATTTCCCCGAAAAAAAAAAAGCTTTTCATAGTTTAAGAGTAGTGTGAAGCCAGTACTTTTGGCAGGTATAAGCCGTCCAATGTGGGAAGTCGCGAATTTATCCGTTCCAATAAACGGCAAACATCCATAAGAGCCATGTGAGGTGATTTGGTTGGGATTCTGTATCAAAAGAAATGCCAAGTTGAGATATTTGTACCTCGGGGTCGGGGTGATATGGAGGTAGGACTCGTGGCTTTATTCTGATGGATCCTTACTCTCTCTCTCTCTCTCTTCACCCGGAGCTGTCGATGTTGGAACAATGGTCGGTCTCTGATATAGCCCGGACTTAATTTTATAATTATCAGCAATTTCCCTATGTTACACAACTTTGCTGTTAAACCTCCTTTGAGCAATCACTTCTCTGAGCGACAACTCTTTCATTAATTCATATATATATATATGTGATAACACCGACATTATTCAACCTGGGTAGAATATACCTTTAGGGGCTCTTTAATTGTTTAGGTCGCTGATTGGGAATTAACCTCTCGAATTTGCTGATATGGGGGTGGGGAGATGTCACTTGCAGTGCTTTGCCCAACTTCCAACCCCACCGGTGTAAGAACGCTCGTTTCTAATTGGCTCAAGAGAAGTAAACAATGAGAGGGATATCATAAACGTATTATCTGCCCTCTAGTGAGAGACCCACAAAGACATAAATTGTCAGCCTCAGTCATATGTCCATCAACGTAGCAAGTCGAGGAAGTTTTTCTCTCATTCCTTGACCGATGTGAGCTTTGTTTATTGGTAGCCAGTTCTACAGCAAAATAGATCGTTAATGGACTGTATAAAGTTGATTAACTACACTCATGGACAAAACTTTAGGAAGTTGTAATTTTTAGCATGTATATCAGGATTCAGACTTTTATTGGAGACAACGAGATAACCGAAGGTGTGAGAAAAATTGCCTCCTCTGTCTCCTTAAAAAAAAAAAAAAAAAGAGAGAGAGAGAGAGAGAGAGACGACCGGGGACATCAAAGACTTTCTACTTTCTTAAACTTTGTCAATGAGCTTATTTAATTATTGATACTTCCCCCAATGTTTGCTCTTTTATTTATTATTGTTGGACTCCAGGACGAGTTCTCTATGAGATGTCTTAATTGTTTTGCTGTAATGAGAGATCCACCACATCTAGGAGAGACCAGGGTTATCAATAATTTTTATTCTAATGGTAAGTTGAACTCCTCTTCATATAAGATAGTTGAAGAGAGTGAGCAGCGAGGTTGGGTCCAGAGGCACACACACATATAATCCTCTGCAATAATTAATTTATCGCCGCCAGGTGGCACTGAATAGTTTATGAGGAGATAACCGTCGCCAGATGGCAGGAGATGACCTCCTCCAATTAATCGGTGCGACCTCAACCTCCCCAGTGACTTTCTCGGCTTTTAGCTGAGTCATCCTCGTTAGCCCTTCTCATCTGACGAGGCTAATGGTGTTAACGAGTCGGCTGGGGTTCGAATCCGCGCGCTCGCCATTCTTTTATGATGATGGGGAAGTTTATTCAAAAGGGCGCGAGTCTCTCTTTTTTTGTCGTTTGATGGGGGTTCCACTCCATCTAGAACGGTGATGATGATGATAACGTTATTTAGGGACGTTATCTATGATCTCTAACGTTTTGTTGATTTCCGAAGAATTACGTTGGCATCGACCGATTTGGTCAAAATGTTTTTTTTTTGTTGTTGTTGTTGTTTATAATTCATATCAAAATATTTATTTATTTATTTTTACAACTTGACAAGCTTTTGAGCGTTGCTTTTCTACGGGCTTTTTAAAGTTTTTTTTTTTTGCCTTAAAACATTTTGATATATATATTTTTAAACAGGAATATATAAGATAATCAAATGGATGTATTTCCGGACTATTACTGGATCTATATCAATAAAACCTATCTACATATGTAAACGAAATGCTATTATATAAATATTTGATATTTTCAAAGGATGAGCGTTTTTCTTCGTTTGGAAACGTTATAAACACGAACCGCCTCTGTGTGTCCTGTTGTTACCTCTAATGAAAAGAAGCAGAAAAGACGCTTGAAAATATAAGTAAAGAGCGATGAATTTAAATATATTTCTATATATTAAACGGAAAGCTTTTTCAACTATTAACTCTTTTTCAGATCTATTGAATTGGCAAATAACGAACTTTTTAAGGATATATACATTCATGGACAAAACTAAAGGAAGTGGAAAGTCTTTGATGTCGTCGGTCGTCTTTTTTTTTTTTTTTTTTTAAGGAGACAGAGGCAATTTGGTTTACACTTGGTTATCTCGTATGTCTTCAATAAAGGTCACTGTAATATCTTTCAGAGTTATTGTCTGAATCCCGATATACATGGTAAAAGGTACAACTTCCTTAAGTTTTGTCCATGAGTGTGTAGATATATCGCAATTCAGCATTTTTAAACTAATTCTTCATATTACCAGTTGAAGAGAACTAACCAGCAAGGTTTCAAGACAACATAAATATCCATACCAAACATGAAGGATTATTTTTGGAGTGCTGTTTTTCCTTGAATTAATACAAGCAGAACATAAATATAAAAATTAATATCCATTAAACTTATCAACAATTTTAGATATTTTTAAATATATAAACTCACCTGCTTGTTCCTTTAACTGGGCGATGATGAAAAAGCTCTTTACAATATTTTTGACAAAGAGTTTAGATTTTTTTAACTATCAAAAATTAATAATAAATCACGAGAAGTGGTGAAAATGATTGCTAAATATCAAAATAATCGCATAAAAATGATTTATCATAGATTAAAATAAAAATCTTGGGTTTTTTTTTTAAATAGAACAAAAATTATTTCGTACGTGAAGTAGTTTGAGTTGAACTTCAGATGTAACTTCCAACTGTTGACTGAAAGGCGAAGCATTTCCATTGTTATTACTAGGCTTACGATGTAAACTGATTAAAAAATTGGTTTTAAAAATTAGGTCAATTTTTAAAACTTTAAATTTTAAGCAGCTTTGGTTCTCTCTCTCTCTGAAGATTTTATACGTATATAACCTAGCAAGAACAAATGGAAAGGAACGTCTTTCATTAAATAGATGACTCGCGGACGAAATAATATTGTGTGTGATGTGTTTATTATATCAGAATAATATATAATAATATTTATCTCACTTTACATTAAAGTGAAAGGTTGTTAATTTTGCCCTTAAAAATTAAATTTGAATGTGTTATTATTATTTAGTGGAATTATTCTGGAATAATTAAAAATCAACGAGAATAGTTGATATTTATTCCGATAGATATAGATATTTATTCCGCAAGCCATCAGCAACTTTCAGTTGCACGATAAGAAGATGCCTTTTTCTTAATATTACATTTGTACTATTTTTTCACATTGAATGTGTTAAGTGTAGAAAATTTTTTAGAAATCATTGTCCATGTGTGTGTATGTGTTTTGACACACACACAATTATATGTGTTTGAAACTTTTGATAGTTCAGAAATTTAATAAAATACATGAATTTCCTATTTTAAATAAAATATATAATCCATTCTGGTGTTATAGATGAATATTTTACTTAACTTAAATTTAAAATAAGTCCAAAATCACATAAACAAACGTAACAAAAGTTAATAAATTATATAAAAGTAAAACTATCTCAAATAAATAATTATTACAGAATTGTGGATTTCGACAAATAAAAAAAAAGCATAAGATGCCGCAAATCTTTTTATTTGCTTGAATAAAGGAAGCTTTCGGGAAAGCCCTTCTTCAGCTGACTAAAAAGTTTACTTAGCTAAAGAAAGGCTTACCTGAAAGCTTCCTTTAATCAAGTAAAAAAAAAAAAAAAAGTTGCGGCGTCTTATGATTTTTGTAATTTATCTCAAATTAACTACATACATCAAAAATGTCAATAAAATCCAAAAAGGTAGGTATCTTACCTTTCAAAGTCCATTTTGATCACTAACACCATCTTGATCAGGTCTAATTTGAGTCTTCTTTATAAAATTCTTTTATAAAAGAGCTATCTTTTCCAGACGATACCTTGCGAAGAACTTCTTTACCTAATGATATAAAAAACAACATTTAGAGTTTTTATTATAATATAGCGATATAAATTACTAATAAAGAAAAGGTCTATTTATCGTTATAAAGTTAAAAATTAGAATAAACAAACATAAAAGGTCATTGTTAAATGTTTCACTTCCAAAAAAAAAAAAAATGTATTATTAAAGAATCAATAGCCTTATATTATAAATGTTTACTTATATAATGTCTCTAGAAGATATATCGTACTTTTAATATATTTTAATACAACATCGAAAAAGTAGTATTTTTATATATAATAACATATATAAAATATTTTAAATGTAATGTCTGCTGAAATTATTTATATATGTCACAAAAAATGGCTCAATATAATGGATATGTTAATCTCAATTATGTGAAATATCACTTGAAAAGTTATTTAAAACATATAGAAGAAAATTATATATTGCTGTGATAATGTTTGAAATCCTTCATATAGATTAAATACATGATGTCGGTAAATTATACGAGTTGAGTGTAATGTTTTATTTTTATTTATTGAATATGTTATATTTTTAAAATTCTATTTTGACATTTGATAGTTCATAAATTTAATAAAATACATAAATTTCCTATTTTAAATAAAAAATATAATCCATTCTGGTGTTACAAATGTTTGTTTTTAAAAATAATTTCGTTTTGTATATTTTATTTAACCAAAAATCAAAATAAATCTAAAATCACACAAACAAACGTAACAAAATTTAATAAAATAAGCATTTAAACTCACGGAAGCCGCAGAATAAAAAACAAATGTATATCAATGCATCATTATATATAATATACAAACCTAATTTATATAAAAATAAAGATATATTATATTTTAATAAAGAAAAACTATTCAATTATAACGAATAAATTAATTCCGTTCTAAATATCCAATTGGGGGGCTGCACATTCCATTTGCAATACTGCTCGTCTGATATATCTCGACACTGATTGGTCCCGTGGGATCACGTGATTAATACGCACTTCCCCACCACAGATAGTAGATAATAACTCGCCCCAAAATATAGCTAGCGCCTTAGGCCTTGTTGGGATGCTAAAAGCATCATTACCTGGTTCCTCCCTACCTCATAGCCTCCCTCTTTCTCTCTTAATTACGTACTAAAGGGTTAAAAGGGATAACAGGGTCCCTCTTAAGTAGCAAGTTCCATTAACTCTGCTATAAATCGGCAGGCTTTAGCACCCCTAAATGGTACAGCCAATAGAGGCAACCATTTACCCTTTTCCCTTGTACCCTAACTAAAATAAGACCGTAAAAGAATGTTCGGCTGCAATGAAATGGAGGTTTAACTGAAAATTGGCCGATCTTTCTCAACAGAGTTATCTAACTTCCAAGTGAGCCGAGAAAAAAATAAAAGGAATTAGTGGTATTATCTTTGAGTTAGATGTTTTGAAGGGAATTACGTTCCTTTTATTTTATTTTTTTTTAACTAATTGGTTAATGGGATTTATTTCCAAGTTTTGTTTTAGTTGGCAGACCCCCCCCCCCCCCCTTCCCTAAAATAATAATAAATATATATCAATTTATTTGATTAGTTTAGATTTTATTCTATTTAATTTCATGTGAAGAATAATATTCTGCTTCCATTTTAAATTTAATTATAAATTTCTCGCTTTGGTAATAATTTAATTAAATATCTTTCGTTTAAAATGCATTTAATAAGAGTGTGTTGGTATCTTTGATAATGCGTTTGAATAAATTAACTAGAAAGGTTCCATAATAATTGGAATTTTTCAAGAGATATAATTTAATTAATGCTTTTGAATGACAGCAAAAATAAAAATAAATATTGTACAGTTAACTTTTTAATGGACTTTTAATATTTGGTGTATATATAAAATTAAAATAAAATCTATTTAATGATTAATTTTGTAGAATTTTTTACTAGAAGATATACGTAATTTATATTTAATATATATATGACTTATAAATATATATATAATATAATTATATGTCTCTCATAAATATAAACATATATTATGTCTTATAAAAGCTTTTTAAAATATTAATTTATATTTATATTATTCGGATTATTTGGTTAATTTTTTTTTTATATTTAAGATTTTTATAATTTAATATATATTTTTCTAAATAATTAAATAAAACTATTAAACGTATATACACCTAAATTATATATAACCAATATATACATATTCCGTTGGGATTTTATTAAGGACCTTTTTTAATTCAATAAGAAAATTTAAAACACTTTTTAGACAACATTTTAAAGTTTAATAATGAGATTTTGGTTTACAATATCAACATTTTAAAGTTTAAACATAATAAATATATTCAATATATGAAATTATTTTAGTAATTTTTTTTTATATATAAATAGAAGGTTTACTACTGTTCTTTTACTGCAATGTAAAAATTTCATTCTGTCATCTAAGCTTTTATCCATAGTGTTTCGTTTTATTCTAACACAGGTGGCAGAAGGCAGCTCGCGGCGGTCAAGGTTGAGCTACGTCATCGCTGACCAATGGGGGGCCAGCTGGCGGACTGCCAGAGGGAGCTGGCCACCTCCTAGAACATTCTTCTGACCAACGCGCGCCATTAAAGACAATGCCTTTCATAGCTACGGCTTTAAATCATATTCTTTAAATATTCAATGTAAAGAAAAATAAAATAAATTCATTTGTAAAGCTTGGGATGATTGCCTGACCAAGATAAGTAAACTTATTTCTTTAAACTAGTATAAACATTATATTCAATTAAGCCTAACGAGAACAAATTATTTTGTAAACAATCATTCTGATTTTCCTACTTGCGTATTTGCCAAGTGGGAAACAAAACATTGGTGCCGAAACCCGGGAATAAATCTATTAAATAATTATTTAAATATAAATAATTATAATTCATTTTTGAAATATATTATTAAAATTAATAATAACAAAGATTAAAGATGGCTGCCAAATTTAAAGCTACTTTAAATATTCTTGAATTTCATTTCAAACAAGTGGATTATTTTGAGCAAATTTCGCTCAAGATGATTGAATCGAAGGATGATGCAAATTTACAGACATTTAAAAAAGATATTTTAGATATAAAATCTAACATTGAAAAAACTTATTGTAATCTTTTAACATTTTCTGAATTTGATGATGAAGATTACTTTTCTAGAGTTATGCAATACAAGGATAATCTTAGAAATTTAGTGGCGAATATCAATAAAGTATCTTGTACAGCCAGTTCAAGCAAAATTGATGATCTAAATCAACCAACCACAAGTAAAATAGAACTTCCTAAATTTAATTTACCTTCCTTTTCTGGTGATGTTAACGAATGGCTTAGTTTCAAGCAATTGTTTTCTCTGTCTATTGATTCTAATACCGCTCTAACTGATTCACAAAAGCTGCAATATTTACAATCAGCTGTTACTGGAGACGCTGAACGACTTATTAGGGGATTTCCTGTTATTGATGAAAACTATGCCCATGCTTGGGCCACATTGGTCTCCAGATATGATAACAAAAAAGAACTTGCCTTTTCACAATGTACAAAATTATTCACTTTAAAACCTTTAAAACTGATAAATTCCAAGGCCATTTTCGAACTACTAGATATATGTAATGAAGCCATGAGAAATTTGAAATCACTGGGTTTGGAAAGAAATACACTTGTTGATATCTTTCTAATACATTTCCTACAAAGAAGAATAGGTGATGATTTGAAAAGGCAATGGGAATTGACGTTGATAGATGATGGCTTTCCATCCTACGAAAAATTTATTATGTTTCTTGAAAAACAAGCAAAAAGTTTGCAATCGATAAAAGGTTATGCTAGGGAGGATAAATCTGTAGTGAAACAAACACATGTATATAATTCTATTTCAAAAGGTGATGATAAATGCCTATTATGCACAAATTCACATCCTATATTCAAATGTGACAAGTTCCATAAAAGTTCTCTCCTTGAAAGATGGAACATAGTCAAAACCAATAACCTTTGTTTCAATTGTTTGCGATCCAACCACAGAGTAACGTCATGTAAAATCACTATGCATTGTAAATCATGCAACAAAAAACATCACACTCTTTTGCATTCCTTCCAACCCGAACCTTTGAATACCACTTCAATTGAAGCCCCAATTGCCCAATCTAGCGTTTCATGTTGTCTCAGTGATACAACAAAGCCCAATGAGACAATCTTATTATCTACTGCTATCGTGAGAGTGAGAGCAGAAAATGGATCGTTTCATCCATGCAGAGCTTTGATTGATACTGGTTCTCAAAGAAGTCTAATAACAGAAAATTGTCGTGAAAAGTTGAATCTTCCTGTTAAAAAGAGACAACTCACAGTTTTTGGAATTGGTAACCAACCAATACAGCAGTCTGCTAGTGAGACTTTTCTTCAATTTAAGCCTCATTTTTCTGATAGAATATTCAAAATATCATCCATAATACTCGATAAAATCACTGTTGATTTACCTAATTTTCTGATAAATAGAGATAATTGGCCTCATCTTAAGAATACTTTATTAGCAGATCCCAATTTTGATAAAACAAGTCCCATTGATTTAGTAATTGGTGCAGACCTAGCCCCATTTTTATATACAGGAAAACTACGATTCCAAAATCATCCAGGACCCACTGCCTGTAGTTCCAAGTTAGGATGGATACTTTCAGGAAATGTTTCCAGTTCTGAAACTGGAAACAACTATATCTCATTATGCTCAACATCCCAAGGAGATGATAATCTGCGACAGTTTTTTGAATTGGAATCGGTTCCTGCCGCTCTTCCATTGACTAAAGAGGAGAAGAGTTGCGGGGACATTTATGACAAGACCTTTTGCATATCAACAGATGGAAGATATTCTGTTGGTCTACCGTTTAAATCTGTGCCTAATCTCGGAGACTCACGTCAGAATGCCATGAAACGATTTCTTGCTCTTGAGAGAAAATTGCACAAATCTTCGAATCTTCTTCAGCAATATAAGGATTTCATGATGGAATATCTTTCTCTCAACCACATGGAGCTCATTCCGAAAAACGAACGTGACAAACCATCAGACAAGTGCTATTATATACCTCACCATTGCGTTCTGCGTGAGCAGAGCAGCACTACTAAATTAAGAGTAGTGTTTGATGCATCGTGCAAAACGAGCAACAATTACTCCTTAAATGACTTTCTTCATACTGGACCAAAATTGCAGCATGATATTTTCAATATTCTTGTGAAGTTTCGTACTAATCCTATAGCTTTTACGGGAGATATTGAGAAAATGTACAGACAGATAAAAGTGAACTCTTCTGATCTCGACTTTCAGAGAATCTTCTGGAGAAATAGTCCATTGGAATCTTTATTGGAGTATAGATTGCTCACAGTAACTTATGGAATGTCGTGTGCACCATATCTTGCAATCCGTACCTTGATGCAACTTGCCACCGACAAAGAACTCCTGTTCCCAGAGGCATCTAAAATCATAAAAACTGATTTTTATGTAGACGACCTACTTTCAGGCGCAACAACAATCGAAGAAGCAAAAGTTCTCATTGATGATATCCGGAAAATCCTTTTATCTGGTGGCTTTTGCATAAGAAAATGGATGTCAAATGTCCCTGAGGTTCTTTCAGAGGTACCAGAAGCGCTGAAAGCACATGATTCATATGAAATCGGAGATAATTCATCTGTTAAGATTCTTGGGATAAATTGGAATCCATCCACGGATAATTTCACAATTACAGTCAATTCACTAAAAGACGTATATTCTAAAAGACAATTGTTATCGGACATTTCTCGAATTTATGACCCTTTGGGATGGTTATCACCGGTGATCATTAGCTTCAAGATTCTATTCCAAACTTTGTGGAAACAGGATTTGGATTGGGATGATCCCTTATCTGAATCGTTGTGTTCTCATTGGAGGAGAGTGAAAATGGATTTGGCCATGCTAAATCATATTAAAATTCCTAGATATATTTCCTGCAAGGGACTTATACATTCTTTGGAACTCCATGGATTTTGTGATGCTTCCGAATCTGCATATTCATCAGTTGTTTATATGAAATCTCGTTTTAAATCTGGTCATGTTCAAGTCACATTGATTGCTGCCAAGACAAAAGTCGCTCCCTTGAAGGCAACGTCAATACCTCGTCTGGAGCTTTGTGCTGCTCTTCTCCTTTCAAATTTATATGATTCCATTTGCAGCTCATTGCTGTTGCAGATTGACCGAGTAATTTTGTGGACAGATTCCCAGATTGTTTTATGTTGGATAAAATCTGAATCAAAACATTGGAAACCTTTTGTTGGTAACCGGATTGCAGAAATTCAGCGACTAACTCTGCAATCTTCTTGGTACTATGTGTCTACCAAGGATAATCCTGCAGATTGCGCCTCCAGAGGTATAACTTCTTCAGAGCTAGTAAACCATTCACTTTGGTGGAATGGTCCTGATTGGCTATCAAACTCAAGTTTACAAGATCCGCTACCAATCACATATGAACTTCCAAAAGAAGTTTGTCATGAAAAAAGAAAGACTGTTCCGATTGTTCATTTCACTACTTGTCCTATTATAGACTTTATTTTTAAATTCTCAACATTCAGGAAGCTGAGCAGAGTTACGGCATGGCTCCTAAGATTTATCCACAATGCTAGACACAGCAGCGACAAAATAAAACACAAAGAATTGTCCTCTAATGAGCTCGATAATTCAATTCGAACTCTTATTCAAATCATTCAAAGTTCAGAATTTAAAACTGAAATTCAATGTTGTAATCAAAGCAAAGTACTACCATCAAACTCAAAACTTTTATCCTTAAACCCATTTATTGATTCATCAGGAATTCTACGTGTAGGAGGTCGACTGCGCAAATCCAACCTGCAATTCAATGAGAAGCATCCAATAATTCTTCCTCACAACCATTTCGTTACAGAATTGATTGTTCAACAATTCCACGTAGAGCATCTTCATTCTGGTCTCCAATTAACTCTGTGTGCCATCCGACAAAAGTACTGGATTCCATCCGGTAGAATTCTAGTAAAAAAGCTCATTAATCGTTGCATGACATGTTTCAAGACGAAACGCCAAGTGTCAAAACAAATCATGGGAGATCTGCCTATCCATAGAATCATACCCTCAAGCCCTTTTAGCAAAACAGGAATAGACTTCGCAGGACCATTTATAACTAAACCCAATGTCATAAGAACAAAAGTAACATTAAAATCATATATAGCATTATTCATTTGTTTCTCAACGAAGGCTATTCACCTTGAGATAGTTTCAGATCTGTCAACCCCTGCCTTCCTCGCTGCTTTTAGAAGATTCATCTCTCGTCGAGGAAAACCCTCTGATATTTTCACCGACAACGCTACTAACTTTAAAGGAGCTAAGAATATTTTGAATAATATACATCAACTTGTAAAGGATTCTTCCATTCAAAGTTATGTCGCTAATGAACACATCACTTGGCATTTTATACCTCCATCTGCTCCAAACTTCGGCGGCATTTGGGAAGCAGGAATTAAATCATTGAAGTATCATCTCCTAAGGTGTTTAAAATCTGCAGTTTTAAATTTTGAAGAACTCAATACTCTGACAAGTCAAATTGAAGCGTGCTTGAATTCTCGCCCGTTGTATCCGATGAGTTCGGATCCAAATGATTTCAACCCTCTCACTCCAGGACATTTTTTGATAGGAAGACCATTAACAGCACTCCCAGAGCCCAGTTATCACCCTAATGACAACTACTTAACTAGATGGAAATTAATTCAAAAGGCCAGAGATGTTTTCTGGCAAAGATGGTCCAGGGAATATCTAAACAATCTGCAACAACGGTCCAAGTGGAAAAAACCCTCTTCCAACCTGAAGGTTGGAGATTTGGTGTTGGTAAAAGACTTTCCTATGCCTTCAATGCAGTGGAGCCTTGGCCGCATCACCAAGGTGTCACCTGGAGCGGATGGCAATGTCCGAGTTGTGGAACTTCAAACAGAGAAACAACATCATCTAATAAGACCCATCTCGAAGATTGCACTTCTGCCATTCTAATTCTTCTTCTTCTTATATAAAAAAAAAAAAAAAAAAAAACTTTCTACACTATGTGATCCTTTTCTTTTGCCTTGTGTGTGGACTACGTCCACAGGAGGGGAGTATGTTTCGTTTTATTCTAACACAGGTGGCAGAAGGCAGCTCGCGGCGGTCAAGGTTGAGCTACGTCATCGCTGACCAATGGGGGGCCAGCTGGCGGACTGCCAGAGGGAGCTGGCCACCTCCTAGAACATTCTTCTGACCAACGCGCGCCATTAAAGACAATGCCTTTCATAGCTACGGCTTTAAATCATATTCTTTAAATATTCAATGTAAAGAAAAATAAAATAAATTCATTTGTAAAGCTTGGGATGATTGCCTGACCAAGATAAGTAAACTTATTTCTTTAAACTAGTATAAACATTATATTCAATTAAGCCTAACGAGAACAAATTATTTTGTAAACAATCATTCTGATTTTCCTACTTGCGTATTTGCCAAGTGGGAAACAAAACACATAGGTTAGTTAAATACCTTAACCAAGAATTCCTTTCAAGTTATGGTTATATAAGCGATTATAGCCCAATATACAATATTAAAAGCATACTAACTTATAGCAGGATGGATAACTAAACTAGCGAAACTGCTGGGAGGGTCGACCACTGATGAGCCAAGCCCTCCTACTATTTTTCCATTGCCTTAAGAACAGTAGTAAAAGCTGGATTAGTAAAAGAAAAAAATAAACGTGGTTAAATAGTTCAATACCTTGAATCTTAAATTGTTGTAAGATTTAGGTACTTACAGCTTGTATGAAGGTATGAGGACGTTGTTGATTATATAATAATAATCTTTATTAACCATTTAGTAAATAAAAAACAAAGTTATGGTAGCGAACAGTTATTGTAATATAGAGAAGAAGGTAAACAAACTGTAGGTGATGATTAGTCCAGTGTGGCGCTAGCTGTCGTAGCATTCAGTTTCCAACATAAAGTTTAAGATATTTTAATATTTAGTAACAATTCTGAAGTATTAAACAACGATATCGTCGTTTTAAAGTGTTAAAACCACATTTAATGTATATGACAACATTTTATAGTTAAAAAAAAAATTTGAAGTTGAATAACAATTATTGGAAGTTAAATAATAACACATTTTTGATTAAATTCATTGATTTATTCATTGAAAATTTCTTATTGAAACTTTTCTATTCAGTAACGTTTATATCTATTTTATATTTTGAAAATATATTTATACAGTAGAACCTCCATGTAAAGGACACCTAATTGCAAGCCAAGGTGTCATTTGTTGGATCGTTTTTGAAGACAACTCTCAGATTTATAAAATTAATTTATTAAACATTACACATTTTTAGATATAG